>CM044354.1:367447508-367597833 GCA_024294585.1 Vipera latastei
AGAAAAAAGAAAAGAAAGAACGGGAGAGAAGGAAGGAAAAGGAAGAAAAGAAAAGAAAGAAAAGAAAAGAAAAGAAAAGAAAAGAAAAGAAAAGAAAAGAAAAGAAAAGAAAAGAAAAGAAAAGAAAGAAAGAGAAAGAGAGAAAGAAAGAAAGAAAGAAAGAAAGAAAGAAAGAAAGAAAGAAAGAAGAAAAAGAAAAAGAAGGAAAAAAGAAAGAAAGAAAGAAAGAAAGAAAGAAAGAAAGAAAGAAAGGGAAGGAAGGAAGGAAGGAAGGAAGGAAGGAAGGAAGGAAGGAAGGAAGGAAAAAGGAAGAAAAGGAAGAAAGAAAAGAGGAAAGAAAGAAGGAGGGGGGAAGAAATGAAGGAATGAAAGGAAAGGAGAGAAAGAAAGACAGGAGGGAAGGAAGGAAGGAAAAGAAAGAAAGAAAAAGGAAGGAAGGAAGGAAGGGAGGAAGGAAGGAAGGAAGGAAGGAAGGAAGGAAGGAAGGAAGGAAGGAAGGAAGGAGAAAATACAGGGAGGGAGGGAGGGAAGGAAGGAGGAAAGAAAGAAAGAGAAGAAAGAAAGAAAGAAAGAAAGAAAGAAAGAAAGAAGAAAGAAAGAAAGAAAGAAAGAAAGAAAGGAGAGAAAGAAGAAAGAGGGAGGGAGGGAAGGAAGAAAGGAAAAGAGAAAAAAGGGAGAGAAGGAAGAAAGGAAGGAATGGAAAGAGAGAAGAAAGGAAGAAAGAAAAAGAAAGAAAGAAAGAAAGAAAGAAAGAAGAAAGAAAGAAAGAAAGAAAGAAAGAAAGAAAAAGAAAGAAAGAAAAAAGAAAGAAAGAAAGAAAGGCAAGGGGGAAAGGCAAGACAGCCACGCTGGTGTTGAAAGAGTCACCCTTCCATTCTGCAACCCTGCAGATCTTTGCAACCCAGCTTGACAGGATTCAGTTCAAGATCCGTTTCAGGCTGAACAAAAGACTTTTTTTCTTTTTTTGGTATAGATTTTATTAAGTTTTTATAGGGTTAGGAATAAGGTGGGGGTCGGGGCTGGGGGTTAGGGTTTTTCCAAACAACATTCTCAATATTTAGCAAACAGCATAATGTCTGGGTTCATGTGTTTAACAAACAATAACAGGTTAATTATCATAAACAATATGTTAATTCATCACTCAATAGCCTTCTTCTTGCTAATCTATGTTCCAAATTACAAATCACCTGCCTTTCTCTCTGACTCGTTTTTTCTAGCCATTGTTCTAAAGTACACGAGAGTCTTCTTCTCTTTTATCTTTAAAGTCAATCTATACATTTCTGCACACTCTAGAATTTTCTTAATTAGTACTCCTTCAGCTGGTAAGTTTTCATTTTTCCAACCTTGGGCAAAAACAATTCTTGCCGCCGTTAGTAGGTGTAGTATTAAATATCTGCAATCTTTCTCATAATTAGCTCCTATTATTCCTAACCAAAATAATTCTGGTTTAAAGTCTGTTTGTTTTTCAGTCCTTTTCTCCAACCGTAAAATGTATTTTAAACCCAAATCTTTTTTTTTTTAAAGACAACCCATTGTACATTACATCTTTAAAATATTTCAGACATTGTTTTTCCTCGGCTGCAACTATCAAAAGCAAAATATTATGCTAAGAAATGCCATTCATACTTTAGGATTCAAGCTTCAATAGATTCCACGGAGGAAATAAACTGCATACGTGCCTAGAATGCACGGATAGATTGAACTGTTTATCTAACTGTAAATAAATTAAAATTTAATTTTAAAACAGGTCAAAAAGGGATTGTGCTCTCCGTTAAAAGAAGAATGAAGCAACGAAAATGTAGAACAGCCTAACAATGGAGCTGGTCCTCGGCTTACGACCGCAATTGAGCCCAAAATTTCGTTGCTAAGCGAGACAGTTGTTAAGTGGAGTTGCCCCCCATTTTACGACATTTCTCACCACTGTTGTTAAGTGAATCGCTGCAGTTGTTAAGTTAGTAATACAGTTGCTATGTGAATCCGGCTTCCCCCATTGACTTTACTTGTCAGAAGGTCACAAAAGGGGATCCCAGTGAAACCGTCATAATTACGGTCAGTTGCCAAGGGTCTGGATTTTGATCACGCGACTGCAATGGTCGTAAGTGTGAAAAACGGTCATAAGTCATTTTTTCCAGTGCCGTTGTTCGTTGAGGACTACTTGAACCTTAGATTTTTTTGGGGGGGGGAGAAATCAATTACAGGCAGCCCTTGACTTATGATTCATTTAGTGACCGTTGGATGTTACAACGGAATCGAAAAAAGTGACTTATGAAAGTTTTTCACACTGACGACCGTTGCAGCATCCTCAAGATCACATGATCAAAATTCAGACACTTGGCAACGGGGCTCGTATTTATGACGGTCGCAATGTCCCAGGGTCACCCGATCGCCATTGACCATCTTCCCGGCCAGATTCTGACAAACTGAGTCAAGGGGGGGGGGAACCTGGATTTGCTTAATGACCATGCGATTCATTTAAATAACTGCAGCGATTCGCTTAACAACTGTGGCGAGAAAGGTCATAAAATTGGGTGCAAGTTGCTGAAAAACTGCTTTGCTTAGCAATGAAAATTTTGGTCCCGGTTTTGCTCATGAATGGAGGAGTTATTTCAGTGAAGCTAACCAACATAAAAAGAGAATAGAATAGAATAGAATAGAATAGAATAGAATAGAATAGAATAGAATAGAATAGAATAGAATAGAATAGAATAGAATAGAATAGAATAGAACAATGAAAGAATGGAATGGAATAGAATAGAATAGAATAGAATAGAATAGAATAGAATAGAATAGAATAGAATAGAATAGAATAGAATAGAATAGAATAGAATAGAATAGAATAGAATAGAATAGAATAGAATAGAAAATATGGAATGGAATGGAATGGAATGGAATGGAATGGAATGGAATAGAATAGAATAGAATAGAATAGAATAGAATAGAATAGAATAGAATAGAATAGAATAGAATAGAAATAGAATAGAATAGAATAGAATAGAATTAGAATTAGAATTAGAATTAGAATTAGAATTAGAATTGGAATGGAATGGAATGGAATGGAATGGAATGGAATGGAATGGAATGGAATGGAATGGAATAGAATAGAATAGAGAAAATAGAATAGAATAGAATAGAAAATAAAGTAGAATTAGAATTAGAATGGAATGGAATGGAATGGAATGGAATGGAATAGGAATAGAATAGAATAGAATAGAATAGAATAGAATAGAATAGAATAGAATAGAATAGAATAGAATAGAATAGAATAGAATAGAATAGAATAGGAATAGAATAGAATAGAATTGAACTGAATAGAATAGAATAGAATAGAACAGAATAGAGAAAAGAATAGAATAGAATAGAAGAGAAGAGAAGAGAAGAGAAGAGAATTGAACTGAATAGAATAGAATAGAATAGTATAGAACAGAATAGAGAAAATAGAATAGAATAGAATAGAATAGAATAGAATAGAATAGAATAGAATAGAATAGAATAGAATAGAATAGAATAATGAAAGAACAGAACATACTAGTCTAGACTAGACTGGGATGGGATGGGACAGGATGGGATGGAACAAAAAAAATAGAATAGAGTAGAATAGAACAGAACATAAAACAGAATAGAACAGAACAGAACAGAATAGAATAGACAGAGTTGGAAGGGACCTTGGAGGTCTTCTAGTCCAGCCCCCCGCTCAAGCAGGAGAACCTATACCGTCTCAGACAAGTAGCATAATAACGATATAAAATAATCCACATTTTAGACAGGAAGCTTCCAGCTGCTCTGGAGGAGAAACATTCTGGCGAACCATTTCTGAAAAACCGTCTCTTCCACTCCACTTCAGCAAGATCTGCATACCATTAGAAGGGGAGGCAAGAGGTAACGGCCTGAAGTTCTTAGCCCAGAGCTTGTTAGCCACATGCGATAACTCCATTAACCAAAAAAAAAATGGATTTTTTTTTCTATAAAGTTCAAAACAGGAAATAAAAATCCTGGCTTGGATCCTACACAAAGAAAGTTTCCTCTGCTTTCTTTCACTCTTCACCCCCCCAGTACAGACTTTTCTGGAAAAAAAAACTAAAGTCCCTTGCCCCCAAACCTAGAAACGTTGGGGGGGGGTAGAGAATCCCCAGGACTAATGAGGGAGGGAAGAACGGAGGGAAGAAGGAAGGAAGAGGGAAGGAAGGAAAACAAGAAAGTGAAAGAAGAAAGGAAGGAAGACAGGGAAGGAAGGAAGGAAGGAAGGAAGGAAGGAAGGAAGGAAGGAAGGAAGGAAGGAAGGAAGGGAAGGAAGGAAGGAAGGAAGGAAGGAAGGAAGGAAGGAAGGAAGGAAGGAAAAGATGGAAAGGAGGGAGGGAGGAAGGGTGGAAGAAAGGAAAACAAGAAAGTAAAAAAGGGAAGGAAAACAAGAAATTTGAAAAGAAGAAAGGAAGGAAGACAAGAAAGGGAAGGAAGGAAGGAAGGAAGGAAGGAAGGAAGGAAGGAAGGAAGGAAGGAAGGAAGGAAGGAAGGAAGGAAAAGATGGAAGGAGGGAGGGAGGAAGGGTGGAAGGAAGGAAAACAAGAAAGTAAAAAAGGGAAGGAAGGAAGACAAGAAAGTGAAAAGAAGAAAGGAAGACAAGAAAGGGAAGGAAGGAAGGAAGGAAGGAAGGAAGGGAAGGAAGGAAGGAAGGAAGGAAGGAAGGAAGGAAGGAAGGGAAAAGATGGAAAGGAGGGGAGGGAGGAAGGGTGGAAGAAAGGAAAACAAGAAAGTAAAAAAGGGAAGGAAGGAAGACAAGAAAGTGAAAAGAAGAAAGGAAGACAAGAAAGGGAAGGAAGGAAGGAAGGAAGGAAGGGAAGGAAGGAAGGAAGGAAGGAAGGAAGGAAGAAGGAAGGAAGGAAGGAAGGAAGGAAGGAAAAGATGGAAAGGAGGGAGGAGGAAGGGTGGAAGAAAGGAAAACAAGAAAGTAAAAAAGGGAAGGAAGGAAGACAAGAAAGTGAAAAGAAGAAAGGAAGGAAGACAAGAAAGGGAAGGAAGGAAGGAAAGAAAAGTGAAAAAAGGAGGAAGGAAAGAGAAAATGAGAAAGCAAAAGAGAAGGAAGGAAAGAAAATGGGAAAGTGAAAAAAAAAGAAAAGAAAAAAATGCCCACCAGCCTTCCGCTTTTCTATCCATAGGAGACTGACAGGAGCCCCCAACCACATCACAACCAGGTTCACAACATCCTCCTGCAGTTGCACGATGGCACCATGATGCACACACTGTCGTTCCAATACCTTGGATTTTTTTTTTCCTTTTATTTATAAAGTTGCAATCTCCCGTCCTGGCTTCGTCAGCTAAAGTGATGTTTTCCTACTTCTTAAAAATAAATCCTCCCTTCTTTCCCCCCTCCCCCACCTTGCTCCCCCTAACCCCCAACCAAATCACTAAATTTTATTCTGGGGTTGGGGGAGTAATAGAAACACATTTCCCATTTTAGGGCATCGCGGAACAGCTGGAGAAATAACGGCCCAAGTTCCTGTCTAATAATAATAATAATAATAATAATAATAATAATAATAATAATAATAATAATAATAATAAAGGAAAACAGCTGCTTAGTCAATCAAGCCAGCCAATTTCTCCGCATCCAAATTCATAAGGCCCAGTTTTGGCTTAACAAAATCACGGAGAGATCCAATCTAGAAATAAGGAGAAATGTCCTGTCTGCGAGAACAATTAACCAGTGGAACTGCTCGCCACCAGAAGCTGCGGCTGCTCTTATCAGCGGAGGTTTTTAAGAAGAGACTGAACAGCCTTTTATCAATGGGATAGGGGTCTCTCGCATGAGCAGGGGGTTGGACTAGAAGACCTCCAGGGTCCCTTCCAACTTTGTTGTTCTGCTATCCTTCCTTCCTTCCTTCCCTTCCCCATCACTGGAGGTATTCAAGAAGAGACTGGACAGCCACTTGTCCGGAATGGTATAGGGACTCCTGCATGAGCAGGGGGCTGGACTAGAAGACCTCCAGGGTCCCCTTCCAACTCTGTTGTTCTGCTATCCTTCCTTCCTTCCTTCCTTCCTTCCTTCCTTCCTTCCTTCCTTCCTTCCTTCCTTCCTTCCTTCCTTCCTTCCTTCCTTCCCCATCACTGGAGGTTTTCAAGAAGAGATTGGACAACCATTTGTCTGGAATGGTATAGGGGACTCCTGCTTGAGTAGGGGGCTGGACTAGAAGACCTCCAGTGTCCCTTCCTCCAGCTCTGTTATTCATGCCCCCCTTGCATTGCTCCTTGCACGCACGGGAGCCGAGCCAATGCCTTTCTCCTGCTTTGGAGAGGCCTTGTGTCTCTCCACCCCCCCATGCCACTCCTCAGAACGGCAGCGAGTCCTCGACTTCTGTTTAACTATGGTAGGTTTGAAGTTACGTACGGCAGCCGCGGGAAAAGCGAATGATGGCCTGTCCTTGAAATTGCTGCCACAGTTACATACTTGCAATTGGGGTGCTTGAGAACCATGTTGCGGGTTCGTGATTGCAACTTTGTGACCAGAATGCTACAGGGTCTCTTGCTCCAGCGGGGATAGGGGGGGTGGGGTGGGGGGTTGGACTAGATGACCTCCAAGGCCTCTTCCTCCTCTGTGATTCTGCTATTCAGGACTGGCCACCCAGGTGTTAGCCCAAGCAGCTATTCTTGAAGGATTTGATATGTCCAAGAAAGTTATCCTAGTACATGTGCCCCCCCTTTTCCTGGTGAGTGGGGGGTGGGGGGAGGGCCGCATTATGGAAAAGCCCCCGCTCCATTCAAACTGAACCCCCCCCTTTTAGGAATGTCCCCCAGAAGCTTTTATTGCCTTGCTGAAGTTGTTGATGGGCCCATTAGGAGGCCACCAGGCTGCTTTCGATCCCAAGAGGTCACATGATTCAGGGAGGGAGGGGGAGGGAGGGGGGAGGGGAGAAGGAGGGGAGGGGAAGGGGGAGAGGGGGGAGGGGGGGGAGGGGAGGGGGAGGAGGAGGGAGGAGGAGGAGTAGGGAGGGAGGGGGGAGGGGGAGGGGGAGGGAGGGGGGAGAGAGGGGGAGGGGGAGGGGGAGGGGAGGGGGAGGGGAGAGGGAAGGAGAGGGAGGGGGGGAGGGGAGAGGGAGGGGGAGGGTGGAAGGGGAAAGGGAGGAAGGGGAGAGGGAGAGAGAGGACGGAAAGAAGAAAGGGAGAGAGGGGAGTGGGAGGGAGGGAGGAAGAAAGGAAGGAAAGAAAAACTGAAAGATGAAAGGAGAGGTGAGGGAAAGAGAAGGAACGAGAAAAGAAAACAGAAAGATGAGAGATTGAACGAGAAGCGAAACGGGTTCAAAGAAAAACAAAGGAAGTCCAGTGGCCTTTTCAAAAAGCATCTTTGGGACATGAGAGATTGAAGGACAGAAAGAAAGAGAGATGAAGGAGGGTCGGAAAGAAAGGAAGAAAGAAAATAGAAAGAGAAAAAAGAAAGAAAGAAAGAGAAAGAAAGAAAGAAAGAAAGAGAAGAAAGAAAGAAAGAAAGAAAGAAAGAAAGAAAGAAAGAAAGGAGGGAGGGAGGTAGAAGTGTTGGAAGGAAGGAGTGTCAGAAAGAAGGAAGGAAGGAAAGAAAGAAGGAGAAAGTGAGGAAGGAAGGAAGGAAGGAAGGAAGGAAGGAAGGAAGGAAGGAAGGAAGGAAGGAAGGAAGGAAGGAAACTGCTATTCTGGCCGAGATGTCCAGCTGTCCAGGGTTCTGGGGTCTCACCCTGCCTACATGTTTCCAGTGACTTTTCGGTCAGTTTCTCACTCTTTTAAAACCAGTATAAGACCCTTCTGGGCTTTCAACTCCCAGAATCCCCCCAGCCCTCAAGGTGGCGACTGAGTTCTGGGAATTGGGCTCCAGACATCTTAAAGTAGCCAAGGTTGAAAAACACCAAGCGAGGCAGATCAGGGTCAGGGAACCGAGGGAAAGAGTCTCTAATCCAAGCTTTGTCCTCTTGTAATCGGGAGATGGCGGTTTCATCCCGGCTTAGACGGTGCAAATCGGATGAACCCTTTTCCCGTCCCCAACATGCGTCAGTCCGACTTTCCTTGCCTTTGTGTGGCTTGGCGCCACAAGCAGTTTCCGTTTGCAGGCTGAAACAGCCACTGGGGAGGCACAGCCGGTGGAACCTCCCGGCCACAAGATTCCACGGGCTGAACAAATCCTTTTTTTTTTTTTTTTTGCTTAAGGACGTTTCTGAGAAGATCTCGGCCAAAGCCAAAGGAAGCCGACGTGCGGCGAGAGGGTTGACCTGGACACCGGTGCGAGATGACGCCGGAAACATCAGTCGCCACCCACAGATGGGAAAACACAACAACTTTCTGGCAAATTGTAACACACACCGACCGTTGCAATGGTAAACAACTGGATTTGCCCTCTAGAAGATTTTTTTTATTATTATTATTATTATTATTATTATTATTATTATTATTATTATTATTATTATTATCATCATCATCATTATTATTATTATTATTATTATTATTATTATTATTATTATTATTGTTTTAAAGCAGCCTTTCCCAACCTCGGCAAGGTTAACATGGGTGGACTTCAACTCCCAGAATCCCTCAGCCAGCCGGTTCACTGTGCCCTTTCGCAGCAGACTCCATTCCCTTCCTCTCTTCCCTTCCTTTCTAAATCATAGTAATGGCAGACGTTGACTTACCACCACAATTCAGCCCAACATTTTTGTTGCTAAGGGAGACGGCCGTTAAAAGTGCCCCATTTTACGACGGTTCTTTCTGCGGTTGTTAAGCGAATCGCTGCAAGCTTAACCTCCAGCTTCTTCCCCGTGGATTTTGCTTGTCAGAAAGTCACAAAAAGGGGATCTGGGGACCCCCCCCCCTCCTGGAGGGACGCTGCAACCGTCATAAATACAAGCCACTTTGCGGCCGAATTTCGATCACGTGACCGCGATGGTTGTTAAGTGTGAAAAGCAGTCCTAAGTCACTTTTCCAGTGGCCGCTGCAACTACTTCGAATGGTCACTAAATGATACTGTTGTAAAGCCGAGGACTACCTGTCATATTAAAACCAAAGATACCTGGGTTTGCCCCAAAGCTTCGGTGCGAGAATCGAGTGACGCCACCCAGAAACCTGGGTGTTCTTTCCCCCGCAGCTAGAAATGAAGCTCCAGGCACTGTTTGTACCTTGCATTGGGTTGAACTGAGGCTCTGCATTGAAGGATATTCACAGCTTCGCAACACACAACCCACCAGCTGCCAGCCCCAAAGAAATTAGTAAGGAAAGGATCACACAACTTTGCAGTCCTTCCGGTGCAACCAAAGGGCTAAATCCGGACTGGTTCCCCCCCCCCCATCCTGTAATCCTCTGGGATTATATAGAAAAGGAACATCTGTTGCTGAAGTATTCGGGGGAAAAAACCCCGGCCAGGAAAGGAAAGGAAAGGGGATATGCATTTATTTACATTTATTCAAAATGTAATGAGTTCAATTTGTTTAAAATGTAATTAAATATATTTAAATTTTTATTGTCTACGTTTTATTCAGAACGAAGCTGTTTAAATTCAGTTATGAGTTAATCGTTTTGTTTGAAATTTAGTTATTTACGCTGATTTAAAATGTAAATGTTTTAAATCTATTTAAAACTTAATCGCTTAAAATGCATTTAAATCTCAATTATTTACAGGCACTCAAAGTGTCATTTAAATGAATTCAAAGGACTATTGCTTACCCCCCCAGAAATCGTGGGCGCTCCATGACTGGAGATTTTTAAGAAGAGGCTAGACAGTCACCTGTCTGAGATGGTATAGGTTCTCCTGTGTGAGCAGGGGGCTGGACTAGAAGACCTCCAAGGTCCCTTCCAACTTCTATTCTATTCTATTCTATTCTTATTCTATTCTATTCTTCATTCCATTATCTATTCTATTCTATTATTCTATTCTATTCTATTCTTCATTCCATTATCTATTCTATTCTATTATTCTATTCTATTCTATTCTTCATTCCATTATCTATTCTATTCTATTCTATTATTCTATTCTATTCTATTCTATTGTATTCTTCATTCCATTATCTATTCTATTCTATTCTATTATTCTATTCTATTCTATTCTATTCTATTCTATTCTATTCTATTCTATTCTATTCTATTCTATTCTATTCTATTCTATTCTCTATTCTATTCTATTCTATTCTCTATTCTCTATTCTATTCTATTCTATTCTATTCTATTCTATTCCTTTCCATATTCTATTCCTATTCTATTCTATTCTAAAATGTAATTCATTTAAATCTATTTAAAAGGGAATCGTTTCAATGCATTTAATTCCTAATAGTTTCAATGCATTCAAAATGGAATTGTTTCAATCAAGTGAAAGTAGAATGATTTAAATTTATTTCAAATGCAATCATTTACGTTTATTTAACATGTAATTGTTTACATTTGTTTAAAATTTAATCGTTTCAGAGCATTCACGATGTAATGATTTAAATGAATTCCAAATGTAATTATTTACATTCATTCAAATGTAGATGTAAAATATCTTACATTGATTTAAAATGTAACTGTTTCCGTTTACATGTGTTTATTTAAATCCATTTAAAAATTTGGTGTTTTTTTTTAAATGTAAAGTTTTGTGCCCCCATCCTCCAGGCAAAAACTCATTTGCACAGCCTCGATCCATTTTTGCGGAAGCGTGCGGTTATACAATACACTGTGCTGACGGTTAAGTGCCCTCTTGGTTCTGCTTTTTCTGGCCTCTTCTGCCGCCAAGGGTAGATAAACAACTCCCAGCCTGGGTTTCAGACCGCAACCCCCATCATGCCCAGGTGGCTGGGGCTAATGGGACTGGTAGTCCCAGCTGCCAAAAGCAACGCCCGATTGGCAAAGATTGCCACGAACTGAACGGTTCCCTCTTTTGCCAGTTGGAAAAAAAATCTGTGCCCCCACCCCAGATGACACACACAAACACACACACACACACACACACAAAGTAAGGTGTGTGTGTGTGTGTGTGTGTGTGTAAAGATTGCCACGGATGGTGTTGCAAACCGATGCACTGTCTGAAAACGGTTCCTTCTTTTGCCAATTGGAAAAAAAAATCTGTGGCCTGCCCCGGATGACACATGCACACATGCACACGCGTGCACACACACACAGACAAGCAAGGTGTATGTGGGGGGGCTTCTCACAAAAGAAGAGGAACAAGCTGCCCCACCCATTCAAATGAACTCCACGCAAGGGAGCATCAGCCCTTTAGCCAAAGACTGAAAAAAACAACAACAGCGGCTATATTTGGGACAATGATATAAATTTGCTTTTTTTTTTTGCAAAAAAAAGAACAAGCGCGCAGCGGGGGGGGGGGAGTTCATTCCCATTCATATTTTTGGCAAACCATCCGGGATGTTCATCCAAGCCGGTCACTTTCAATAACAAGGAGGAATTTTAAGGATAAGCGACGTGTAAGGACGCTACGAAATGAGTGTAGGATGAGTTAAAACCTCTGAGAAGGGGGGGTGCACCCCCCCAGGACCCGCGAGAAACAGCCGGGGGAGGGGTCTGTCCTCCCACTACAGGTAAACAGCAAGAAGGTGGGCCTCCATGAACAGGTGGGCAGAGATGTGAGCAACCTTCAAAACCTGACTAAACTAACTTTGGGGAGTCGAGGATCCCGTAGTAGTAGGTTGTGTGAATTTGCAATATGAGTTAATTCCGGGTTCTGGCTGGACTTGGGAAAGAGAACCTCCAGCCTGGAGAAGTGTGTGTGTGTGTGGGGGGGCGTGTGTCTCCCTTTGGTGAGATTGTTTTCAAGAAGCCGGAGCCCCGGACATCATGGAGGCCTTGGTGGGCGGGGTTGGGCTGGATGACCTCAAGAGTTCCTTCCAACTTTAGGGCTCAACTTTTGTGAATCGAGTCCTCAAGTTTACAACAGTACATTTAGCAAGTTTACAAGGGCAGGGAAAAAAGAGACTTTTTGAGGGAAACCATCGGAGGTTTGACGGGCTCGGTGTTGCACTGTGTAGAAACCAGGGTGGTGAATCTGGGTTTAGCTTATTGTGTGAACCAAGATGCAAATTGCCTTTAGTTCTCTCCCAGCCTAAAGAATTTGGCAGGAATGCTGTGAAGCTTTTTTAAAATACTCCTCGACTTCTAAGTGACCATTTGCATTTACAGTGGCGCAGAAAAAAAAGGACATATGACCATTGTCCACACTTACGACCGTTTCAACATGCCCGTGGTCTTGTGATCAAAATTCAGATGCTAAGCAAGTGGCGTGTACTTATGACGGTTGCAAGTGTGGCAAGAAAGGTCGTAAAATGGGGCAAAACTCAACTAACCAATGTCTCGCTTAGCGACAGAACGAGCAAAGTCAATAGGGAAGCCAGAATTTGGTCATCAGTCGAGGATTACCCATATTTATGACGGTCGCAGCATCCCGGGGTCATGTGATCCCCTTTTGCAACCTTCAGTGGGGAAACCAGATTCACTTGACAACCGTCTCATTAAGGTAAACCGCTGCAGCGATTCACTTAACGACTACGTCAAGGAAGTTCGTAAAATGGTACAAAACGTACTTAACAACTCTCTTGCTCAGCAACGGAAATTTTAACTTTGGTGCAAAGGCCAGACCCCCTTTGGCCCTCTGGCGCTCAATGCCTCCCCGTGGCTCTTGGGAAAATTCCAGTGGCGATGAGTTGCACAGCTCGCAAGAGTCGTGCCCGCCCTCCTGATGGCGGCGTTCCGCTCCCTGAGCAGAGGAAAGGAGGCCACCCGGAGCAGCATTGCACATTTCTCAGCAAAGCCACCTCCCCTCCACCTTTGCTGAGAAATGTACAATGCTGCTCCGGGTGGCCTCCTTTCTCTCAGCCTGAGTTTTCTCTTCTGGACAATGGGCCTAAGGCGGTTCTGGGGAGGTTAAATTGCAGAGTGGCGCCCCTTCCTTGCAACGTGCACTTAGGAACACAAAAGCCCCGCCTCCTTTTGTTCCAATCCGAGGGTTGTGTGTAGCTAATAATAGACGTTGACTAATTAATACCTGAGACAGTTTCTGTTTACGATGATTCTCGAGCCTCCTTGAGAAGACGGCGGTGGTTCTGCTCTGGCAGGAGCAGTCTATCTTAGCTTACAATCTTTGCGGCTAGGTCTTCCCAAGCCCCCCCCCCTCCCCCGTAAAGCTTTTTATTTCTCTCAAATGCACAGGGATCCCTCGACTTACAACCACGATGGAGCCCGCCACTTCTGTTTGCGAAGCGAGACAGCGACTTAAGTGAATTTTGCCCCGCTTTACGACCGTTCTCGCCACAGCTCTTAAGCGAATCCCTGCAATTGAGAAGTTAGTAACCTGGGTTCCCTGCTGACTTGGATGGTCAGAAGGTCACAAAATGGCATCGCGTGTCTCCCCTCCCCCCCCCGGCGGGGACACTGCAACCGTCATAAATACGAGTCAGTTGCCAAGGGTCCGAGTTTTGATCAGGTCACCCTGGGGATGCTACGGCGGTTGTGTAAGTGTGACAAACGGTCGTAAGTCACTCTTTTCGGGGCGATTGTAACTTCAAACGGTCACTAAATGAACGGTGGTAAGTTCTTGAGGTCATCCAGCCCAACCCCACCCAGCAAAGCATGCAAAAGGGCTGGTGGTCCAGCTTCTTCTTTAACCCAATGCTGGAGGATGGCCAGCAACACGGTCTCTCTCTCTCTCTCTCTCTCTCTCTCTCTCTCTCTCTCTCTCTCTCTCTCTCTCTTTCTCTCTCTCTCTTTCTCTCTCTCTCTCTCTCTTTCTTTCTTTGACTCTCTCTGCCTTTCTCTCCCTCCCTCCCTCTCTCTCTTCTCTCTCTCTCCCTCCCTCTCTTGTTGTGTTTCTCTCTTTCTCTCTCTCTCTTTCTTTCTTTGACTCTCTCTGCCTTTCTCTCCCTCCCTCCCTCTCTCTCTTTCTCTCTCCCTCTCTCTCTCCCTCTTTCTGCCTCTTTCTCTCTGTTTGGCGCTCTCTCTTCTTTCTCTCTCTCTTTGACTCTCCCTCCCTCCCTGTCTTTCTTGCTGTGTCTCTCTTTCTCTCTCTTCCTCTCTTTCTCTCTGTTTGACTCTCTCTTTCTCTCTCTCTCTCCCTCTTTCTCTTTCTGCCTCTTTCTCTCTGTTTGGCTCTCTCTCTCTCTCTCTCTTTCTCTCCCTCTCTCTTTCTCTTTCTGCTTCTCTCTCCCTCTCTCTCTATCTCTCTTTTTGACTCTCTCTCTCTCCCGCTCTCTCTCTCTCTCTCTCTGGGGAGCATCAGCGCCCCTCCTCTGCTAACCGAACAGGGATGGAAGGGACCTTGGGAGATCTTCTAGTCCAGCCTCCCCCCCCCCCCGCCTTTTGCTCGAGCGCCCTCCGCAAAGCAAGCCCGGCCAAGATGCGCGGCTCAAGCCAGCGAGCCCGGCCACACGCCGCCCTTACCTAAGCGGGATCTTGATGGCCAGGTAGCGGTCGACGGCCACGGCCAGCAGGCTGAAGATGGAGCTCTGGGTGAGCACCAGCACGAAGCAGGCCAGGAAGAGGCAGCCGTGGAAGTCGGTGGTCAAGCCCACGCTGATGGTCACGGCGAAGGGGATGGCCAGCAGCCCCACGGCCACGTCGGCCACGGCCAGCGAGACCAGGAAGTAGTTGGTGGCCGTCTTGAGCCGGCTGTTCAGCGCCACCGCCCAGCAGACCAGCACGTTGCCCGCGATAGCCAGCCCGGCCATCAGCAGCTCCACCGCGATGTAGAGGCGGATCATGGCGCGGGGCGGACGGGCAACGAGCCGGGACCGCCTGCCGCCCGCCGGAGGACGGTCCCCGACCAGGGCTCAGCGCCGGCGAGGCGCGCATCCCCGCCAGGGGCACCCAGAGGCCATGTAGACCCACCCGCCGTCGGGGCGCGGCCGCTTCCCGCGGCTGGTCCGGACGCGCCCCCCCACCCGCCCCGCGATCCAGAAGGGGATCCACCGGCCAAGGCACAGCCTTGCACGATCCCGCCGCTGGTTTGCGAGGCTCCGCCGGCCAGGCTTTGCTTTTTTTTTTCCCCTCCTCCTCCTCCCGGATCGACGCCCGTCCCGCGCGCAACTCTCCGGCGAGGCGCTCGCTCGCCTTTGGCCGAGGAAGCGGCTGCTGCGCCTCTATAAAGCACATGGGGCCCGGGAAAGGGGCGGGGCCGCGGCGGAGGCGGCCGGTGATTGGCTGAGGAGGCTCTCCCGTAAATCCCCGAGTCGGGCCGCGCTGCAATTGCCGCGCGCCGGCAAGAGTGCGCGCGAGGAGGAGGGAAGCGGGCGGTGGCCGAGACGGAGGGAAGCTCCTCCGGGCCGGGCTGGGGAGACGCGTTGCTGACTCGGCCGGCCTACCTCGCGGGGCTGTTGGAGCAGAGACCTCCCTTCTCTGCAGAGGTGTTTTGTTTTGTTTTTTCCCCCCCAGGAGCGCCGCTGATCGAAGCGTCTGGCTGGGAGAAAGCGCCGAGCAGAGGCGTTTTTTTTTTTCCCAAACCGCTTCGTGCTTTCCGGCTAAAAATAGACGGGGCGTCCGGGCTGGACAGAATTAATAATTAGATTGCTTGCAGAAGGAGCTGCACTTTGGCTCTGCTCAGAAGGAGTTGCGCTTTGGCCATGCTCAGAGGAGCGGCGCTTTGCCCATGCTCAGAAGGAGCTGCAGTTTGGCTATGCTCAGAAGGAGTTGCGCTTTGCCCATGCTCAGAAGGAGCTGCACTTTGGCTATGCTCAGGAGCGGCGCTTTGCCCATGCTCAGAAGGAGCTGCACTTTGCCCATGCTCAGAAGGAGCTGTACTTTGGCTCTGCTCAGAAGGAATTCCGCTTTGCCCATGCTCAGAAGGAGCTGCACTTTGGCTATGCTCAGAAGGAATTCCGCTTTGCCCATGCTCAGAAGGAGCTGCACTTTGGCTATGCTCAGGAGCGGCGCTTTGCCCATGCTCAGAAGGAGCTGCACTTTGCCCATGCTCAGAAGGAGCTGTACTTTGGCTCTGCTCAGAAGGAATTCCGCTTTGCCCATGCTCAGAAGGAGCTGCACTTTGGCTATGCTCAGAAGGAATTCCGCTTTGCCCATGCTCAGAAGGAGCTGCACTTTGGCTATGCTCAGGAGCGGCGCTTTGCCCATGCTCAGAAGGAGCTGCACTTTGCCCATGCTCAGAAGGAGCTGCACTTTGGCTATGCTCAGAAGGAATTCCGCTTTGCCCATGCTCAGAAGGAGCTGCACTTTGGCTATGCTCAGGAGCGGCGCTTTGCCCATGCTCAGAAGGAGCTGCACTTTGCCCATGCTCAGAAGGAGCTGCACTTTGGCTATGCTCAGAAGGAATTCCGCTTTGCCCATGCTCAGAAGGAGCTGCACTTTGGCTATGCTCAGAAGGAATTCCGCTTTGCCCATGCTCAGAAGGAGCTGCACTTTGCCCATGCTCAGAAGGAGCTGTACTTTGGCTCTGCTCAGAAGGAATTCCGCTTTGCCCATGCTCAGAAGGAGTTGCGCTTTGCCCATGCTCAGAAGGAATTCCGCTTTGCCCATGCTCAGAAGGAGCTGCACTTTGGCTATGCTCAGGAGCGGCGCTTTGCCCATGCTCAGAAGGAGCTGCACTTTGCCCATGCTCAGAAGGAGCTGCACTTTGGCTATGCTCAGAAGGAATTCCGCTTTGCCCATGCTCAGAAGGAGCTGCACTTTGGCTATGCTCAGGAGCGGCGCTTTGCCCATGCTCAGAAGGAGCTGCACTTTGCCCATGCTCAGAAGGAGCTGCACTTTGGCTCTGCTCAGAAGGAGCGGCGCTTTGCCCATGCTCAGAAGGAGCTGCACTTTGGCTATGCTCAGAAGGAATTCCGCTTTGCCCATGCTCAGAAGGAGCTGCACTTTGGCTATGCTCAGGAGCGGCGCTTTGCCCATGCTCAGAAGGAGCTGCACTTTGCCCATGCTCAGAAGGAGCTGTACTTTGGCTATGCTCAGGAGCGGCGCTTTGCCCATGCTCAGAAGGAGCTGCACTTTGGCTATGCTCAGAAGGAATTCCGCTTTGCCCATGCTCAGAAGGAGCTGCACTTTGGCTATGCTCAGAAGGAATTCCGCTTTGCCCATGCTCAGAAGGAGCTGCACTTTGGCTATGCTCAGGAGCGGCGCTTTGCCCATGCTCAGAAGGAGCTGCACTTTGCCCATGCTCAGAAGGAGCTGCACTTTGGCTATGCTCAGAAGGAATTCCGCTTTGCCCATGCTCAGAAGGAGCTGCACTTTGGCTATGCTCAGGAGCGGCGCTTTGCCCATGCTCAGAAGGAGCTGCACTTTGCCCATGCTCAGAAGGAGCTGTACTTTGGCTCTGCTCAGAAGGAGCTGCACTTTGCCCATGCTCAGAAGGAGCGGCGCTTTGCCCATGCTCAGAGGGAGCTGCACTTTGCCCATGCTCAGAAGGAGCGGCGCTTTGCTCATGCTCAGAAGGAATTGTGCTTTGCCCATGCTCAGAAGGAGCTGTACTTTGGCTCTGCTCAGAAGGAGCGGCGCTTTGCTCATGCTCAGGAGCTGCACTTTGGCTCTGCTCAGAAGGAGTGGCGCTTTGCCCATGCTCAGAAAGATTTGCGCTTTGCCCACGCTGAGGAGGAGCCACGCTTTGCCTCCGCTCCGACGTCTCCAAGGCTCAGCCCGGGCGTGGCCGGCTGCACTACGAAACCACCCTGCCCATCTTCCCCTGCCGGCGGGGGGGGTCAGCGAGTCCCTGCCTCTCCCAAGACACGTGATCAAACCGAGTGGCCGGAGGAAGGGGCGTGAAAGGGGCAGCAAAGCTTTCAAATCCGGATTTGCGGACTCAGTTTACCCCGCCCGGCTCCAACCCCTCGTGTAAGCCGCAAAAGCAGCTCGCCAAGCCTATTAGCTTGCACACCCAACTCCCACGCAGCCTTGGACGCCTTCACACGACCTGGAGCCAGCGGGACCGAGAACACGCGATTCCGGCAAAGCTTGGGACTTTGCAAAGCGTGACAAGCTCAGAGGGCCTTTCCGGCTTCGCCCTGTCTCTTCTTTACGGTCTGGTGAAAGGCTGGAAGTTGGCGCGGTGTAGCCAGGATTGCTCCGGGCTAATCAAGATGATTAAACCCCTGGCAGCCAACAGCTGCTTCTGTCTGGCTCAAAAAAAGAAACCAAACTTGGTTTGGGATTTTATTTTTATTTTTTGCATTTAGCTTAAATTGCAGATTAACTGCAAAACCGAAGCAATAAAATCATTTTAAAAAATGGGCGAAACCCAGGCACGTGCTATCATCTTTAGTGGACGTGCCCTAAAGGGGAAAAAAAATTGGACAAAAATTCATACTTGGTTAGGGGAAAAAATGCTAAGAAAGCATGCAGATTTTTAAGCCGGAACTATTTATTTCTATTAGATATAATTTCAGGAAAATATGAGAAAGAAAATGTATATTTAACGGGACGTGTATTCCCAGCAGCAAGGATTGTTTCTGCGCAGCATCGGAAAAATGGAAGAAACGCCATCCGAAGACGACACAATGGAAGAAAATATTGGAAATGTGCAGAAATGAATAGACTCGCACTGAAGATTAAAGAAAAAAAGAAGATCCAGGATATTTTCAAATATGGGGCGTGTTTTACGAATGGCTGGGAAAACAGGCTAGAGAGAATAGGATTTTATTATATGTTATTAGGTAAGCTAAGAACCAGACAACATGTTGTTTGTTAAGCGCCTATGAACTGTAAACATGAAAAAATAAAATAATAAAGAAAAAAAATCATGAAAATGGGCTAAGCCAAGTTGCCTTTGAATTGCAACACAATGTTGCAACGCCCTTCCATTCCATTCCATTCCCGGCCTCCACCCATTCCAGCAGAGAGCACTTGCGGGTTTTTTGCCCCTTTGAAGCTGTCTCCGTATCTGTTGTTTCCTATTATCGCTACATTATTGCAATATTTATGATCCCTCATCTGCCCAGGATGCTTTGGGGTTACAGATAAAACAGCTGCACTTGGTACGAGAAGCCATGAGTGAAAGCATTTCTGAAATTCGAAACATTATAGATAGATAGAAAGATAGATAGATATAGATATAGATAGATGATTGATTGATGGATAGATAGATACAGAGATGATAGAGAGAGAGATACAGATACAGAGATGTGATAGATAGATAGATAGATAGATAGATAGATAGATAGATAGATAGATAGATAGATAGAAAGATAGAAAGATAGAAAGATAGAAAGATAGATAGATACAGATACAGATAGATAGATACAGATAGATAATCGATAGATATAGATAGATAGATAGATAGATAGATAGATAGATAGATAGATAGATAGATAGATAGATACAGATACATAGATGATAGATAGAGATAATGATAGATACAGATACAGATATATAGATATAGATAGATAATCGATAGATATAGATAGATAGATAGATAGATAGATACAGATACATAGATGATAGATAGAGATAATGATAGATACAGATACAGATATATAGATATAGATAGATAATCGATAGATATAGATAGATAGATAGATAGATAGATAGATAGATAGATAGATAGATAGATACAGATACGTAGATGATAGAGATAATGATAGATACAGATACAGATATATAGATATAGATAGATAATCGATAGATATAGATAGATAGATAGATAGATAGATAGATAGATAGATAGATAGATAGATAGATAGATAGATAGATATTCCTTCTGTACCGGTTCTTGAAGACTGCTTGGATAAGGCCCTGCAGTTTTCTTGGTGAGGTTTTTCAGGAGTGGTTTGCCCTTGCCTTCCTCCCAGGGCTGAGAGAAAGTGGCTGGCCCCAAGGATGCCATTCCGTTGCCATGCCTAAGGCGGGATGTGAACTCATAGTTTATTGGTGGCTTTCGTGGCTAAGTCAGAACTAATGCTGTGGCCTGGGGGGCACTTTTTTCAGTGCCACTGTAACTTCGAACAGTCACTAAGAGAACTGTTGTAAGTCGAGGACTACCTGTACTTCATCACTTTTTACTTTTTTCGGGTTGTTTTTTTTTGGTCATCAAGTTTTTCACCCCTTGCTAGGCGACTGATGGTACTCAGATGTTGCCATATTTATTTATTTATTTATTTATTTATTTATTTATTTATTTATTTATTTATTTATTTATTTATTTATTTATTTATTTATTTATTTTATTTATTTTATTAGATTTATATACCGCCCTTTCCCGAAGGACTCAGGGCGGTTTACAGGGTATTTAAAACAACCAGTACAAAAGTTAAAACAAATTAAAAAAGATTAGATGATCCCTAAAATTAAAAACCCCAGTTAAAAATTCTCAGCCTGGGCCGGAGAGCTCGAAGAGCCAGGTCTTCAGGTCCTGGTGGAATGAACGCAGGTCAGGGGCAGTCCTAAGCTCCGCGGGCAGCTGGTTCCACAGGGCAGGCGCGCCCACAGAGATATGAAAGACTGTCGGTGTTATCCACCGACAGTCTTTCATATCCTAAAAGTGGCACAGTGGGTGAAAAGGTTGAAAAGCCCTGGACTAGTGATTGGTCCCAAGTCACCCAGCTGCCTTTCATGCCTAAGGCGGGACTAGAACTCACCATCTCCTGGTGATTGGCTTGAAGTCACCCAGCTGGTTTTCATGCCTAAGTGGGCACACTTTCATCCATCCGTGTTGATGCAGTCAATTTTTTATCATGCAGTGTCCCACTCAAGTTACCCTCTAGCAGAGGCCCCCAGCCTTTTGGGCACTAGGGACCGGTTACACGGAGAGAGGTTTTTCCGCGGACCGGAGAGTGCGTGGTTTTGTGTGGTGCCTGCATCCCACGAATGGGACTTTGCTTGTTTGTGTGGACCGGTTGCTGGCATGCCACGGTCCGGTACCGGTCCACAGCCCGGGGCTTGGGGACCCCTGCCCTGTAGAGAAATAGACACAACGGAACAGATAATCCTGGGACTTCACAAGTGTAAGGGACTCTGCCCATTGCAGTCCTTAATCAGGATGTGGGTCGCCCCTGTGACCGGCCCATTTATTTTGCCCTTTTCATGGCAATTTTTAATTAAATGCTACCACGATGAAGCAAATCTATTGTTCTCTGAGGGGCGTTTTGGCTGAAAACCAAAAAGTGCGGCAGACACACATTGTAAAACGCGGTCACATATTCCCAGGACACTGCAAATGGTCATAAAGGTGAGTCAGTTGCCAAGCACCAGACATGTATGAGGGAGAGGTGTCCGTCGTTAACTTTGAGCATCACTAAGCAGCCAGTTGTAAGTTGAGGACTATCTGTCTCCGTGCATTAGGTGCCCAAATTGTTCACACTTCCCAGGAGGGGCAGGCGCAAAATGGTTGAATGCAGACCTCTTCCGTCTCCGAGTCAGCCTTCTGCCCCAGCCTGGTACCTTCTGGACGTGCTGGGCATCAAGTCCCATAAGGCACAGCCCAAAGCATTTATAGAAACTGTGGGAGCTTCATCACTGGAAGCTTTCAAGAAGAAACTGTCAGAAATGACATAGGGTCTCCTGCTTGGGTGCGGGGTAAGACTAGATGACCTATAAGGTCCCTTCCAACTATTCTATTCTATTCTATTCTATTCTATTCTATTCCATTCCATTCCATTCCATTCCATTCCATTCTCTATTCTATTCTATTCTATTCTATTCTATTCTATTCTATTCTATTCTATTCTATTCTATTCTATTCTATTCTATTCTATTCTATTCTATTCTATTCCATTCCATTCCATTCCATTCCATTCCATTCCATTCTCTATTCTATTCTATTCTATTCTATTCTATTCTATTCTATTCTATTCTATTCTATTCTATTCTATTCCATTCCATTCCATTCCATTCCATTCCATTCCATTCCATTCTCTATTCTATTCTATTCTATTCTATTCTATTCTATTCTATTCTATTCTATTCTATTCTATTCTATTCTATTCTATTCCATTCCATTCCATTCCATTCCATTCCATTCCATTCCATATTCTATTCTATTCTATTCTATTCTATTCTATTCTATTCTATTCTATTCTATTCTATTCTATTCTATTCTATTCTATTCTATTCCATTCCATTCCATTCCATTCCATTCCATTCCATTCTTTTCCATTTTCTATTCTATTCTATTCTATTCTATTCTATTCTATTCTATTCTATTCTATTCTATTCTATTCTATTCTATTCTATTCTATTCTATTCCATTCCATTCCATTCCATTCCATTCCATTCTCTATTCTATTCTATTCTATTCTATTCTATTCTATTCTATTCTATTCTATTCTATTCTATTCTATTCTATTCCATTCCATTCCATTCCATTCCATTCCATTCCATTCCATATTCTATTCTATTCTATTCTATTCTATTCTATTCTATTCTATTCTATTCTATTCTATTCTATTCTATTCTATTCTATTCATTTCTAATTCCATTCCATTCTATTCTGTTCCGTTCCGTTCCGTTCTCTTCCATTCCAATCTCAGCACCGGGTGAGATTCAAGGTGCGGGTGATGACCTATAAAGCCCTAAATGGCATGGGCCCGGATTATCTAAGGGAGCACCTGCTGCCAGCGTCAATTTCCCATCGTCCTGTGTGCTCCCACAGGGAGGGCCTCCTCAGGGTACTGCCGGTCAAGGATTGCCGACGGGCGATCCCCAGGGGGAGGGCCTTCTCTGTGGGCGCGCCTGCCCTATGGAATCAACTGCCAACGGAACTCCGGACTGCCCCCGACCTTCGTTCATTTCGCCGGGATCTAAAAACCTGGCTCTTTGAGCTATCTGGTCTGGACTGAGGGGTTTTAATGTTTTTAAATTGTGATTTTAATTTTTTGGGGCTAGACTTAATTTAATTTAATTTTAATTTTATATTGTATTGTTTTTAAATTTTGCCTTGTAAACCGCCCTGAGTCCTTCAGGAGTAGGGCGGTATATAAACTGAATAAATAAATAAATATTCTATTCTATTCTATTCTATTCTATTCCATTCCATTCCATTCCATTCCATTCCATTCCATTCCATTCCATTCCATTCCATATTTTCTATTCTATTCTATTCTATTCTATTCTATTCTATTCTATTCTATTCTATTCTATTCTATTCTATTCCATTCTATATTCTCTTCTTCTATATTCTAGTCCTAATTCTTATTCTTATTCTTATTCTTATTCTATTCTATTCTATTCTATTCTATTCTATTCTATTCTATTCTATTCTATTCTATTCTATTCCATTCTATTCTTTATTCTATTCTATTCTATTCCATTCTATTCTATTCCATTCCATTTTTTCTATTCTATTCTATTCTATTCCATTCCATTCCATTCCATTCCATTCCATTCCATTCCATATTTTCTATTCTATTCTATTCTATTCTATTCTATTCTATTCTATTCTATTCTATTCTATTCTATTCTATTCTATTCTATTCTATTCTATATTCTCTTCTTCTATATTCTAGTCCTAATTCTTATTCTTATTCTATTCTATTCTATTCTATTCTATTCTATTCTATTCTATTCTATTCTATTCTATTCTATTCTATTCTATTCTATTCATTTCTAATTCCATTCCATTCTATTCTGTTCCGTTCCGTTCCGTTCTCTTCCATTCCAATCTCAGCACCGGGTGAGATTCAAGGTGCGGGTGATGACCTATAAAGCCCTAAATGGCATGGGCCCGGATTATCTAAGGGAGCACCTGCTGCCAGCGTCAATTTCCCATCGTCCTGTGTGCTCCCACAGGGAGGGCCTCCTCAGGGTACTGCCGGTCAAGGATTGCCGACGGGCGATCCCCAGGGGGAGGGCCTTCTCTGTGGGCGCGCCTGCCCTATGGAATCAACTGCCAACGGAACTCCGGACTGCCCCCGACCTTCGTTCATTTCGCCGGGATCTAAAAACCTGGCTCTTTGAGCTATCTGGTCTGGACTGAGGGGTTTTAATGTTTTTAAATTGTGATTTTAATTTTTTGGGGCTAGACTTAATTTAATTTAATTTTAATTTTATATTGTATTGTTTTTAAATTTTGCCTTGTAAACCGCCCTGAGTCCTTCAGGAGTAGGGCGGTATATAAACTGAATAAATAAATAAATATTCTATTCTATTCTATTCTATTCTATTCTATTCTATTCTATTCCATTCCATTCCATTCCATTCCATTCCATTCCATTCCATTCCATTCCATTCTATTCTATTCTATTCTATTCTATTCTATTCTATTCTATTCTATTCTATTCTATTCCATTCCATTCTATTCTTTATTCTATTCTATTCCATTCCATTCTATTCTATTCCATTCCATTTTTTCTATTCTATTCTATTCTATTCTATTCCATTCCATTCCATTCCATATTTTCTATTCTATTCTATTCTATTCTATTCTATTCTATTCTATTCTATTCTATTCTATTCTATTCTATTCTATTCTATTCTATTCTATTCTATTCTATTCCATTCTATATTCTCTTCTTCTATATTCTAGTCCTAATTCTTATTCTTATTCTTATTCTTATTCTTATTCTATTCTATTCTATTCTATTCTATTCTATTCTATTCTATTCTATTCTATTCTATTCTATTCTATTCTATTCCATTCTATTCTTTATTCTATTCTATTCCATTCCATTCTATTCTATTCCATTCCATTTTTTCTATTCTATTCTATTCTATTCCATTCCATTCCATTCCATTCCATATTTTCTATTCTATTCTATTCTATTCTATTCTATTCTATTCTATTCTATTCTATTCTATTCTATTCTATTCTATATTCTCTTCTTCTATATTCTAGTCCTAATTCTTATTCCTATTCTATTCTATTCTATTCTATTCTATTCTATTCTATTCTATTCTATTCTATTCTATTCTATTCTATTCTATTCTATTCCATTCCATTCCATTCCATTCCATTCCATTCTCTATTCTATTCCATTCCATTCCGTTCTCTTCCATTCCATTCCATTTTTTCTATTCTATTCTATTCTACTCTATTCTGTTCTGTTCTGTACTGTTCTGTTCTGTTCCATTCCATTGTATTCTTTATTCTATTCTGTTCTGTTCCATTCCATTCCACTCCATTGTATTCTTTATTCTGTTCTGTTCTGTTCCATTCCATTCTATTCTTGGTTCAAACTGGGAGCTGCTGGCCCATCCCAAGAACAAACGCCGTGCAAAATATTAGCCGTGTCAGAAGAGGAATGCAGGTGTGCCAACACGATCCAGGGTGCCAGGCTCACTATCGGCAGTGACTTTCATCTTTTCGCCCCTGGCATGAGGTTGTGAGTGCGAGACCGTTCTAATTTTTCTTTCTTTTTTCCTAAGCCAAAGGTTCAAATCAGCCAGTGACGGGGTGACAAAGAGGAAGGCAGAGATTAAGCCTCATAAGATGAGGGTGTCATTAGCCTTTCACCCCTCGGGGACAATCTGCTTCGAAATTAATCAGAAAGGTGCTTCATGATTCTACAAATTTCTAATCAACTTTTTTGGGGCGGATTTTCCTGTCACCCACCTTTTGCCCTGGAAAGAACCATTTAGCTTTTTTTAAATAAAAAAAAGTGTGAAGTTGTTGCAAAATCAAGGGAGGTAAACAAACTGGTACACAGAAGGTTGCTATCGATTAAGTGCAAATCATACTCAAGAGCATACACACACACAGGCAGTCCTCCACTTACAACCGTAATGTAAGGCCAATGTTTCTTTCGTTAAGTGAGACAGCTGCTAAGTGAATTTTGCCCCACTTTACGACCGTTCTTGGCAGGGATGTCAAGGGAATCACTGCAGTTGTTCAGGGAGACACACGGTTGTTAAGTGAATTTGGCTTCCCCATTGACTTTGCTTGTCAGAAGGTCGCAAAAGGAGGAATTTCCTAACAGTGAAAACAATTAACCAGGGGAACAGCTTGCCTCCAGAAGCTGTGGGTGCTCCAACACTGGAGGGTTTTAAGAAGAGACTGGACAGACACTTGTCTGGAATGGTCTAGGGCAGGGGTCGGCAACCTCGGCTCTTTTATGACTCGTGGACTTCAACTCCCAGAATTCCTGAGTCCACGAGTCATAAAAGAGCCGAGGTTGCCGACCCCTGGTCTAGGGCATGGATGTCAAACTCAATTTCATTGAGGGCCGCATCAGCATTGCGGTTGCCCTCGGGGGGTCCGGGGGGGTATGGTCAGGGTGGGCGTGGCCTACTGGGTGGGCGTGGCTAGAGTGCATATGGCCTACTGGGTGGGCGTGGCCAGCTCTACATTGTTGGCATCAAGGGTGCCTATGGGGGCCTGGGCAGGAGTGGGACAGATCTGGGGGTCTCTGGGCCAGGGCCAAGGCAGTGGGGGCCGTTCCCTCACTCTTTCCAGGGTGGCTTCGCGGGCCGCATGAAACCACTTCGCGGGCCGGATCCGGCCCCCGGGCCTTGTGTTTGACATGTCTGGTATAGGGTTTCCTGCCTGAGCAGGGGGTTTGACTAGATAACCTCCAAGGTCCCTTCCAACTCTGTTATTCTATTCTAGTCTACACTTCCCTTCCCTACCCTACTCTACTCTGTCCTTGCCCCCTTCTCTGCCGTAGCCCCATAGGCCACCCACCCACTCACCCAAAGGTTGCCGCGAGAATAAATCTACAGAGGCCGCAGAGTTCCACAGAAAAGCAGAAAAATAAATATTTAGCACTAAGCTGGAAAACTCTAGGAGCGGAGAGACATTTCGGTCAATGTGGGTCTTTATTGGATCCCTCTGTTTATACTGGGGTTTATAGACTGCTCTCATCCAGCAGGAGACAATCAGAATTATAACCTTGGAAATACAATTGGAAAAGTATAATTAAACAAAAGGATTATAGCGAAAAAAACATCTGGAAAGGTGGACCTAGTTTGAACCGATTGGCTAAGTCAGAAGTGGAGGTGGTCCTTGACTTATGATGACAACTGAAGTCCGCCCTTCTTAAAGCCGGCTGGCTGGGGGATTCTGGGAGTTGAAGTCCGCCCTTCTTAAGGCAGGCTGGCTGGGGGATTCTGGGAGTGGAAGTCCACCCATCTTAAAGCAGGCTGGCTGGGGGGATTTTGGGAGTGGAATTTCATCCCTTTTAAAGCATGCTGGCAGGGGGATTCTGGGAGTTGAAGTCCATTTATATTAAAGCCTGCTGGCTGGGGAATTCTGGGAGTTGAAGTCCACCCTTCTTAAAGCATGCTGGCTGGGGGATTCTGGGAGTAGAAGCCCACCCCTCTTAAAGCATGCTGGCTGGGGGATTCTGGGAGTAGAAGCCCACCCCTCTTAAAGCATGCTGGTTGGGGAATTCTGGGAGTCGAAGTCCACCCTTCTTAAGGCAGGCTGGCTGGGGGATTCTGGGAGTTGAAGTCCATCCATCTTAAAGCAGGCTGGCTGGGGGATTCTGGGAGACGAAGTCCACCCTTCTTAAGGCAGGCTGGCTGGGGGATTCTGGGAGTTGAAGTCCACCCCTCTTAAAAGGGCCAAGATCAAGAAACCCTGATCAAGATCCTTCTCTGTCTTGGATTGGACCGGGATTTGCATGGAAATGATGCGGGATGTCCTTGATGCATGAGCCATACGGGAACAGCACTAAGAGGAGGTGAGGGCCATGTCTGCATGATGCTGCCTCTCTCAGCAGCTTTTAATACCGTTGGCAACAGGACACTTTTGCAAGACTCAAAACTGCTGGGAATTTATGCATCCAATATTTCTCTTTCCTGCAACCCCTCAGATCTTGGCAGGTGGCAATTGATCAATTTGCAATAAGAGGCCTGCGCTAACAATCCAAAGCGAACGGTCAAAAATGAAAACATGTAAAATATCACCAAGGAATAAATCAACTAAAACGGAAGCATTCAAATGCCGACAGGAAGGTGGTTGTTTTTTTAAAATGTTTTGAATATTTTTCCAAAATCGAACCTCGTTTTGCAGGCGTTCAGCTGTTACCCCACACTTGTTCAGTAACACTGGGAAATCTTTACTCGGCTGCTTGAGAATTGTGCACCGTTGGTTATAAAGGCAGTCCTCGACTTACGACCCCGATTGATAGGTCCTTTCTGGAGATTGGATGGACTTTGGAATGCAATGTGGTATTTGATGCCCTCGAGTTGAGTTTGACATCCAGGAAGTGGTGGGTGCTCCATCCCTGGAGGCTTTTAAGAAGAGACTGGACAGCCTCTTCTCTTAAATGGCATAGGGTCTCCTGGTCAAGCAGAGGGTTGGAATAGATGACCTCAAAGGTCCCTATTATTCTATAATCCCAGAACATTGAATCAATGGGACAGCTTGCCTCCAGTAGTTGTGAGTGCTCCATCACTGGACGTTTTTAACAAGTGACTGGACAGCCATTTGCCTGAAATGGTATAGGGTCTCCTGCCTGAACAGGGGGTTGGACTAGAAGACCTCCAAGGTCCCTTCCAAAATAATTCTGTATTGCCATTGACAGTGAGAACAATTAATGAATAGAACGGCTTGCGTCCAGACGTTGCGGGTGTTCCATCGCTGGAGGCTTTTAAGAAGAATTGGAAAGCCATTTCTCCGAAACGGTCTGTGGTCTCTTGCTCAAGCGGAGGGTTGAACTAGATGACCTCTAAGGTCCCTTTCATCTCTGCTATTCTGTATTCTGTATCCTGGGGTGACACCTATTCACTTTTCTTTATTGCAGTGAGCTATAGACTTACAATGGCCTTGTTCTGGTTTCGTGCTGAGTTTTTTTGTGTGTGATTTTTTTTTTTTTTGCATTTCCCAGTCTAGCCTCTTCTGCGGATTTCCTGGTGGTGTGCCATCCAAGGGCTGAAAGAGGCCCAAAGCTTTTGAGATTGGCTGGAATGGATGCTTCGTTCTGTTGAACAGAAAACAGGATATAAGTGTCCCCAGAGAGAGAGAGAGAGAGAGAGACAGACAGACAGACCAGCACTTCAAACAAGTTTATCTTGGATCCGAGAAGGATGCAATCGATCACTAAATATGCATATTTTTGATACAGTTAAAACAGCTTCTTAGATTGCTGATGATTTCTGGAAGTTCCTGTAATATGTTTCCAGAAGTGGCTGTTTTCTATTCTTTCCGATAAACCACCTTTGGCTGAATCTCTTACAAAACGACAGCTGCAATGTAACACAATCACATTTTATTACGAAGGGGAAGTTTCAAAGTTCAAATTGTTTATTACAGCATTGGAGGTTAGCTGCCGCTGGTGACGGTTCTAAACACAGTTGGGCTTCAAGGGACTTGCTTGTCCACTGCGAGTTTAAACAAACATTTGAGAAATTTATGGCTGAGATTTCCTCAATGTATTGTCACCCTTTGAGTAATTTGCTCTGAGCTTCAGCCTTGAAAGCTGTTGCTTATTCAGTGTTTGTCAACCTTGGCAATTTTAAGGTGTGTGGACTTCCACTCCCAGAATTCCCTAGCCATCATGCTTTAAGATGGGTGGACTTCCACTCCCAGAATCCCCCAGCCAGCCTGCTTTAAGAGGAGTGGACTTCCACTCCCAGAATCCCCCAGCCAGCCTGCTTTAAGAGGGGTGGACTTCCACTCCCAGAATCCCCCAGCCAGCCTGCTTTAAGAGGAGTGGACTTCCACTCCCAGAATCCCCCAGCCAGCCTGCTTTAAGAGGGGTGGACTTCCACTCCCAGAATCCCCCAGCCAGCATGCTTTAAGATGGGTGGACTTCCACTCCTAGAATCCCCCAGCCAGCATGCTTTAAGATGGGTGGACTTCCACTCCCAGAATCCCCCAGCCAGCCTGCTTTAAGAGGGGTGGACTTCCACTCCCAGAATCCCCCAGCCAGCATGCTTTAAGATGGGTGGACTTCCACTCCTAGAATTCCCTAGCCATCATGCTTTAAGATGGGTGGACTTCCACTCCCAGAATCCCCCAGCCAGCATGCTTTAAGATGGGTGGACTTCCACTCCCAGAATCCCCCAGCCAGCCTGCTTTAAGAGGGGTGGACTTCCACTCCCAGAATCCCTCAGCCAGCCTGCTTTAAGAGGGGTGGGCTTCCACTCCCAGAATCCCCCAGCCAGCCTGCTTTAAGAGGAGTGGACTTCCACTCCCAGAATCCCCCAGCCAGCCTGCTTTAAGAGGGGTGGACTTCCACTCCCAGAATCCCCCAGCCAGCATGCTTTAAGAGGGGTGGACTTCCACTCCCAGAATCCCCCAGCCAGCCTGCTTCAAGAGGGGTGGGCTTCCACTCCCAGAATTCCCCAGCCAGCATGCTTTAAGAGGGGTGGACTTCCACTCCCAGAATCCCCTAGCCAGCCTGCTTTAAGAGGGCCTTTCAAAAAAAGGCTTTTTTCTTTGACTCCTTCCGAGTTCAGGGACACCCCTAGGCTCTTTTCCTGAAAGAAGAAAAAGTTGTCTTTCCATTGCTTTTAAATATCCACCTCTATGATCTCCTGGTGGTCCCCCATCAAAACCCTGTTATGCTGCCAGAAAATAGCTGGCACTTAAAAAGTTAGTGGCTACACTGAAACATTTTTTATCAGCTTCTGAATGATTTTATGAACACATCTTCATGCTGATTTCAGTTGGGTGGGGTTATTTTTAAAAGTTCTCGGTCAAACTTAAAAGCCAGTGGATCTCCAAGTGGTCTCCTGACTAACACTTGGGCAAAATTCCCCTGGAACTTCGGCATTAACCAAAGTCAAAATCCCCTCTAGAGAAGACCGACACAGCAAGTTATTGCCCAATTTCAACAGTAGGAGGCAAAATCCCTTTTTGCTGATTTCTCCCCCATTTTTGACCCTGCCACACCGGTCCACCCCCGTCTTCTGTTTTAAATTTAAAAATTTAAATTAAAATGTTTTCATTTTTTTTTAAAAAAAAATACTTTTAAGTTAAAGAATTTTTTTTAAAAAAGATAATTTTTAAAAACAAATGTAATTTTTAGAAAAAAACCAATTTTTTAAAAATGTAACTTTTTTAAAAAAAATTGTATTTCTTCACAAAAATTTCAAGTTTTTTAAAAATGAATTTTAAAAATTACTTTTTTAAAAAAAGTATGTTTCTTAAAAATAATTTTAACTAGTTTTTTTTCTTTTTTAAAAATAATTTTTTTAAAAAGGTGATTCTGTTTTTTTTTAATTTTTTTTTAATTTTTTAAAATATTTTTTAAAAAAAATATAAAAAGCACGGCGCTGTCTTTAGCTCCCAAAAGGCCTTGCAATCCCATCAAATGAAAGAAATCAGGAGTTTTCCCCAAACACACACACACGCTAATATCCACCAGCCCTTCCTGGCATGAGGAATTCACACAATCACAGTTGCCCAGCGAGTTAATGGAAAGAAAACGTTTTTATTAGAAAGATTAGACAGTCCTTGCGCTAACAGCTTCGATAACATTAATCTCTTGTGTTTTGTTTTTGTTTTTTTAAATAAAAACTTGGTGGCAAGCAAAGTCTCAGGCTTGACCCAATTTGCGGCAGTGTCCGTACATTCTGACGTGCTTGCGTTCCAAAACTTGAGGTTCCCATCCTTCACTTGGACAGAGATGCATATTCTGTGTTTTTGTAATTGGGACAACAAACATCAAGCCCGTGTCAAAAAAAGCAGGGGTTGAGGAAGGGGGGGGGAAGAGGAGAAAGAAGAGAGGGAGAAAGCCACATCTGGCAAAGTTTGGCACATATGCAAAGTTTTTTTTTTTAAAAAAGGAGGGCAGAAGAAGGAAAACTCAAAAACCATGAAGGCCTGAAAAAGACATTAAAAAGAAAATGTGGCTCGTGGAATTTGGTGGTCCTGCTGAAAAGCCATTAATACAGTGTTTCTCAACGTGAGTGTGACTTTAAGATGGGTGGACTTCCACTCCCAGAATTCCCCAGCCGGCATGCTTTAAGATGGGTGGACTTCCACTCCCAGAATTCCCTAGCCAGCATGCTTTTAAGAGGGGTGGATTTCACCTCCCAGAATTCCCTAGCCAGCATGCTTTAAGAGGGGTGGACTTCATCTCCCAGAATTCTTGGGAGTGGAAGTCCACCCATCTTAAACTCACCAAGGTTGTGAAATATTGTACTTGTGCCTGGGATACCAGCATTTCAGGGCTCAGGAGCGGTTTGGGAATGCCTTGCAGAGGACTAGCGTGCTGCTGAACGCATTTTATTGGGGAAATCTGCAGGAAGCAGTGGAATCTGCTGGGTACGATGAAAATAATGAAGGTGGTGGCCACAACGGTTGATCACTACAAAAAGGGGCAGCGGTTCAATCCTGCCGTGGCAGCCATCTTGACAGTTTGACCACACCCTGCCAGCTCCTGATGAGAACCGTACAGACAAGGGATAGAGCTGGTGAACCATGGGAGGACGGAGAGGCCTGGAACTGTTCTTGAATTCAGGGGCATCTGCCATTAGGGTCAAAAGAGTCAAAATGGCTGCCACAAACGTGCAGTTGGAGCCCCGCCCCTTTTTGTACTAGACCGCAGGGTTTGGATTGCAGAGGGTGGCTGCCATCTTGTCTTTTGGGGGTCTCTGAGGATGCCCCAATGCATTGTGCGCAGTGAGCATATCCCAATTTTATCCTTGCACTTCCGGATCCGGGTGTGCAAAACACCGACACACCATCCCTGAAGCAAGTTTTGCACAGATACACAGAGTACCCTAAACCTCGGTTGGGAAGAAGGTGGTTGTGAAAAGGCAAAATTAAACTATTTATTCTTAACAGCTGCCCGGAGACGTTCTAAGGGGAAGGTATAAAATTCGAACAAACGAAATAAGAAATGAATTTGGTGAACCAGGAGAAAGAGGCGGGTGAGCTCTCCCAGGACTAAGCAGCCTCTGGTTTACCGTTCTGGAAACTAACCACGGCTTCTTGCCGTCTGCTTGGAAGAACCAACATTCTCCCAATTTTCTGGCATGTTCAAAAAAAGAGACAAGCCCTTCTGCAGGATGGTGACACACACCCCCAACAATCTGGAGGGGAGGTGTGTCACAGAGAGGCAGCTTAGCGAATCCTGTACTTTTCTTCAAACATTCTCTTAACCTTCTAGTCCTCAAGAGGCGGGAGCAGGGAGAGCCCAGCCTCGATCGTGAGCGAAAAAGAAAAGATAGCCCTTCCTGAGGTTGCCAGCGAAGACCCTCCCTTGGAGATCTTCTCAAACGGAGGCCGGATGATTTGGGCGTGAGGGCTGGACTAGATTACTTTGGAGGACCTAAGTTTCCTTTGGAGAAGAGAGGGGAAACTCAGAATCACCCTCTGGCTCTACTTTTCCCCAACCGTTCCGGCACGGCCACGCTCCACTTTCCTTAAGGCACATGCAGAATTCCCGTTAAGTGGCACCTTTGCTTCTCTCTGGATGGCTACTCTGCCCACCCGCCTTCCCCCTCCCCACCCGACCTCTGACCTTCCCTGCAGATGCCAACTTGCCCTTTGCAACCACGGTCAACCTCAAACCTTCTCGACTTTAACCACTTTCTCTCTTGCATCTTCCACCTCTTGTGCCTGGAACTCCTCCGCCCCCCTGCACAAGACCCCCTCCCCCTTCAGGGTTGGGGGGCGGGGGGGGGGTCACGCTCCTCCTGGCACTGACCCCCTGCGTCACCCTCACCCCTGCGTCACCCAACATCCTGGAGCGCTTCCCCGCCGCGCAGCGGTAACCTTCTCGACCGCGGGAATCTGTTGCGCATGCTGGTTTCCAGCGCGCACCGTTGGCTCCCGGGAAGATGGTGGCGGTCCAGAGACCCCCCCCATGGGAGTCGCACCCTCTGGTTTCACACAACCGACTTCCCCCCCCCCCGAGTGTGTCCCAAGGACCTCAAGCCATGCCCGTCCTCCGATTCTTCCCACCTCTTCAATGTCCGGGACAAAGGAGGGACCCAGTAGTGAGCTCATGTAGACAATGGGACGCAAACGTGTGTGCAGAGCAGACCTTCCGAACAACGTTTCCCCCTTTAACAACAGAGATGTGTGCGCGTGTGTGTCTGTGTGTGACCGCAAGACCTCACTGAGACCGCCTTGCTGGCTTGCCAAGTTCCCTCGCTTTGCATCCCCCCGTGCCCGTCCCGCAAATGATCCCAGTAGCGTGGCAGGAAGGAACCCGCACTAGTGTTTGCTCACAACGGTCACAACCTCATCCCCACGTGGGTAACCAGGAGTTCCCGGAGCGTTCCGCCTGTCTACATCTCAAGCTCCCGCCATCTTTTGTACTCAATGGGGATCCCGAAACCCAAAGACACCCGACGTTTTTGCGTTCAGGCCACGTTACACCGCCCACGTATTACTTTTGACAACATTCAACCAGCTTTTTCCTGTGTTCCACCCGTTCGGAGACGCCGGTGGCGGTCGCCACACTGGCGCCGTCTGCCCGGGCTCGAATCTAAGCTCCTGTCCCAACGACACGTTGCAAAACCGTTGCAAAACCATCCTTAAAGGGCGCTGCAAAGTGGCAGAGGGCCCCTTGATTGACTCCGCCGTTCTCAATCATTCCAGACAGCGGCAGCGTGCTCAGCCGGACGCTGTCGTAAATCAACCGGGCTCTTGTTCATCCTGCCGGAGACTCGCCGAGGACGGCTGTCAACCGAGAAGGCATGGGGTTCCTAATTTCCAGAGATCCTGAACTGAGGAGTTGCCGACATTTTTTTGAATTTGCTCCTGAGTGTTTTTTTAACCAATGGTGCAGCTGGGGAGGTGTGGAGCGTGCAAAGCGTTTACCCATCTCTTCGTCAGCGGCCTGCGGAGGACAAACTCCGCTGAATGGATTTCGGCCTGGCGGGACACAGCAACGAACCGCGGAGGAGCGCTGGCTGGTGAAAAAAAAAACATGGCAACTGTAGGGCCCCTCTTCTGCCCCCACATGTTCTTCCTGTTTCTTGGGGGGGGTCTACAAACCCTGTTTCCAGGGGGCCCTCCGTCGACCCAACAACAGCCCGAAAAGGAGAATTGAGAACGGCTAGCCCAGGGGTCGGCAACCTGAAAAAGGAAAAGAGCCACTGGGAACCGGTTCCATCACACACACAAAAAAGTGGGAGCCGCGTGCGTGTGCCCATGCACGTGCATGCGCAAAAAAGTTTCGCGCATGCGCAAAACGTTTTTTCTTGCGCATGCACGGACGCCCGCAGTTGCCACTTTTTTTTGTGTGCGATGGAACCGGTTCCCAGTGGCAGCGGCGCCGCTTGTTCGGAAAGCTGCCGCGGCCCGTTTGCAGACCTGCCGCCTTCGGCAGCCTGCAAACGTGCCGCAGCAGCTTTCCCAAAGAGCGGCGCCGCTGCCCGTTCGCGCGGAGGTGCGCGCGCACCTCCCCAAAGGTTTGGAGAGGTGCGCGCGCACCTCCGCCCATTCGGAGAGGTGCGCGTGCACCTCTCCAAAAGGGCGGAGCCACTCTCCATTTGGAGAGGTGCGCGCGCACCACTGCCCGTTCGAAGAGGTGCGCGCGCACCAGGCAGCTGGGAGCCGCGGGTTGCCGACCCATGGGCTAGCCGTTCCGTCTTGCAGTTGGGAAGGGGCACCAGACCACGACACATGATCCCTCGTTGCCTAGGTTGGACACCCCCTTCCTGCCACTTTCACAGCTCCTCCCCCCCCCAAGGGAAAGATGCAACCGCACAGAGGTTAATCCAGATTGGGGCAATCATTGGAAAACAGAGCCTCCTCCGAGCGGTTCGCGAGATCCTGTTCCAATCCAGATGTGGCTGGTGAGAGATGCTTTTAGTGCAGCTGGCAAGGGTGCTCCTGTGCTTCTGCAGAGTTCCCAGTTTCTGGGGCTGTTTGTTTTCTTTTCTTTTCTTTTTTAAATGAGGATGGGGCCCAGCTGGGAGAGACCCACCGGGGCGCCCCGGTTTAGCGGCGGGGCAAAAAAAAAAATGAGCTAGAATTATTTAGAGGCTGGGTGAGGTGCACAGTCCTTGTGACTTATAGTTGGGCTCTTAGCTTTGAGTATCTTTATTTTTTTTGGCACGGTCGGGCACGTGGCCCTTGTCAAAGTTTCCAGCCAAGAAGGCACCCACTCTGCCACCTCACACGCCTTGGCATCTGGCAGGCGCCGTCCTGTGCCGAGCGGGGATCAACCGAAAAAGGGGATCTTTTAAAGTGATTGTGTGCTACTTCTGACGGTATTTTTTCAGCGGCTCGTACGTCGTCTTCTTCTTCTTCTTCTTCTTCTTCTTCTTCTTCTTCTTCTTCTTCTTCTTCTTCTTCTTCTTCTTCTTCTTCTTCTTCTTCTTCTTCTTCTTCTTCTTCTTCTTCTTCTTCTCCTTCTCCTTCTCCTCCTTCTTCCTCCTTTTCTTCTCCACCTCCTCCTCTTCCTCAAGTTTCAAAATATTTGTAGATCTGGGCCACGTATTGCATCACGCTTTGCCAGTCTGGACGATCTGTGTACATGATCTCGGTCAGTTCCTGTGGGAGGGGGAAAAAAAAAAGGGATCAGCGGAAGGGGAATCCGGCCAAGTCCTTTCCCTACAGACGGTCATTTAGAGCCTTGGTGGAGCAGTGGGCTAATGCCTCCTTAAGTAACACCAGCTGCCTGCAATTAGTGCAGGTTCGAGTCCCACCAGGCTCAAGGTTGACTCAGCCTTCCATCCTTCCCAGGTAGGTCAAATGAGGACCCAGATTGTTAGGGGCAATTTAAGCTGACTTTGTAATAATGCCGCTTGGGGGTGTGTGTGAAAGCCCTAACAAGCAGGCATATACATAGAATGAAGGCTACTGCTAAGCTTGTAAGCCGCCCTGAGTCTTCGGAGAAGGGCGGGATATAAATGGGATTAAAATAAAAATAAATAAATTTATTCCAACAAGCCCATTTTTCCCCTCTCGGGGTCCCCTTCTGGAGGAGTGGACTCCCAGAATTCCCAGCGAGGACAGCGCTGTGGGGAATCCTGGGGGCTGAAGTCAACACTTCGGTAAGGCAGAATGGAACTGACGGGTGGAGGGCTACTCAGACGATTGATTGAGGGTAGACAAAGGTTTCTCAAGCGTGGGTGGAGTTAACTCCCAGGATTCCCCAGCCAACCGTGCGAGTTTATTTTATTAAATTTATATACCGCCCTTTCCCGAAGGACTCAGGGCGGTTTACAGGGTACTTCAAACATTGATACAAAAATTAAAAAGGATTAAAAGAATTAAATTTAATCCCTGGAAAAAATATAAAAAACCCCAATTAAAAACTCTCAGCCTGGGCCGGAAAGCTCGAAATGAGCGAAGGTCGGGGGCGGTCCTGAGCTCCGCGGGCAGCTGGTTCCACAGGGCAGGCACACCCACTAAGAAGGCCCTCCCCCTGGGTGTTACCCGCCGGCAATCTTTAACCGGCGGCACCCTGAGAAGATGCTCCCTGTGGGAGCGCACAGGACGAAGGGAACTTGATGCCGGCAGCAGGTGTTCCCTCAGATATCCAACTAGTTTAAAGCAGGCTGGCTGGGGAATCCTGGGAGTGGAAGTCCATCCCTCTTAAAGCATGACAGCTGGGGAATTCTGGGAGTGAAAGTCCACCCCTCGTAAAACAGGCTGACTGGGGGATTCTGGGAATGGAAGTCCACCTATCTTAAAACAAGACAGATGGGGGATTCTGGGAGTGGAGGTCCACCCATCGTAAAGCATGACAGCTGGGGGATTCTGGGAGTGGAAGTCCACCCCTCTTAAAGCAGGCTGGCTGGGGAATTCTGGGAGTGGAAGTCCACCCACTGTAAAGCATGACAGCTGGGGGATTCTGGAATTCCCCCCTCTTAAAGCAGGGTGGCTGGGGGATTCTGGGAGTGGAGGTTCACCCCTCTTAAAGCAGGCTGCTGAGGAATTCTGGGAGTGGAAGTATACCCACCGTAAAGCATGACAGCTGGGGGATTCTGGAAGTCCACCCCTCTTAAAGCAGGAAGGCTGGGGAATTCTGGGAATGAAAGTCCACCACTCTTAAAGCAGGCTGGCTGGGGGATTCTGGGAGTGGAAGTCCGCCCCTCTTAAAGCAGGCTGGCTGGGGAATTCTGGGAGTGAAAGTCCACCACTCTTAAAGCAGGCTGGCTAGGGGATTCTGGGAGTGGAAGCTTACCCCTCTTAAAGCATGCTGGCTGGGGGATTCTGGGAGTGGAAGCTTACCCCTCTTAAAGCAGGCTGCTGAGGAATTCTGGGAGTGGAAGTCCACCCCTCTTAAAGCAGGCCGGCTGGGGGATTCTGGGAGTGAAAGTCCACCACTCTTAAAGCAGGCTGGCTGGGGGATTCTGGGAGTGGAAGTCCACCCCTCTTAAAGCAGGCCGGCTGGGGGATTCTGGGAGTGAAAGTCCACCCCTCTTAAAGCAGGCCGGCTGGGGGATTCTGGGAGTGGAAGCTTACCCCTCTTAAAGCATGCTGGCTGGGGGATTCTGGGAGTGGAAGCTTACCCCTCTTAAAGCAGGCTGCTGAGGAATTCTGGGAGTGGAAGTCCACCCCTCTTAAAGCAGGCCGGCTGGGGGATTCTGGGAGTGAAAGTCCACCACTCTTAAAGCAGGCTGGCTGGGGGATTCTGGGAGTGGAAGTCCACCCCTCTTAAAGCAGGCCGGCTGGGGGATTCTGGGAGTGAAAGTCCACCCCTCTTAAAGCAGGCCGGCTGGGGGATTCTGGGAGTGGAAGTCCGCCCCTCTTAAAGCAGGCTGGTTGGGGAATTCTGGGAGTGGAAGCCCACCCCTCTTAAAGCAGGCTGATTGGGGGATTCTGGGAGTGGAAGTCGGCCCCTCTTAAAGCAGGCTGGCTGGGACATTCAGCAAATCATTGCTGAATTTGGAAAAAGCCGGAAGGGAACGCCAATGGGGCTGAATTGAGCCTCTGCAAGGCTTGGCAAGGACCGGAGATTTGCCAACCCAGATTGTAAACCCTCCTGGGTGTTTCCTTCCTGCCCCGTTGGCAAAACCCACAGGAGAGACGAGAGCTGCTCGGACCTCAGGCCGTGGCAGAGGGCCAGGCTAGATATTCCTCGGCTCTGCCAAGCATGCCAGCTGACCACCTGCCACCACCTGCCACGTGCCCCCAAGCAGGAAGTAAGAGCTGCACCCATTTCATCCTCCTGGCAAGGCTTTTGCTGAGCAAAAGGCAGCCTGGCCAGCACCAATCCGGAGCTTTGAAGAAGCCGGAGTGGAAGAATAAAGAGGTTTTTCAAAACGGAGGCCAGGAAAACCATGTCGACAATGGCATAATTCTGTGTAGGTGTATATAAACGGGCTTGTGCGCGCAAGTAGTCCTCGACTTAGGACCACGACGGAGCCCAAAATTTCTGTTGCTAAGCAAGACAGTAGCTGAGTGAGTTTTGACCCATTTTATGACCTTGCTTGCCACAGTTCTTAAGTGAATCACTGCAGCGGTTAAGTTAGTTGCACAGCTTCCTTCTTCTATTTTCCCCCAAACGACAACCCTGTGAGGTGGGTTGGGATGAGAGAGAGAGAGAGACTGGCCCAAAGCCACCCAACTGGCTTTCATGCCTAAGGCGGGACTAGAACTCCCAGTCTCCTGGTGATTGGCCCAAAGTCACCCAGCCGGCTTTCATGCCTAAGGCGGGACTAGAACTCCCAGTCTCCTGGTGATTGGCCCAAAGTCACCCAGCCGGCTTTCATGCCTAAGGCGGGACTAGAACTCACCGTCTCCTGGTGATTGGCCCAAAGTCACCCAGCTGGCTTTCTTGCCTAAGGCGGGACTAGAACTCCCAGTCTCCTGGTGATTGGCCCAAAGTCACCCAGCCGGCTTTCATGCCTAAGGCGGGACTAGAACTCCCAGTCTCCTGGTGATTGGCCCAAAGTCACCCAGCCGGCTTTCATGCCTAAGGCGGGACTAGAACTCACCGTCTCCTGGTGATTGGCCCAAAGTCACCCAGCTGGCTTTCTTGCCTAAGGCGGGACTAGAACTCCCAGTCTCCTGGTGATTGGCCCAAAGTCACCCAGCCGGCTTTCATGCCTAAGGCGGGACTAGAACTCCCAGTCTCCTGGTGATTGGCCCAAAGTCACCCAGCCGGCTTTCATGCCTAAGGCGGGACTAGAACTCCCAGTCTCCTGGTGATTGGCCCAAAGTCACCCAGCCGGCTTTCATGCCTAAGGCGGGACTAGAACTCACCGTCTCCTGGTGATTGGCCCAAAGTCACCCAGCTGGCTTTCTTGCCTAAGGCGGGACTAGAACTCCCAGTCTCCTGGTGATTGGCCCAAAGTCACCCAGCCGGCTTTCATGCCTAAGGCGGGACTAGAACTCCCAGTCTCCTGGTGATTGGCCCAAAGTCACCCAGCCGGCTTTCATGCCTAAGGCGGGACTAGAACTCCCAGTCTCCTGGTGATTGGCCCAAAGTCACCCAGCCGGCTTTCATGCCTAAGGCGGGACTAGAACTCACCGTCTCCTGGTGATTGGCCCAAAATCACCCAGCTGGCTTTCTTGCCTAAGGCGGGACTAGAACTCCCAGTCTCCTGGTGATTGGCCCAAAGTCACCCAGCCGGCTTTCATGCCTAAGGCGGGACTAGAACTCACTGATTCCCTGTTTCCAGCATGGCGCCCCAACCACTTGACCAAACGGACTCTCGTATGCTAGAACACGGCTCCCATGTGCTTATGGGAGGATCTCGATACTCCCATGTTACACCACTCCTGCGCGAGCTGCATTGGCTTCCGGTTGCCCTCCGGGTGCGATTCAAGGTGCTGATAATCACCTTTAAAGCCCTACATGGCTTAGGCCCGGGGTACTTGCGAGACCACCTGCTGCCAATGTCAACCTCCCATCGCCCGGTCCGCTCCCACAGAGTCGGCCTCCTCAGGGTGCCGTCGGCCAGGCAATGCCGGCTGGCGACCCCCAGGGGGAGAGCCTTCTCTGTGGGCGCGCCGACCCTCTGGAACGAGTTGCCTCCGGAGCTGCGGACGGCCCCTGACCTTCGGTCCTTCCACCGTGACCTGAAGACCTGGTTGTTCCAACAAGCGGGCCTGGACTGACTGTAGTTTTAAATTTGGTTTCATTGGGTCTATTGTTATGTATTTACTTCATTGTTTAATTCTTTTTTAAATCTTGTATTTTATGTTTTAAACTTTTTTATTGTTGTGAGCCGCCCTGAGTCCTTAGGGAGAAGGGCGGCATATAAATTTAATAAATCCTAATCCTAATCCAAAAAGGGACGCGGTGGCTCAGTGGGTTAGGACGCTGAGCTTGTCGATCGGAAGGTCGGCAGTTTGGCGGGTCGAATCCCGAGTGCCGCGTAACAGAGTGAGCGCCTGTTACTCGTCCCAGCTTCTGCCAACCTAGCAGTTCGAAAGCACGTAAAAATGCAAGTAGAAAAATAGGGACCACTCCGGTGGGAAGGTAACAGCGTTCCGTGCGCCTTTGGCGTCTAGTCATGCCGGCCACATGACCACGGAGACGTCCTCGGACAAGCGCTGGCTCTTCGGCTTTGAAACGGAGATAAGCACCGGCCCCTAGAGTCGGAAACGACTAGCACACATGTGCGGGGGAACCTTTACCTTTACCTAATCCTAATCCATCTTGCTTAGCTAACACGGGTCATGTTGGCTTGGCAGGGGATGATGGGAACTCCACCCTCAACCAGTTAGGGAAAAATATTTGGGGCCGACCTCTAGCAATGCCCAAGGGAATCACCCCTGCCTTGCCCCACCCCCACCCCGCCTAACCCTCTCCCCCATCTCTTAACTTCATCCCTTACTTTTCTCTTCCCCGGGAAAATTAAAACACACACACACACACACACACACACACACACACACACACACACACACACACACTCTCTCTCTTACTTACCAAACTGGGTTTGATTCCAACACTTTCCGCTGCTTGGAATGCAAGCTGGAGATTTCTTTTCTGGGGGAAAAAAAATGAATGGAAGAAGAAATATAAAGAGACTTTTAAAGCCTTTTAAAATACACAAACCCCCAAAATAAGAAGAGACACTAGACAGTCACTTTTCTGAAATGGCATAGGTCAAGGGTAGGCAACCTCGGCTCTTTTAGGACTCATGGACTTCAACTCCCAGAATTCCTGAGTCAGCTATGCTGACTCAGGAATTCTGGGAGTTGAAGTCCATGAGTCATAAGAGCCGAGGTTGCCTACCCCTGGCATAGGTTCTCCTGCTCCAGCAGTGGGCTGGACTAGAAGACCTCCAAGGTCCCTTCCAGCACTATTTTATTCTAAAAAAATATAATGGAAGTATTTTCTTGCTGGCCCGATCAATGGGTCACTGGAAACCTTGAATGCTCTCAAACATTTTAGGAGTTTGGCTGGTGGGGATGAAAAAATATGGGGTCTGCTCTGTGGGTTGGGGGGGGGTCTAGGCAGGTGAATTAAGCCCTCCCCCCTTCAAGGGCTGGTTGACTCACCCACCCTTGAAATATACAATTACAGCTAATCTTCAATTGACCACCACAACTGAAGCCAAAATTTCCTTTGCTCAACAAGACAGTTAAGCGACTTCTGTCTTGTATTACGACCGCTCTTGTCACTGTCGTGTAGTGAATGGCTGCGGCTGTTAAGTGAGTCATACGGCTGTTGAGTGAATCCGGCTTCCCCTACTGACTTGGCGGGTCAGACGGTCACAAGAGGGGATCACGTGACAAACCCCCCCTCCCAAGACACTGCAACCGTCATAAATATGAGTCAGTTGCCACATGTCTGAATTTCGATCCTTGGGATGCTGCAACGGTTGTTAAGTGTGAAAAGCGGTCCTAGGTCACTTTTTCCTGTGCTATTGTAACTTTGGTCACTAAATGAAACATTGTAGGTCAAGGACGGTCTGTAAGACATTATTTATATTTGCTGCGGAACAGGCTGACTTCCAAGTCATGATTCGAGATTTACAGTAACTGAGCACTTTTTTTTTAAACCAAAACTGCCTAGGTACCTGTGTACAAATGGAAGGTTTTAACCCAGGGGTCTTCCAATTGGGCCCTTTGATGACTTATGGACTTCAACTCCCAGAACTCCTCCGCCAGCGTGCCTGGCTGAGGAATTCTGGGAGTTGAAGTCCACAAGTCATCAAAGGGCCAGGTTGGAAGACCCCTGGCTTAAAGCATCCTGGCTGAGGAATTCTGGGAGTTGAAGTCCACAAGTCATAAAAGGGCCAGGTTGGAAGACCGCTGTCTTGAAGCATCCTGGCTGAGGAATTCTGGGAGTTGAACTCCACAAGTCCTAAAAGGGCCAAGTTGGGAGACCCCTGTCTTAAAGCATCCTGGCTGAGGGATTCTGGGAGTTGAAGTCCACAAGTCCTAAAAGGGCCAAGTTGGGAGACCCCTGTCTTAAAGCATCCTGGCTGAGGGACTCTGGGAGTTGAAGTCCACAAGTCATCAAAGGGCCAAGTTGGAAGACCCCTGGCTTAAAGCATCCTGGCTGAGGGACTCTGGGAGTTGAAGTCCACAAGTCATCAAAGGGCCAAGTTGGAAGACCCCTGTCTTAAAGCATCCTGGCTGAGGAATTCTGGGAGTTGAAGTCCACAAGTCATCAAAGGGCCGAGTTGGAAGACCCCTGGCTTAAACATTTAAATAAACAGCGGAACAAAGCAGTCCTTAGTAGAGCATATCATCCAAAACTGGAGTAGACAATAACATGAAATGCCCCATTTGTTTTTAATTTGGGAATTGAAAAATTCAAATTAAAAATAACATCAGGGGAGGGAAGAATGAGGGGAGAGATGCGGAGAAGAGATTTAAAAAAACAAACCAAAAAAACCACCCTGTATTTGTATTTGATTTCCCCCAGGCAAACAAGAGCCTCGGTAGAGGGGTTAGCAGGAGGAGGAAAAAAGTGAAACTGGATCGGCTGCAGTTTTTCTCCTTTCCATTCATGGGATGTATAATCTAAACAGCCAGCGAGGAAACTCCCAGGAGATACCAAAATGTCACTCCAGTTTAACCTCTGCCAACCTTGTTTGGTTAAAAAAACGGAAGAAAAAATAAATAAAAAGAGATATATTAAGAGGACAGCTGTGTCATCCTAGAGTTTCTCAGTGTGTTTTTTTAAGAAGACAACCATTGGTCTGAAATGGGTACAGGATTTCCTGCCTGAGCAGGGGGTTGGACTAGAAGACCTCCAAGGTCCCTCCCAACTCTATTCTATTCTATTCTATTCTATTCTATTCTATTCTATTCTATTCTATTCTATTCTATTCTATTCTATTCTATTTCATTCTATATTCTATTCCATATTCTATTCTATTCTATTCTGTTCTATTCTATTCTATTCTATTTTACTCTGCTTTAATTCTATTCTATTCTATTCTATTCTATTCTATTCTATTCTATTCTATTCTATTCTATTCTATTCTATTCTATTTTACTCTGCTTTAATTCTATTCTATTCTATTCTATTCTATTCTATTCTATTCTATTCTATTTTACTCTGCTTTAATTCTATTCTATTCTATTCTATTCTATTCTATTCTATTCTATTCTATTCTATTCTATTCTATTCTATTCTATTCTATTCTATTCTATTCTATTCTATTCTATATTCCATTCCATTCCATTCCATTCTATATTCTATTCTATTCCATTCCATATTCTATATTCTATATTCTATTCTATATTCTATTTTCCTTGGCAATTTTAAGACATGTAGATTTCAACTCCCAGAATTCCCCAGCCCGCCATAGTCCAGCTGGGTGACTTTGGGCCAATCACAAGGAGACGGTGAGTTCTAGTCCCACCTTAGATATGAAAGCCAATGAGGGAAGCTGGATTCAGTTAACGAGGGCAGCAAAAAGGTCATAAAATGGAGCGTGAGTCACTTAAGGACCACATTGTTTAAGGACAGAAGTTCCGATCCCAATTGTCGTCGTTAAGTCGAGGACTTTCTGGGAGAGGCGTGTAAAAAAAGAAAAATGGGACTTTGGCACGTATGACATGTCCTTTTGAAGTCCCGGGATCCTTTTGAAGTCCCGGGAGAATTGCATCCAATTACTCCCTTTTATAGAAAGTCCAGAAGATTAGATAATTGTTCTTTCAGGAGAAAGCATTCAGTGCAAAAACATCCGAACCTTTTGAATTTCCCAGAACAAAATCCATCCATCAACCCAACGGGTTCCTTGCCTTGGGCAGTAACAATATCCTTATTTTTTTTAAAAAAAATCATGGTTTGGTTTTCATGCATCTATTATCACTCAAGTTTTATTAATGGGTGTGGTGGTGGGGGAAATTTATTTATACCGTTCTTATCTCGCTTCTGAAAGTTTCGCAGAGGCTGGCAAGACACACACAGCCATAAATTAGCCCGTTAAAATAGCCCTCCCCACCTGATAAAGACAAGCCAGGGAAGGCAGAAAGGATAATCTTATTTTTACCGGGGAACATAAATTAAAAATGCAGCCGAAAAGGGCCCGATGGGCACCTATTTGCAGATGTTTGTCTTCTGATGTAATTCTTCTTATTTCCACTTTAATTGTTGTTTCTTAAAGTATTTTATTAATCTTTTATTTTTACAAATCTTAAGTGCTTAGTAAACAACCTGTCGCCTGGGTCCATTTTTTTTTTAATGAAAAATACACATTAATTTCCTAATCTCTGCCCCTTTTTTTTTTCCCCTGGCCAATAATAAACGATATCCCATCTCTGAAATTATTCTGAGTCTTCTTTTTCTTTCTTTCCCCTTCCATATCGCTCTGTCCATTTCTACACATTTGGGTGTTTCCTTGACCCTTTCTTTTCCAGGCAATGTTTTTTTTTCCATTTCTCGGACACTAAACCAGTCCAATTCTTACTGCTATTAATACAGACAGACTTTAAATATGTATATTTCCACTTTAATGACCGTTTGTTACTATGGCACTGAAAGAGGCTGGCTTTTGATCGGTCCTCGCACTTACGACCGTTGTAGTGTCCCCACGGTCACAGGGTCGAAATTTGGACGCTTGGCAGCTGATTCATATTTACAACAGCCGCAGTGTCGGGGGTGTCACGAGATCCCCTTTTCTGACCTTCGGACAAGCAAAGTCAATGGGGGGGGGAGGGAAGCCAGATTCACTTAATGACCGCATGGTTCCCTTAACAATTGCAGCAATTCGTTTAACAACCCTGGCAAAAAGGTCGTAAAACTGGGCACGACTCGCTTAACGACTGCCTTGCTTAGCAACAGACATTCTACTCCCGGTTGCGGTTGTAAGTCGAGGACTACATGGAATCGTTCCAGCTGGGTAGAGCTGATGGCTGGGCTGGCGAAAGGAGGACGAGAGGGGTACAGGTGGTCCTTGACTTACGACCAGAATTGAGCCCGAAATTTCTGTTGCTAAGTGAGACATTTGTGAAGTGAGTTTTACGACCCTTCTTGCCGCAGTTGCTATGTGAATCGTTGCAGTTGTTTAGTTGTATAATCATAATCACAATCGCAATCATAACTAAACTTCATTTTTGATGTGTACCATTGTGCCCACAGTAAAAAAAACATGACAATAAAGGTTATCTTAAATTATCTTATCTTAATCATAATAACAAACATAACTAAACTTTATTTTTGATGTGTGCCATTGTGCCCACAGCAAAAAAAAATGACAATAAAGCTTATCTTAGCTTAAGTTATCTTATCATCTTAATCACAATCATAACGAAACTTCATTTTTGATGTGTGCCGTTGTGCCCATAGTAAAAAAAATGACAGTAAAGGTTATCTTATCATTATCATAATCATAATCATGTTGGAAGGGACCTTGGAGGTCATCTAGTCCAGGGCTTTTCAACCTTTTCAGCCATTGTACCACTTTTAGGATATGGCAACATCCGAGGACCACCGGTCGCCTAGCAAGGGGTCAAAAACTTGATGACCAAAAAAAAAGAGGAAAAAAGTAATGAAGTGCAGGTAGTCCTCGACTTACAACAGTTCGCTTAGTGACTGTTCGAAGTTACCGTGGCCCTGAAAAAAGTGACCCCCAGGACACAGCTGAGCAAGACACCTGCCTGCCCGCCCAGCGGCGCTCTTCCTCCTGTCCGAGTTTTTCATGGTTGTGAGCATTTCTGTTGAGGATTGGCAGCGGGGGTGGGGTGGGAGGTGTTTGGTTTTTATTTTCCCCCCCCCCCCGCCTCCCACCATCTGCTGGGTGGTTGCAGCAGGTTTTGGTCCCTTCACATGACCCTGGGACACCGTGACCATCATAAACATGAATCGGTTGCCAAGCATCTGAATGTAAATCACAAGACCCTGGAGATGCTGCAACATTCCAGCTGATCGGCGCTTCTTCTGGGCTCAGCAAAAGTGCCAGGATCGGTGCTGAGCTCCAGCTGGATCCTGGCGCTTCCGCTGAGCCCCGATAGCCCTGCAGCTCCAGCCGTCTCTCGCTCAGGCTTGTGCGGTGCTGCCACCGGTTCGGCTCATTCCCCTCCCCGGGTACCACTTTCCTAGGATGGTCGCGTACTACCTGCCAGGTGCCAATGTACCACAGGTGGTACCCGTACCACTGGTTGAAAAGCCCTGATCTAGTCCAACCTTTCCTGGATCGAAGGAGAGCACCTTCAAAATTGGTGTGCGCGTGTGCGCACGAGGCCACACACACTGCCACGGCACTAGCAGCCCCGTTTGCACATGCAGCATGCGCCAAAGCCGTGTGCACACACGAACGGACGGGCACCTACACAGCAGCCCGTTGGCACATATGCCAACGGGCCGTGCAAACCGCCCGGGCTGGTGGCATATGCGCAAACGGGCTGCTCACACCCACCCCACGCTAGCATCCCTGTTCGTGCCCGCGCATCTGTGCAAACATGGCCGCGGGCGCTAGCGTGCGTGCACCGGTCAGCCGTTTCCGTGGCCCACTGGCCAAACACCCACCGCCTGGTCCCAGGCCTCGGACCATAGGTTGGGGACTCCCTGCTCAGACAGGAAAAACCGTCGTTAAGCAAGTCGGGCTTTCCCCCATTGACTTTGCTTGACAGAAGGTCACAAAAGGGGATCTCGTGAAAACACCCCCGGGGACTCTGCGACCGTCACAAATGTGAGTCAGTTGGCAAGTCTCCGAAGTTTGATCACCTGACTGCAGGGATGCTGCAGCGGTCGTTAAGTGTGAAAAACAGTCCTGAGTCACATTTTTTCAGTGCCGTTGTAACTCTGAACGGTCAGTAAATGGCCGGTTGTAAGTCGAGGACAACTTGAAGTTTGGAAGCCATGAGAGTCCAACCCAGGGAATTACCGGCCCCTGGAATGGAGAGAGGAGGGGGGGCTGCCACAAAGATGCTCTCCCCCCCCCAAAAAAAAACATTGTCATCGCTGCCATCTTGACTTTCTTTACAGAGCCCTGGATGTGATTCTCCAACCTATCCTATTGACCAAGTTGAATCCTAGAATTGAAAGTAACCCTTGAGGTCATCCAGCCCAACCCCACCCAGCAAAGCATGCAAAAGGGCTGGTTGGTCCAGCTTCTTCTTTAACCTAATGCTGGAGGATGGCCAGCAACACGGTCTCTCTCTCTCTCTCTCTCTCTCTCTCTCTCTCTCTCCCTCTCTCTTTCTTTCTCTTCTTCCTCTCTCTCTCTTTCTTTGACTCTCTCTGCCTTTCTCTCCCTCCCTCCCTCCCTCTCTCTCCCTCCCTCCCTCTCTCATTGTCTGTTTCCCTCTTTCTCTCTCTCTCTGCCTCTCTCTCTCTCTGTTTGACATTCTCTCTCTCTCTTTCACTCTCTTTTCTTCTTTCTTTCTCTCTCTCTCTCTCTCTCTGACTCTCTCCCTCTCTTTCTCTCTGAAGTTTGATCACGTGACCATGGGGGATGCTGCAGCGGTCGTTAAAGTGTGAAAAACGGTACTGTCACTTTTTTTCCAGTGCCGCTGTAACTCTGAATGGTCACTAAATGAAACGGTCGTAGGTCCAGGGCTACCCGTAGCTGGTATATGTTTTTTTTGGGGGGGGGAACCCTGCAGAACTACTTGGGGGAAGCAGTGTGAAAAAGAGGAAGGAAAGAGAACCCAAATTCTTTGAGGGCGCCCCGAAATAGCCCGGCCCTCGGCTCAAAAGAGGCCAAAATCAATGGAAAATAAAATTTCTTTTGAGAATACAAGTCGGTGAAAAAGTTGAGGTCTTCAACTGTTTTGAAAGATTCCTGCAGACGCCCTAGCGCGGGTTTTCCTCGACTTACAACTGCTCATTTAGTGACCGTTCAAAGTTGCAGGACTGGAAAAAAAGCGACTTCTGACTGTTTTTCACGTTTAACGACCCTTGCAGCATTCCCAGGGTCGCAAGATTAATATTCAGGCACTTGGCAACTGACTCGTACTTATGACGGTCACAGCGTCCCGAGGTCACCTTGGGGACTTCCAAACCATAGATAATCCTTGACTTACAACTTGTCCCTTTCGAAGTTACGACGGCCCTGGAAAAAAAGCGACTTACGACCGTTTTTCACACTTACGACCATTGCAGCCTCCTCCGTGGTCACTTGATCAAAAATCCGGCTGCTTGATTCGTATTTATGATGGTCGCCGTGTGTCCCGGGGATGTGTGTGTGTCACGTGATCCCCTATTCAGACCTCCTGACAAGCTAAATCAATGGGGGAAGCTGGATTCACTTAACAACTGTGTGTCTAACTTAACGACGGCAGTGATTCACTTAACAACTGTGGCGAGAAAGGTTGTGAAATGGGTCAAAATACACTTTAAAAACTGTCTCGCTTAGCAATGTAAATTTGGGGGCTCCACTGTGGTCGTAATTCGAGGACAACCTATGATAACAGAGACTAGAAAACGGAGGCTTCCCTCATCTTGTTTCTCCTTAGACCAGACATGTCAAACGCACAACGTCACGTGACGTTGCATGACGTATCGGAGCTTTTTCTCAATTGCCAGCAATGGGGTGGGAGGTTTGCTGGTGATGCATCCGGCCCGCAGGCCGGCAGTTTGACACCCCTGCCTTAAGACTGAATTACAGGGGGTCCTCGACTTACGACCATTCGTTTAGCGATGGTTCAAAGTTACGACGTTGCTGGAAAAAACGGGACTCGCAACGTCCTCAGACTTAAAACCTTTGCCGAGATCAAAACGGGGCAACGTTCACTTCACGAACGTTTCACTTAGCAGCAAAAATGGGAGGGGATCAATTTTGGTCATTAAATGGAGGATTACCTGCACCATTTGTTTATCAGCATATTGATTGACATGCTCGTGAGCTGGATTCTGATTGCTTTTGTCTGCTTTGATCGTTGTTAGTAAGGCAGCCAGGATTTACGGATACGCCAGATGGCCAACACTATAAATCTTTTAAATAGATAATAATAGTCTCTTTAATCTATCTACGTGCTCGCTAGGAGCCAAAAAGGCGACTTGATGACACATAAATGAATGAATCGTTTGCAACGAACGGCGGGAATGGTGTCAGACGGATGTTTTCGTGTTGTGTATGTGTTGTCTGGCATGTACCAAGACATTTGTTAAGCGAGCTTTGCCTCCATTTTACCACCGTCGTTAAGCGAATCCCTGCAGTTCTTAAGTTAGCAACCTGGTCGTTAAGTGAATCGGGCTTCCCACTTGACTTAGCTCGGCGGAAGGCCGTGAAAGGCGATGGCGTGACCCCAGGACGCTGCGACCGTCATAAATGCGAGTCAGTTGCCCAAAGCATCTTAACTTTGGATCACCTGAAATTGCAGGCATGCTGTAACGGTCACGGCCGTTGATGTGAAAAACGGTCACGTCAGGTTTTTTTCAGCGCCCTTGTAACTTTGAACAGTCACTAAGTGAACTGTTGTAAGATGAGGACTACCTGTAATAACAATCAAATTGTCTGAATTGGTGTAGGGTTTTCGTGCCTGAGCAGGGGGTTGGACTAGATAACCTCCAAGGTCCCTTCCAACTCATCATCATCATAATCATCATCATCTCCTCTCCAGATTAGCTGCTGAGCTGAGAGTATTGCAACTGGAATACTAAATTTAACCCAGGAAGGGATTTACCTTTTTGTCTTTTATTTTAAGAGATTTTATTTGAAATACAGACAGTCCTCAACTTACAACGTTAAGGGAGCCTGGCCAAGTCATGATGGTTGTAAAATGGGTAGGTCAAGTGACCTACCCAATTTTACAATCATTTTTGCAGTGGCCGTTAAGCAAATCATTGCAGTCGTTAAGTGAGTCACACGGTCGTTACGCAAATCCAGCTTCCCTCGTTGACTTTGCTTGTCAGAAGCCTGCTGGGCAGGTTGCGAACGGCAATCACATGACCCCAGGATGCTGCAACTCTCATAGATACATGCGGGTGGCATTTTGCAATTTTGATCTCATGATCCTGGGAATGCTATGACGGTCGTAAGTGTGAGGACTGGTCTTCAGTCACCTTTTTCAGTGTCACTGTAACTTGGAATGGTCACTAAATGAAGGGTGGTAAGTATGGCATTTGCCTCCTGTTCTTCTACACAGTTGCAGTCCCTTTGCCCTCCACTAGGGGCGTTCTCGGGAAGCTCTCCGCTGTGCGTAGCCCCCTGGTGGAGCAGGCGGGAACTTACTCACCTTGTCTTGGCTGTTGAGTTCTTGATAAGGGATGTGAGCGGGCAGGTAGGTGTGCAGGAGGGCGCAGAAAGCCAAACCGTCACTCCAGCTACTGCTGAAGTTGGTGATATCGATATTCTGCAAATGCAACGAGAGGAGAGGAATGACACACGGATGATGTAACCTGGTTAGGTCATGAAATATCTACAAGGAAACCAGGTTTGGAGAGCACCAAGGAGCCTTCCTTCCTTCCCCTTTTCTCTCCTTCCTTCCTTCCTTTTTTCTCCTTCCTGCCTTCTTTCCTTCCTTCCCTTTTCTCCTTCCTTCCTTCCTTCCTTCCTTCCTTCCCTTTTCTCCTTCCTTCCTTCCCTCTCCTTCCTTCCTTCCTTCCTTCCTTCCTTCCTTCCTTCCTTCCTTCCTTCCTTCCTTCCTTCCTTCCTTCCTTCTTTCCTTACTACTGTCAACTTTGCTTTGTTTAATCTACTGTTTTCCTTTATCACCACATGCAAAACAACTTGAGTAAAAACGAAGACTTTAAACCTAAATAATCAGCTTTAGGCCAAAACTTTTACGAGAGAATATCTGACAGACAGGCAGACACACACACACACACACACACACACAAGACCAAAACCTTTATTTGTACCGGAGGTCCTTGACTGACAACTGTAAATGATTCCACAATTATGACCTTAAGTCATGCGGAGGTTCTTAAGTGGGTCTTGACCCCACCTAATTTTATAACCTTGATTGCAAGGATTGTCAAGCAAAGAATGTGTGGTTTGTTTTTGTTTTTGCCAGAAACCAGACATAATTGTATAGGCAGTCCTCGGTTTATAACTGAGGGCTTAATGACCTTTCAGGACCCCCCAAAAGCTATTTGGGGCCCAGTTCTGGATTTCCCACAGATGTTACATGATTGTATTTTGGGTGTTTGACAACTGAATCACCTTTATGACAGAATGCAGGGTTCTGTGGTCACGTGACCGTAATTGATGACTTTATTATTATTAATTTTTTTTGCCAACTTCTGGCTTTCTACTTTGTTATTATTTAGTGTTTTATCGTCAAGAACAAAACACAAAACAGTAACAGAATAAAAAAAAATGAATAAAAAAAAGCACACAATCAGCCCTAACCACCACAAAAAAGAAACAAATAGTGTACAAAAAGAAGGAGGAGGAGGAGGAGGAGGAGGAGGAGGAGGAGGAGAAGAAGAAGAAGAAGAAGAAGAAGAAGAAGAAGAAGAAGAAGAAGAAGAAGAAGAAGAAGAAGAAGAAGAAGAAGAAGAAGAAGAAGAAGAAGAAAGATGATGATGGTTGATTTTGTTCCAACTGTCTCTCAACTTCTAAATTTTTTAAAACTGAACATGTACCTTCTTGCATTATATACCTAAAAACTTGGCTATTCGAGCTTGCCGGCCTGGACTGAGGGTTTTGGGTTAAGGTTTTAATTTTTAATTATTTTGGAGCTTTTAAATTTAATTTTATTTTAACCTGCATATATTTTACTGTTTTAATTTGCCCTGTAAACTGCCCTGAGTCCCTCGGGAAAAGGGCGGTATATAAATCTAAATAAATAAATAAATAAATAAATAAATAAATAAATAAATAAATAAATAAATAAATAAATTTAACATGTAAGATCCACCCTGGCAGGGTGCTGAAAGAAAAACCAGTAAATTCTCCTCCCCTTTTTCACACACACACACACACACACACACACACACACACACACACACACACCCCATTACACTAATCTTCAAATCCTTCTGTTAGCCATCTGTTATTATGTTTAGCGCGCAGAAAGTCCAGAAACGGTTTCCAGTCTCTTATAAAGCTGCCTGGCCCATTATCCCTAATCAAAGCCGTCAATGCCGCCATCTCGGCCAGTTCAGTCAATTTCAAAATCCATCCTTCAAGAGTCGGCACCTCTTTCATCTTTCCAGCGTTTAGGCATGTTCAATCCTTGCAGCCGCCACCCTGTGAAGGAACAGCGGCCCCAGATGGTTTTTCAATTGGCTTGTCCCTCATAACTAAAATAAATCCTTCAGGTTTCAGTCGTATTTGCATCTTAAATATTTTTATTTTATTTTATTTTATTTTATTTTATTTTATTTTATTTTATTTTATTTTATTTTATTTTATTTATTTTATTTTATTTTATTATTTTATTTTATTTTATTTTATTTTATTTTATTTTATTATTTTATTTTATTTTATTTTATTTTATTTTATTTTATTTTATTTTATTTTATTTTATTTTATTTTATTTTATTTTATTATTTTATTTTATTTTATTTTATTTTATTTTATTTTATTAGATTTATATACCGCCCTTTCCCGGAGGACTCAAGTGGTTATCTTCATCCAGTGTGTATTATTCACATATTTTGCAAGACCACCCCATGTGATAAAGTGAGCCTGGATTCTGACTACGTTTCCAGCACCTATTAGACATTCCTATATACATTACTTTATACGAGACTGGACAGCCATTTGTCTGAAATGGTCTAGGGCAGGCATGTCAAACTCGCGACGTCACGTGACGTCGCGCGACGTATCGGAACTTTTTCCCATTGCCGAAAATGGGATGGGCGCGGTTTCTCCATGACGCTCCGGCCCACGGGCCGGCAGTTTTGACACCCCTGGTCTAGGGTTTCCTGCCTGAGCAGGGGGTTGGACTAGATGACCTCCAAGGTCCCTTTCAACTTTTTGTTGTTGTTGTGTTGTTGTTGTTGTTGTTGTTGTTGTTGTTGTTGTTGTTATTATTATTATTATTATTATTATTATTATTATTATTATTATTATTTTCACTGGTCTATCTTTTTTTTATAATCCCATTTATATCCCGCCCTTCTCCGAAGACTCAGGGCGGCTTACAATTAAAGCACAAATCCATGTGCTTAGCAATAGCCTTCATTCTATGCATATGCCTGCTTATTAGGGCTTTCACACACACACCCAAGCGGCATTATTACAAAGTCAGCTGGCTTTGGGCACGCTGGCTGAGGAATTCTGGGAGTTGAAGTCCACAAGTCATAAAAGGGCCAAGTTTGAAGAGCCCTGATCTGGGGTCAAGTACAACGATGCAGCCTTTGGTAAAAGTTTTCTTTCAAACTATAATTTGACGTGAACTTTAGACCCTTCATCCATAAACTCTCCCATTTATCTAGCATTATGTTATACCCCCAATTTTTTTTTTTGCCCATTTTACCACACACTCTTTAAGGTATTCATCTTCTAGGAGGTTCGTCTTAAACTAACATTTTATATACTTTAGAAATCAAGCGGTCATGCCCAGAACATAAATTAACGCCTGTGGAAAACAAAAATATTGGCTGTTGTTCTCTTACGCCCAGGTAAACTGAGTCAGGCCTCATGGACAAAGTATTGAACCAAACTTTGTGCTAGGCTTAATTCTGCGGTTTCCCATTGTACTTTTCTTAATATGATTTTGCTAAGCTTGCTTCTTTCAAATATGTTTAGAACATAAAAGACTGAAACAGTAAGAAATGGGGACCTGAAAGTAGCTGATGGATGCGGGTTCCAATCTTACACAGGTATATGCGGAAATTTATAATAACAACAATAATAAAGTCGGAAGGGACCTTGGAGGTCATCTAGTCCAACCCGCTGCTCAGGCAGGAAACCCTAAACCATTTCAGACCGATGGCTGGCCAGTTTCTTCTTAAAAATGTCCAGTGTTATGTTCAGCAGCAGGTCAGCAAGAAGTCAGCAGAAGTCAGCAAAAATCAGCGGAACCTCTGACTACCGTCTTGGAACGAGAAAGGGTATACAGAGTTGGGTCTGGACCTGACTGACTTGCTACTGGCCTCCAGCTGTCCTTTGGAATTCGCTATACCAGTGGACCTCATTGCAATAGGTTATTAATGTAAGTGATGCCGTGTTATTATGCTTGCTATCTTCCAAACTGGTTCAAAATTGGGAAAGGAGTCCGGCAAGGCTGTATACTGTCGCCCTGCCTATTTAACTTATATGCAGAGCACATCATGAGAAAGGCAGGGCTAGATGAATCAAAAGTTGGAATTAAGATTGCCGGAAGAAATATCAACAACCTAAGATACGCAGATGATACCACTCTAATGGCAGAAAGTGAAGAAGAACTGAAGAGCCTCTTGTTGCGGGTGAAGAAGGAGAGTGCAAAACTTGGGTTGAAACTTAACATTAAGAAAACCAAGATCATGGCATCCGGCCCTCTCAATTCCTGGCAAATAGGTGGGGAAGAAATGGAGGTAGGGACAGATTTTATTTTCCTGGGCTCCAAGATCACCACAGATGGGGACTGCAGCCAAGAAATTAAAAGACGCTTGCTCCTTGGGAGGAAAGCCATGACAAATCTAGACAGCACACTAAAAAGCAGAGACATCACCCTGTCAACAAAAGTGCGTATAGTCAAGGCTACGGTCTTCCTAGTTGCAATGTATGGCAGTGAAAGTTGGACCATAAAAAAGGCTGAGCGCCAAAGAATTGAGGCCTTTGAACTCTGGTGCTGGAGAAGACTCCTGCGAGTCCCTTGGACTGCAAGGCGATCAAACCGGTCGGTCCTAGAGGAGATCAACCCTGACTGCTCTTTAGAAGGCCAGATCCTGAAGCTAAAACTCAAATCCTTTGGCCACCTAAGGAGAAGGAAGGACTCACTGGAGAAGAGCCTCATGCTGGGAAAGATGGAGGGCGAGAGAAGAAGGGGACGACAGAGAAGGAGGTGGCTGGATGGAGTCCCTGAAGCAGGAGGCGTGAGCTTAAATGGACTCCAGAAGATGGTCGAGGACAGGAAGGCCTGGAGGAACGTTGTCCATGGGGTCGCGATGGGTCAGACACGACTTCGCAGCTAACAACAACAATCTTCCAAATTATTAGCAAAATAAACCTCTGAATCTTAAAAGCAAGAACGATTGTTTTGTGCTGCTGCCTCTTGTCTTTTTCACTGGGTTTTCCCACGACACGCCCAGTTCAGATTGAGTTCCTGTGAAAAACCGAACTTTTTTTTTTTAAATCAAATTTCAATCTTTCAAAAATTTTACAATAACTAAACCAATTCAATCCTTCACTTACTAGCTGTTCTCTTTGTCTTTATTTATTTCTGGCTTTTCTGACCAGTTTCTGGCAAAAAAAAAAAACAAAAAAAACTCCCACCGCTAGGAATACATAGATTCGCTTAATGACTATGGTGTTTCTCTTAACAACCATCGCAAAAAGTAATGAAATCATGTCCAGTCACATGGGTAGCATGACTTATCACTGTCATGACTTACGACGGAAATTCTGTGATCCGTTACGATCAGAAGTCAAGGACTACCTGTGACAAGCTTGGATCTGACAACCAGGCTTCCCAAACCTGGATAAGTAACCCCAAAATTGAGTAAAAGTGGTTTTTCTTTTGTTAACGACACACAATACCATTACCCAATCCTTAAATAAGGATTTTCTGATAAGTGGGAAAAAGGGAGTTTCTGTTAAGCAGTTTTGGGCAATAAAGGGGAAAAAAATGGGAAAGCAATGATTCACAACATAATTTTTTTAAAAAAAAATTCCCTTGAAATTATTCAAGCAAGTCACACGGAACTGACAGGGGGATTTTCCCTGGTCTTCGTACTTGAGCAGGGGTTGGACTAGATGACCTCCAAGGTCCCTTCCAACTGTTAATTCTGTACTGGTAAATCCTCGACTTACAAGCATTCGTTTAGTGACTGCTCGAAGTTACAACAGCAGTGGAAGAAGTTGCTATTTCTCACACTTAAGGACCGCTGCAGCTTCCCCGTGGGTCACGTGATCAAGATTCGGAGGCTTGGCGACTGACCCGTATTTATGACGGTCACAGTGTCCGGGGCTCCTATGATCCCCTTTTGCAACCTTCTGACAAGCAAAGTCAATGGGGGAAGCCAGATTGACTTAACAACTGTGTTACTAACTTAACAAATGCAGTGATTCACTTAACAAGAATAGCAAGAAATGTCATAAAGTGGGGCACAACTTAGTGAGAAACCGTCTCACCTAGCAATGGAAATTTGGGGCTCCAGTTTCTTTTATTGATTCATTATTATTGATTTGTAAAATCTGTTTGCCAGTCATGTCATGTCCTAATGACTATGGGCAGCTCAATTGTGGACATAAGTTGAGGACTGCCAATAATTCTGTAATTCCCACAGACCATAAATGGGTGGGGTGGGGGGAGGGGGGCTGTTTAATGCTGAACAACAACCTTATTTACAGGAGGACCCACTTCTGCAACGGAGAGAAGCAACCTGGAATTAAGGAGAAACTTCCTAACAGTGAGGAGAATTAACCAGTGGAACAGCTGGCCACGAGAAGTTGTGGGTGATCCATCACTGCAAGTTTTTAAGAAGAGAGTGCACATCCGTTTGTCTAAAATGGAGGGGGGGGGGAGAGAGAGAGAGAGAGAGAGATATGATAGATAGATAGATAGATAGATAGATAGATAGATAGATAGATAGATAGATAGACAGACAGATAGATAGATAGATAGATGATAGGTAGAGATAGATAGATAGATAGATAGATAGATAGATAGATAGATAGATAGATAGATAGATAGATAGATAGATAGATAGATAGATAGATAGATAGATAGATAGATAGATAGACAGACAGACAGACGATAGGGATAGATAGATAGATAGATAGATAGATAGATAGATAGATAGATAGATAGATAGATAGATAGATAGATAGATAGATAGATAGATAGATAGATAGATAGATAGATAGATAGACAGACGATAGGGATAGATAGATAGATAGATAGATAGATAGATAGATAGATAGATAGATAGATAGATAGATAGATAGATAGATAGATAGATAGATAGATAGATAGATAGACAGACGATAGGGATAGATAGATAGATAGATAGATAGATAGATAGATAGATAGATAGATAGATAGATAGATAGATAGATAGATAGATAGATAGATGGATGGATGGATGGATGGATGGATGGATGGATGGATGGATGGATGGATAGACAGACGGACGGACGGACAGACAGACAGATAGATAGATATAATGATAGGTAGATATAGATAGATATAGATAGATTGATACAGATAGATGATACATACATATAGACATACAGTAGATAGATGATATAGACGATAGACAGATGATAGACAGATAAGTGATATAGATAGATGATAGATGATATAGATGATTGATGATAGATGATAGATAGATGAGATTTATATAGATAGAAATAGATATAGATGATAGATAGACAGACAGATGATAAGATAGATAGATAGAAAGACAGACAGATAACCTTTGTTGTCATTTTTTTCCGTGGGCACAATGGCACCCATTAAAAATGAAATTTAGTTGCTTGCTCTCAATAATACAGTAATACGCATTTAAACATGCTGTATGCAACATACGTATACCCTACACACCCTTGCGTATAGGTTTTCCTGCCTGAGCAGAGGGCTGGACTAGAAGCCTTCCAAGGTCCCATCCAGCTGTTCTGACCGATCGATTACCCTTTTTCAATAACATAAAACGGGGCTATGTTTCGGGGCTCCTGTGTGGCGGAAAGAGTTCCAGGATAACACAATCAATCAACGCGCAATCAGTGGCAAGAAGATGAAATAAACCCCCCTTTTGGGACCTTTGTTCTCCCCCACCCCCCCATCAATGCCATCTCCTGCTGGGAAAATTAAAATTGGGTGCAGATCTCCAGGAGGACACATATTCAGGGCACGGCACCCAGGTTGTGTGTGTGTGTGTGTGTGCGCGTGCGCAACATCTCTGCTGCCTCCAGCCTTCTTTTCAAATTGTCAACAGCCCTAATTTGATTCAAGAGCTTGGCTGAGATTGGATTAGCTGGCTTGGGTGCTCTCTCAAAATTCAGAGAAGAACAGTACAGTCACACAGTACGCAACTGCTCACTCGGGGCGGGTGTGTATGTGTGGAAGGCGAGACTTTGTGCAGCCGGTGCTGCATCCATGGGGCCGAAATGGTGGGTGGGGGTGTGGGGGCTGTCCCATGTCACATTCTGGGGTCCTGGCCGTGAATCAACCCACTTTGGGTGGATGGGGGGTTGAGTTACAAAGACTGCACTTAGCCCTCGCTTTACAAACAATTCATTTAGTGACCGTTCAAAGTTACAACGGCATTGGAAAAAGTGACTTACGACGGGTTTTCACACTGACGACCGTGGCAGCATTCTCCCCGTGTTCAGGTGATCCAAATTCAGACACTTGGCAACTGCCTCACATTTATGACGGTCGCAGCATCCCGGGGGGGGAGTGACGTGATCCCCTTTTGCGACCGTCTGACAAGCAGAGTCAATAGTGGGGGGAAGAAAGGCCGGATTCACTTAACAACCGTGTCACTAACTTAGTAACTGCAGTGATTCACTTAACAATGGTAAAAAAGGAGCCAAATTCACTTAACCGCTGTCTCCCACAGCAACAGAAGTTTTGTGGTCCTAAGTCAAGGACTGCCTAGAGGACAAAAAGTAAAATGCCATTTTTGAGCCGAGTTAAGAACTAACTACTAGCATTATTATTAATTTAATTTCATGGATAGCCCCCACGCCCCCGCCATCTTGCCAGCCGAAGAAGACTCTGTGTTGCTTATAATGCAATAAAAACAGAAATATACAGACAATCATTCAAACGGAAGGAGTGAAATATTATTGATGCCATTATAAGGCCTGACAGGTTTAATTGGATGGGATTGGCAAAGCCCTTGAATTACAATTAAATCAACTCATTATGATTTATGCTGGGTGGGAATTCTGGCAATGGAAGTCTGCCCCTCTTAAAGCAGGCTGGCTGGGGGATTCTGGGAGTGGAAGTCCACCCCTCTTAAAGCAGGCTGGCTGGGGGATTCTGGGAGTGGAAGTCCACCCCTCTTAAAGCATGCTGGCTGGGGGATTCTGGGAGTGGAAGTCCACCCCTCTTAAAGCAGGCTGGTTGGGAATTCTGGGAGTGGAAGCCCACCCCTCTTAAAGCAGGCTGGCTGGGGAATTCTGGGAGTGGAAGCCCACCCCTCTTAAAAGCATGCTGGCTGGGGAATTCTGGGAGTGGAAGTCCACACCTGTTTAAGTGGCCAAGCCTAAAAAAATACACCTGGCTTTGGACAAACGGATCTGTCTGCCAAGCCTTTTGTCCGAGATGCTCCAGGACAAAAGTCGAAAAGGGAAGAAAAACTTGGGCAAGGTGGAAGTCGCCGAGAAGCGTCCAGCTTGGCCAAGGGTCCCACACAATGCGAGGAGGACCTCGGTGACCCCATACAGCCTGGCATCCGGCCCGCCCCACGTGCAGGAGGCCTGGGAGGAAGGGGAAGACGTGAAAGGCCCATCGAACCTCGCCCACGTCAGCCGCGGCCTTGAACTCTGAGGATCTGAAGAAACATTTTGAAAGTTATTGGGACACCCGGAAACTCAAGAAGAAAACGGTCAGCAGACAAAAGCCGGGAAGGAGGGGGGGTGGTCAGAGTCCTCGTGGTCAACGGCTGGCGGAACAGCCAAAAGTGCCCCCCCAGGCCAGCATCCTGTTTCTCACAGGGGCCAGCTGGCGAAGTCCAGCTAGCATTGAAGCAAATCGTGAAGACAAGGGCTTTGCAACGTTGCTCTGCTTAGCAACAGCGACTCAGTTTCCCAGAGGGACAGCCAAGGGTCCAGAGACACCCCCCCCTCTGGCCCTTAGGTTTCATGCCAGCTAAGAGAGAGAATTCTAGAATAGAATAGAACGAATGTAGAATAGAAGAGGATAGAATAGAATAGAATAGAACAGAATAAAGAATATAGAATAGAATAAATATACAGTAATAGAATAGAGAATAGAATAGAGAATAAAGAACATAGAATAGAATTGAATAAAGAATATACAGTAATAGAATATAGAATAGAATATAGAATAGAACAGAATATAGAATAGAATAAAATATAGAATAGAATAAAGAATATAGAATAGAATATAAAATATAGAATATAATAGAATAAAGAATATAATAGAATATAGAATAGAATATAGAATAGAATAGAACAGAATATAGAATAGAATAAAATATAGAATAGAATAAAGAATATAGAATAGAATATAAAATATAGAATATAATAGAATAAAGAATAGAATAAAGAATATAGAATAGAATAAAATATAGAATAGAATAAAGAACATAGAATAGAATTGAATAAAGAATATACAGTAATAGAATATAGAATAGAATATAGAATAGAACAGAATATAGAATAGAATAAAATATAGAATAGAATAAAGAATATAGAATAGAATATAAAATATAGAATATAATAGAATAAAGAATAGAATAAAGAATATAGAATAGAATAAAATATAGAATAGAATAAAGAATATAGAATAGAATATAAAATATAGAATATAATAGAATAAAGAATAGAATAAAGAATATAGAATAGAATAAAATATAGAATAGAATAAAGAATATAGAATAGAATATAAAATATAGAATAGAATAAAGAATATAATAGAATATAGAATAGAATATAGAATAGAATAGAATAAAGAATAGAATAAAGAATATAGAATAGAATATAGAATAGAACAGTATATAGAATAGAATGGAATATAGAATAGAATAAAGAATATAGAATAGAATAGAATAGAATAGAATAGAATAGAATAGAATAGAATAGACAGAGTTGGAGGGGACCTTGGAGGTCTTCTAGTCCAGCCCTCTGCTCAAGCAGGAGAACCTCTACCATCTCAGACAAGCGACTTGTCTAGCGCCTCTTCTTAAAAACCTCCAGTGATGGAGCGCCCACGATTTCTGGTGGCCAGCTGTTCCACTGGTGAATTGTCCTCACTGTTCAGGAAGTTTCTCCTTAATTCCAGGTCGCTTCTCTCTTTGGTCAGTTTCCAACCATTGTTTCTCGTCCTTCCCTCTGGGATAATTTGACCCCCCCCCCCGTCCTCTTTGCGGCAGCCCCTCAGATACTGGAATACAGCTATCAGGCCCCCTGCCCCAATTTCTTCTTTTCTCTAGAGTAGCCAAACCCAAGTCCTGCAGCCGTTCTTCCTATGTTTTAGTCTCCAGGCCCTTGCTTTCCCAGGCGTCTCGTGCGGAAGGCTGGGAAGAGGAAGAGTTTAGCTAAGGAAGCAAATCTGCTTTTGGCACGACAGACCCTCCTCGACTTACGACCAGAATCAGGACTGAAATTAAGCAAGACAGATGCTAACTGAACCACACCCGGTTCAAAATTCAAGGACAGGCAGTATTCAACTCGGGACGGCAACCGGGGACCAGCATTTCCATCGCTAAACCTGGCGGCTGTTAAACAAATCACGCCTGATTTCAGGGTGTTTTGGGTTTTTTTTTTGCTAAGGCTGTTAACCACTGCAGTCGTTAAGCGAATCAATGTGGTTGTTCAGCAAATCCGGCTTTCCCCGATCGGTTGTCCTCGACTTATGAGCACAATTGAGACCAGAAGGTGGGTTGTTAAGTGAATCACTGATTTTTTTTTGTTCATAATAATAACAGAAGTTGGAAGGGACCTTGGGAGGTCATCTAGTCCAGGGCTTTTCAACCAGTGGTACGGGTACCACCCGGCGTACATTGGCACCTGGCACTTGTGGTATACGACCATCCTAGGGGAGGGGAATGAGCCGAACCGGGGGCAGCACCGCCCAAGCCTGAGCGAGAGACGGCGGGAGCTGCAGGGCTGTCGGGGCTCAGCGGAAGTGCCAGGATCAGCACCAGGATCCAGCTGGAGCTCGGCACCGATCCTGGCGCTTCTGCTGAGCCCAGAAGAAGCGCCAATCAGCTGGAATGTTGCAGCATCTCCAGGGTCTTGTGATTGACATTCAGAGGCTTGGTGACTGATTCACATTTATGACGGTCACAGTGTCCCAGGGTCATGTGAAGTGACCAAAACCTGCTGCAACCACCCAGCAGATGGGGGGGGGAATAAAAACCAAACACCCCCCACCCCCGCTGCCAATCCTCAACAGAAACGCTCACAACAATGAAAACCTCGGACAGGAAGAAGAGCGCTGCCAGGCGGGCAGGCAGGTGTCTTGCTCGGCTGTGGCTTGGGGGGGGCCTTTTTTCAGGGCCATTGTAACTTCGAACAGTCACTAAGCGAACTGTTGTAAGTCGAGGACTACCTGTACTTTATCCCTTTTTTCCTTTTTTTTTTTTTTTGGTAATCAGGTTTTTGACCCCTTGCTAGGCGACTGGTGGTCCTCGGATGTTGCCGTATCCTAAAAGTGGCGCAACGGGTGAAAAGGTTGAAAAGCCCTGCTCCAGTCCAGACCCCTTGCTCAGGCAGGAGACCCCGTGCCATTTCAGACAAATGTCTGTCTAGTTCAGTTTAAGCAAACCTGGCTTCCCTCGTTGACTTCCCATTGTTAAGTGTCTCGGTTGTTAAAATCGAGACGTGCCCCATTTTGCAAACTTTGGGCCAAGGTCGTTAAGCGAACCACTGCAGTTGTTAAGCAAATCACACGGTCGCTAAGCGAATCCAGCTTCTCCCCCCCTCCCCGTGGACTTTGCTGGTCAGAAGCTGATTGGGAAGATTGCAAACAGGGATCGCGTGATTCCGGGATGAGGCAACCGTCGTAAATGCCTGTCGTTTGCCAAGCGTCTGAATGTGGATCGTGGGACCGAGGGGATGCTCTGACGGTCGTAAGTACGAGGACCGGTGGGAGTCCAGTTGCTAAAGCGTCATCGTAACTTTGAACGGTCTCTAAACGGAGGGTTCTCAGTCAAGGACTACCCGTGTGGAAAAATCTGGCTGCCCTAGTCTTGACTACTGCTCCACAATACAGGGGGTTCTCGACTTACAACTGTTCGTTTAGTGACCGTTCGAAGTTACGGCGGCACTGGGAAAAGTGACGATCGTTTCTCCTCACTTAGCTACCGTTGCAGCATCCCCATGGTCCCGTGATCAAAATTCAGACGCTCGGCAACTGACTCAGAGTTATGACGGTCGCAGCGCCCCGGGGTTTGTGTCCCGTGATCCCCTTTTGCGACCATCCGATTAGCAAAGTCCGTGGGGGAAGCTGGATTCACTCAACGGCCCTGTGACTAACTTAACAACTGCAAGGATTCACTTAACGACTGTGACAAGACAGGTTGCAAAACGGGACAAAACTCACTTAACAAATGTCTCGACAACAGAAATTTTGGGGCCCTTTGCGGTCGTAAGTTGAGGACTACCTGTCATCCGGATGCCCTAAGTTGTAATGTGATGGAGGAGGGTAGGGTAACTGAAGTGTTGGACAGCCATTTGTCTGAAATGGTATAGGGTTTCCTGCCTGAGCAGGGGGTTGGACTAGATGACCTCCAGGGTCCCGTCCGACTTTATTATCATTATTAACAACCTGCCTCCAGAAGTTGTGAATGCTCCAACACTGGAAGTTTTTAAGAAGAGACTGGACAGCCATTTGTCTGAAATGGTACAGGGTTTCCTGCCTGAGCAGGGGGTTGGACTAGATGACCTCCAGGGTCCTGTCCGACTTTATTATCATTATTAACAACCTGCCTCCAGAGGCGGTGAATGCTCCAACACTGGAAGTTTTTAAGAAGAGACTGGACAGCCATTTGTCTGAAATGGTACAGGGTTTCCTGCCTGAGCAGGGGGTTGGACTAGATGACCTCCAAAGTCCCTTCCGACTTTATTTATTATTATTATTATAAAGTGTTGGACATCACTCTCAAAATATTTTTGAGACGTGTTCAGCCGCGGGAGCCCAGACAGCAGGCATGGAACGATAATCAGAAACATGATGGAGAGAAAAAGAAATTAAGAGAAGAACATCTGCTAATTTAGCGTTAATTGGCCAGGCTCAGATTGATGTTTCCTCTGAGTTATGACCCTAAGGCTTGGCTAAGTTTTTAATCGGATTTTCTTTCTAAGCACCACATTCTGCAAGAGGCAGTTTACCACATGTGCTAAGACTACAAGACCCATATGCCTGGGTCTCGAAAAGTTTGCCCCGAGGAAGCTAAACATTCAGATTAAAAAAAAATCAAATCTGGATCAAACAATCAGAGCAATGATGAAAGATTCAAGACTTATGCAAACTTCCACATTTGCATTTTTTTTTTTAGTACGTTAGACTTTAGTACTACATGAGATAAGCGGGGTGGGGGGGAAGGGAGTTTCTGATAAGCAGTTTTGGGTAATAAAGGGAATAAAAAATGGGAAAGCAATGATTTACAACATATTTTTTTTAAAAAAAATCCCTTGAAATTATTCAAGCAAGTCGCATGGAACTGACAGGGGAATTTTCCCTGGTCTTCGTACTTGAGCAGGGGTTGGACTAGATGACCTCCAAGGTCCCTTCCAACTGTTATTCTGTGCTGGTAAATCCTCGACTTACGAGCATTCATTTAGTGACCGTTTGAATCTGTTCACCCCGCCTGGGATTTGGTGGGGTGGGTGGGTGGTGGGATTGCTTCTTTTCTGAAAGAAAGCATTTTCCATTTCCAAGCAAGAAAATCTGATTTTTTTGATCAGTTTGTCAAAGGGGCGATGGGGATGGTAAGAAAAATGATCTCATATCCTCATCTTTTGTCGTGTCCGGCCTGGTGACGCCGTGCTAAATTATTCTCGGGCAGCTGAAGATGACACGTCAGAAAAATCCTCATGGAGAATTATGTCCTTGGAGAACATGGATCAAAAGTTGCCCCCCAGAATGGAAATGACCCCCCCCCAAGAAGAAAGAAAGATAGAAAGGAAGGAAGGAAGAAGAAAGACAGGGAAGGAAGGAAGGAAGGAAGGAAGGAAGGAAGGAAGGAAGGAAAAAAGACACAGGGAGGGAGGGAAGGAAGGAAGAAAGATGGAGAGGGAAGGAAGGAAGGAAAGAAGGAAAAGAAAGGAAGGAAGGAAGAAAGAGTGAAGGAAAGAAAAAGAAAAGAAAAGGAAAGAAAAGAAAGAAAGAAAGAGAAAGAAAGAAAGAAAGGAAGGAAGGAAGGAAGGAAGGAAGGAAGGAAGGAAGATGGAGAGGGAAGGAAGGAAGGAAAGAAGGAAAAGGAAGGAAGGAAGAAAGAAAGAAAGAAAGAAAGAAAGAGAGGGAGGGAGGGAAGAAAGAAAGAAAGAAAGAAGAAAAGAAAGAAAGAAGAAAAGAAAGAAAGAAAGAAAGATGGAGAGGGAAGGAAAGAAGGAAAGAAGGAAAAGGAAGGAAGGAAGGAAGGAAGGAAGAAAGAAAGAAAGAAAGAAAGAGGGAGGGAAGAAAGAAAGAAAGAAAGAAAGAAAGAAAGAAAGAAAGAAAGAAAGAAAGGGAAGGAAGGAAGGAAGAAAGATGGAGAGGGAAGGAAGGAAAAGGAAGGAAGGAAGGAAGGAAGAGTGAAGCAAGGAAAGGAAAGAAAGAAAGAAAGAAAGAAAGAAAGAAAGAAAGAAAGAAAGAAAGAAAGAAAGGAAGGAAGGAAGAAAGATGGAGAGGGAAGGAAGGAAGGAAGGAAAGAAGGAAAAGAAAGGAAGGAAGAGTGAAGGAAGGAAAGAAAAGAAAGGAAGAAAGAAAGAAAGAAAGAAAGAAAGAAAGAAAGAAAGAAAGAAAGAAAGAAAAGGAAGGAAGAAAGATGGAGAGGGAAGGAAGGAAAGAAGGAAAAGAAAGGAAGGAAGAGTGAAGGAAGGAAAGAAAAGAAAGAAAGAAAGAAAGAAAGAAAGAAAGAAAGAAAGAAAGAAAGAAAGAAAGAAAGAAAGAAAGGAAGACCCTTGTTTCTGCCACCTCCCTCCCTCCCTCCCTCCTGGCTGCTTTCCAGGCACCCCATAACGGGGAAGGGTCCTGGGGAGGGGGGTGGAGCAGGGCGTGGTCAAAACAGTCCAGGTGTGTCCGAAGCTCCACCTGTTTTACCTGCAGATGCTGGAGAGGTTTGCAAAAAAAAAAAAAAAAAAAAAGCTCCGGGAAGCAGAGCGGGAGGGAAGCGGCCTCTCTTGGGGGGAGTGGGGGGGGACACCCCGGGATGGTGGGAATTTAGGAGGCAAACGGGGGGGGGGGGGGGCAGGCGAAGGAGAATTCCCGTTGTCCTCAGAAAGGTGGAAGGCCAGGTCACTTTGAGCCCTCAATCTGACCTGAAGCTTGGCAGGTTTTTTCTTTCTTTTTTTCCTTTCTCTTTCTTTCTTTCTTTCCTTCCTTCCTTCTTTCCCTCTCTTCCTTCCTCTTTTCTTCTTTCCCTTCTTTCCCTTCTTTTCCTCATTCTCTCTCCCTCTTCTTTCTTCCCTTCATCTCCTGCCTTCCTCATTTTGCCTTTCTCTTCTTTCTTTTCTTCCTTCCTTCTCTCTCCCTCTTCCTTCCTCCCTTCCTCTTTCCTTCTTTCCCTTCTTTTCCTCGTTCTCTCTCCTTCTCTTCTTTCTTCCCTTCATTTCTTTCTTTCTTTCTTTCTTTCTTTCTTTCTTTCTTTCTTTCTTTCTTTCTTTCTTCTTTCTTTCTTTCTTTCTTTCTCTTTCTTTCTTTCTTTCTTTCTTTCTTTCTTTTTTTTTCTTTCTTTCTTTCTTTCTTTTCTTTCTTTCTTTCTTTCCTTTCTTTTGCTTCTTTGTTTTTCTTCCTTCCCTTTCTCTCCCTCTTCCTTCTTCCCTTTCTCTCCTTCCTTCTTTTTTCTTTCTACCTCTCTCTTCCTTCCTCCCTTCCTCCCTTCATCTCCTTCCTTCCTTCCTTCCTTCCTTCCTTCCTTCCTTCCTTCCTTCCTTCCTTCCTTCCTTCCTTCCTTCCACCCCCCTCTCTCTCTCCCAGAATTCTCTGGCCAGAATTCTGGCTGGGGGATTCTGGGCATAATGAAGCCCACCCCTCTTAAAGCAGGCTGGCTGGGGGATTCTGGGAGCGGAAGGCCGCCCATCTTCCAGCTGCCAAGAGGGAGCAACATGGGCCGAGAGAGGCGGAATGCAACCAACTGTGATCCAGTGATCCAGAGCGAAGGGGCTATTAATCCCCCTGGTTACAGTCACGCAAAAGACAGATCTCCTAGGGCCGCGCAGATGGTGGAAATATCCCCTCGGCCGTTTTTTGGGCAGGTCTCTCCTCTTGGCGATCAAACGAAATGGTTCTCTTGGAGGGAAGAAGCTCCCTACTAGCCCTTGTTGAGACGGGCAGCTACAGAGAGGCCAGGAGCAAATAAATAAAACGCCGAAAGACTTACGGAGGGGAAGGAGAGGACTCGGAGGGTGTGGAGCCTCAAAGCAGCTGGGGGGGGGGTCCGTGGGAGACCCCAGGGGAGGCGTTTGTGTTGGAGGAGGGTCCCTGCGTCCAACCCCGACCCTTCCCTTGTGGGGTATTTCAGGCACGTCCAGAAGGAGGGAACGGAAGGGGCCACTGGCTCAAGGACGCAGCTTCTCCCACCGGTTGTAAATTCAGGGAGCTGTGCCTCCGCCCCCCCCCAGCCCATCCGGAGGGCGCCCTGCTGGGGAAGTGCTGCAAAGCTGGTGGGGTCAATGCAATTTGCCTCCCCGGTGCCGTTTTGAAAGGAAGGAAGGAAGGAAGGAAGGAAGGAAGGAAGGAAGGAAGGAAGGAAGGAAGGAAGGAAGGAAGGAAAGAAAAAAGGAAGGAAAAATAAAGGAAGGAAGGAAGGAAGGAAAAAAGAAAGAAGGAAAGAAGGAAGGAAGAAAGGAAGGAAGGAAGGAAAAAAGGAAGGAAGCAAGCAAGAAAGGAAGGAAAAAAGGAAAAAAGAAGGAAAAAAGAAGGAAGGAAAAATAAATAAAGGAAGGAAGGAAGGAAGGAAGGAAGGAAGGAAGGAAGGAAGGAAGGAAGGAAGGAAAAAAGAAAGAAGGAAAGAAGGAAGGAAGAAAGGAAGGAAAAAAGGAAGGAAGCAAGCAAGAAAGGAAGGAAAAAAGGAAAAAAGAAGGAAGGAAAAATAAATAAAGGAAGGAAGGAAGGAAGGAAGGAAGGAAGGAAGGAAGGAAGGAAGGAAGGAAGGAAGGAAAAAAGAAAGAAGGAAAGAAGGAAGGAAGAAAGGAAGGAAAAAAGGAAGGAAGCAAGCAAGAAAGGAAAGAAAAAAGGAAAAAAGAAGGAAAAAAGAAGGAAGGAAAAATAAATAAAGGAAGGAAGGAAGGAAGGAAGGAAGGAAAAAAGAAAGAAGGAAGGAAGCAAGCAAGCAAGCAAGCAAGCAAGAAACGAAGGAACGAAGGAAAAAATGAAGAAGGAAGGAAGGAAGGAAAAAAGGAAAAAAGAAAGGAAGGAAGGAAAAATAAATAAAGGAAGGAAGGAAAAAAGAAAGGAAAGAAGGAAGAAAGGAAGGAAGGAAAAGAAAGGAAGAAAGGAAAAAATAAAGGAAGGAAGGAAGGAAGGAAGGAAGGAAAAAATAAAGGAAGGGAGGGAGGGAGGGAATGGGGGGGCTTAAAAATTCAAGTACATCTAGTCCTCAACGTATGACCCCCACTGGGAAATTCTGGTCCCAGAATTTCCATGGCTAAATGAAACAGTGGTTAAAACCGGGACGTACCCAATTTTACGAACTTTTTGCCAAGGATGTTAAGTGAATCACTGCAGTTGTTAAGTAAGTCACAAGGTCGATAAGCGAATCCAGCTTCCCCCATTGACTGTGCTTGTCAGAAGCCACCTGGAAAGGTCGCTCATTGGGGGTCATGTGCCCCTGGGGTGCTGCAACCGTCGTAAATACATGCCAGTTGCAAGCGCTTAAATTTGGATCATGTGACCACGGGGAAACTGTGAGGGTCGTAAGCGCGAGGACAGGTTCCCAAGTCACTTTTTTTCAGGTCTGTTGCCACTTTGAACAGTCGCTAGGATTTCCTGCCTGGTCAGGGGGTTGGACTAGATGACCTCCAAGGTCCCTTCCAACTCTTGTTATTAAGTTTAACAACTAAGCAGGATCTAACAGCGCAGGCAGTCCTCGACTTACGGCCACAATTGACCCAAACGTTTCCGTGGCTAAGCGAGACCTTTGTTAAATGAGTCTTGCCCCATTTTACAAACTTCCTTGCCCCGGTTGTTAAGCGAATCACTGCAGCTTTTAAGTAAGCGACACGATCGTTAAGCGGATCTGTCTCTCTCCCCTCCTCCCCGGTTGGCTTCGTTTGTCGGAAGGTTGCAAAAGGAGGATCAGGTGACCCCCCTCCCCGAGACACTGCGACCGTCATAAATATGAATCAGTGGCCTAGCAGCTGAATTCTGATCACGTGACCGCGGGGAACGGTTGCGACGGTCGTAAAGTGGGGAAAACGGTCGTAAGTCCCTTTTTACGATAAACGGATTATTGCACGTTGGGGACTACTCTAGATTTCCTCCATCCCCATTTAATATCAATTAAACGAACGGATGTAATTCGAGGAGCACGGGCGGGTTTTGAGACGGGTTGAGTTTGACCCTTTTTGGCTTAGGAAGCCCCCCCCCCGAAGAGACATTTTTGGGGGGGCCTTCACAGAAGGGAGCTTCTGCAGTCCCCCCCTCCCCAAAACCCGGTCAGGGAAATAAAACCCTTTTGCTCCGAGGATAACGCAATCCGGAAGAGCAGCGTGGAAAAAAAAAAAACTTAAATGCCTTCGGCAAAGCCGAGCCAACAATCACAAAATGCCTTTTTTTTTTTTTTTTTTTTTGGGTAAGACCGTCCGGCGGAAATAACTCCGGCAGCCGAAAATAAAATTTAAAAGGAAGCAAAAATACTCCTTTGATCCGAAAGGGTTTATTTTAATTTCTTGGTTCTGCGTGCGTGCCTGTGCGTGTGTGTGTGTGTGTGTGTGTGTGTGTGTGTAAAGTTTGTCATGCACAAACTTGGCACAAATCTGGGGGGGAGGGGGAGGGGAATTCCTTACGGCACCGGGCTGGGGGTGTGTGAAATCTCACAAACCCCGAGGCAAGGTGGTTGAGTTCTGGGTTACAACAATCGGAAAGAGCATCAGCCAGGCAGGAAAAAGACGAAAACAAAACGGGCCCTTTGGTGAAATCTACTGATAGCTTCAGTTTTGGCGCAATCCTCGAGTTATGACGGTCGTTTACTGACCGTGTTAAGCGATGATGGACACCCCACCCTCTCAGGGATAGAGGTAACTTGTCAACTCGCAGCCCTTCGTTTAGCAACTGTTTCAAGTTACAACAGCACTGAGGGGGGGGGAGAAAGTGATTTACGACCCGGTCCTCATACTTACGACCGTCGTAACGTTTCCCCACAGTCACAGGATCCAAATGGGCATTTTGATATATTTATGACAGTTGCTGTGTCCTGGGGGGTGGGGGTGGGGGGAGGTTGTATGATCACCATTTATAACACGGGTCTTCAAACTCGGCCCTTTTATGACTTATGGACTTCCAGAATTCTGATTTATACCTTTCTCAGCCGGCTTCCGACAAGCCAAGTCCATAAGCAAAGCCGGATTTGCTTAACGACCACGTGGTTCACTTAACGACTGCCTCACTTAGCAGTGGAAATTCTGATCCCCAATTGTGGCTGTAAGCCGAGGGCTACCTGTGCTTTATTTATTTTATTTTTTAAACTTTACATGCCGACCGTCTCGCTATTGAGAATCTCTGGGCGGCTTACTTATGATCTGGTTCTGACGGTCAACTGCATGCCGCAGTCCTGTGACTGAAATGTCAGGCGCTTAGCAAGCGGCCCCCATTTACAGATATAAATTTACAGATATAAAACCAGTATGTTACATGTATGTAGGGGTGTAGGTCTATACATATGTTGTATATAGTATATTTAGGTGTGTGTTATGTGTTCACTTTGACAGAGGGCAACTAAATTTCATTTTTGGTGTGTGCCATTGTGCTCACAGTAAAAAAATGACAATAAAAGTTATCTATCTATCTATCTATCTATCTATCTATCTATCTATCTATCTATCTATCTATCTATCTATCTATCTATCTATCCTTCCTGACAGTTAGAACAATTAACCAGTGGAACAACCTGCCTCCAGAAGTGGTGAATGCTCCAACACTGGAAGTTTTTAAGAAGAGACTGGACAGCCATTTGTCTGAAATGGTATAGGGTTTCCTGCCTGAGCAGGGGGTTGGACTAGATGACCTCCAAGGTCCCTTCCAACTTTACTATTATGATTATGATTATCTATCTGTCATCTTGCTTGCTCCTTGGGAGGAAAGCCATGTCAAATCTAGACAGCACACTAAAAAGCAGAGACATCACCCTGTCAACAAAAGTGCCTATAGTCAAGGCTACGGTCTTCCCAGTTGCAATGTGTGGCTGTGAAAGTTGGACCGAAAGAAAGGCTGAGCGCCAAAGAATGGAGGCCTTTGAACTCTGGTGCTGGAGAAGACTCCTGCGAGTTCCTTGGACTGCAAGGCGATCAAACCGGTCAGTCCTAGAGGAGATCAACCCTGACTGCTCTTTAGAAGGCCAGATCCTGAAGCTAAAACTCCAATACTTTGGCCACCTAATGAGAAGGAAGGACTCACTGGAGAAGAGCCTCATGCTGGGAAAGATGGAGGGCAAGAGAAGAAGGGGACGACAGAGAAGGAGGTGGCTGGATGGAGTCACTGAAGCAGGAGGCCTGAGCCTAAATGGACTCCAGAAGATGGTAGAGGACAGGAAGGCCTGGAGGAACATTGTCCATAGGGTCGCGATGGGTCGGACACGACTTCGCAACTAACAACAACAACAACAACAACAATCTGTCATCTATCTATCTACCTATCTATTATATATCTAGGTAAAGGTAAAGGTTCCCCCGCACATGCGTGCTAGTCGTTTCCGACTCTAGGGACCGGTGCTCATCTCCGTTTCAAAGCTGAAGAGCCAGCGCTTGTCCGAGGACGTCTCCGTGGTCATGTGGCCGGCATGACTAGACGCCAAAGGCGCACGGAACGCTGTTACCTTCCCACCGTAGCGGTCCCTATTTTTCTACTTGCATTTTTACGTGCTTTCGAACTGCTAGGGTGGCAGAAGCTGGGACGAGTAACAGGCGCTCACTCTGCTACGCGGCACTCGGGATTCGACCTGCCAAACTGATCGACAAGCTCAGCGTCCTAACCCACTGAGCCACTGTGTGATAGAAGATATATCTATCTTCTATCTAATTTATCTATCTATCTATCTATCTATCTATCTATCTATCTATCTATCTATCTATCTATCTATTATATATCTATCATCTATTTATCTATATCTGTTTATCTGTCTGTCATCTATCATCTATCTATCTAATCATTATCTATCTAATCATTATCTATCTATCTATCTATCTATCTATCTATCTATCTATCTATCATCTATCAATCATTTATCTATCTATCCATCCATCTATCCATCCATCTACCTACCTATCTGTATTTATTTCTGATCATTATTTTGTAATTTTCAGCAATGCCTGCCCAATAACTTCACTTAAGGGCCACAGTGGTCACTTAGTGACTGCCGCAAGAACGATTCTGAAAAACATGGGCAATGAAGTTTACAATCGACGTATGTCTGTGATGGGCAGTCTCCACTAAGTAGAGGACTACCTGTGTGTTAATCCAAGGTTCAGAAGGAAAATAGGGGAGCCCATGAAGCTTTCCCCAGATCCATAAAGCGCCCTCTCGACCCATCATCCTCGCCCACAAATTATTAATCCAGGAGAAAGAAAAAAGAAAAAAGGAAGGCTGCGAGAGAGAGGCAAGCAGATCAGATCTGAGCTGCATTAAATCCAATCACCGCTAGAGGGCAGCAACGGAGAGAAAAATCTCCTCTCTCTGTGGCCACCTAGTGGCCATTAGGGGTTCAAGCAGCCTGATCCAGAAGCCCGACAAGGAGGCTACAGAGCAGAACTCAGCGGACCTTCCAAGAAAAATACAGGCAGTCCTCACCTTACCACCGGTTGTTTAGCTGCAATGGGTTTGCTTTACGGCCGCCGTGTCTGTTTCACAACCACGCCCAAAATGGCTGCAAAATGGGGGCTGGCCACAGGGTGACCCCGCCTGATGGTCGTAATCGTGGGGCTCGATTATGGTCGTAACTTCAGGTATACGACCTGTGTTTCCTCAGTTCCCCATCTATTCTCTTAACCTTTGCGGCTGGTTGGTAACAGCCGACAGAAACGAGGCTTCCAAAGTTATTCGCAAGAAGAGACACGCGGACACACAAAGGCCCACACGGGGAGAACGGCGCTGATGCACGAGGGAAACGTCCACACTAGAACCGAGGAAGAGGGAAGCGGGGGCCGCCGTTCACGGTCCTTTCTTTTGGCAACGGCAAACGGAGGAGCGCCGGCCCTTTCCCGGGCTCAGTTTCCTACCGGTCGCCTCTTGCATCCGGGTCCCTGCCTGGGAATTGCTTTGGGCTCCTCCTGGAGGAAATCGGTCCCTGCAGTCGCTCAGAGACGACACGGACACACCGGCCGTCCATCGGCAACTACAGGACTTCCTTCCTTTTTTTCTCCCTCCCCCCCATCTTTCCTTCTTAAACTCAACCTTCCTTCCTCTCTTCCTCCCTCCCTCTCTTTACTTCCTTCCTTCCTTTCTCCCTTCCTTCCTTTCCTCCCTCCCTCTTCCTTCCTCCGTCCCTTTCCTCCCTCCATCCCTTTCCTTCCCTTCCCTTCCCTCCTTCCTTCCCTCCCTTCCCCCTCCCTCCCTTTCTTCCTCCCCTCCTTCCTTTCACCCCTCCCTCTCTTCCTTTCCTCCCTTCCTTCCTCCCTTTCCTCCTTCCTTCCCTTGTTCTTCCTTCCTTTCATCCCTCCCTCCCTTTCCTTTCCTCCCTCCTTTCCTTTCCTTCCCTCTTCTTCCTCCCTCCCTCTCTTCCTTTCCCTTCTTCCTTCCTCCCTCCCTCTCCTTTCCTTCCTCTCCCTCTTCCTTTCCTCCCTCCCTCTCTTCCTTTCACCCCTCCCTCCCTTCCTTTCCTTCCATTCCTTTCCTCCCTTCCTCTCTTCCTTCCTCCCTTTCCTCCTTCCTTCTTTCCCTTCCTCTCTCCCTTTCTTCCTCCCCTCCTTCCTTCCCTTCCTTTCACCCCTCCCTCCCTTCCTTTCCTTCCATTCCTCCTTTCCTCCCTTCCTGTCTTTCCTCCCTTTCCTCCTTCCTTCTTTCCCTTCCTCCCTCCCCTCCTTCCTTCCCTTCTTCCTCCCTTTCATCCCTCCCTCCCTTTCCTTTCCTCCCTCCCTTTCCTTCCCTCTTCTTCCTCCCTCCCTCTCTTCCTTTCATCCCTCCCCTCCCTCCCTTTCCTTTCCTTCCTCTCCCTCTTCCTTTCCTCCCTCCCTCCCTCTTCCCTTCCCTTCCCTCTCACCCTTTCCCCCCATCTCTGCAGGCAGAATTCCCTCTCCTGGACCCAGACGTGGCAACTGATTCTCTTAGGCTCCGGGCGCTGCCAACTGGCTGTGCAGACGGCCGATTGGCTAGAAGGTGACCAATCACCTCCAGTGCCCCCCCAACTTGCTCGGCTAAAACCTGTCCAGCCCCCCCCCCTTGAGGATTTCCCGTGCGGAATCTCCCCTCCCCCCTGGAGATCACCCCAAGGTGGGAATCTCAGCAGAGGCGGGGCGAGGAGCATCCGAAGAGCCAAGCCGTTCTCTCGGAAGGCGTAAAAAAAAAAATTTAAATTAAAGGAAGACTATTTCAAAACGGACACGACAAATAACCCGTTACTCACTGGGTAGCCCTCGGTTTTCTTCTGACACCATTTCAAGAGCGCGTTCCGCTTCGAGCCGCCGTATTCCCGCGCCAAGGCAGCCAGTGGATCCTTCCTTTCCACACTAAAAGCCAGAAGGATAAGAGAATGACAAGAGTTGGGAGGGACCCTCGAGGTCATCTAGTCCACAGGCCCCCAACCTTTGGGGCGCCACCAGGGACCGGTTCCAGAGGAGAGAGGGTTTTTTCCGCGGACCGGAGGGTGCTGTGGTTTTTGTCTGGTGCCTGCATCCCACGGATGGGGCTTTGCTTGTTTGTGCGGACCGGTTGCTGGCATGCCACGGACCGGGACCGGTTCACAAACTGGGGGATTGGGGACCCCTTTTCTAGTCCAACCTCCTGCTCATACCAATCCAGACAAGGGGATGTCTAATCTCTTCGTGAAGACCTCCAGTGATGGAGCACTTACAACTTCTGGTGGCAAGCAGTTCCGCTGGTGAATTGTCCTCACTGTCAGGAGGTTTCTCCTTAATTCCAGGTTGCTTCTCTCCTTGATTAGTTTCCAACCATTGCCCTTCCTCCCTCCCTCTTTTTTCCCCTTCCTTCCTTCCTTCCTTCCTTCCTTCCTTCCTTCCTTCCTTCCTTCCTTCCTTCCTTCCTTCCTTCCTTCCTTCCTTCCCTCCCTCCCTCCCTCCCTCCCTCCCTCCCTCCATGGAATAATAGAATAACAGAGTTGGAAGGGACCTTGGAGGTCTTCTAGTCCAGCCCCCAGCTCAAGCAGGAGAACCTATACCGTCTCAGACAAGTGACTGTCTAGCCAGCCTCTTCTTAAAAACCTCCAGGGATGGAGCGCCCACGATTTCTGGTGGCAAGCTGTTCCACTGGTTAATTGTCCTCACTGTTCAGAAGCGTCTCCTTAATTCCAGGTTGCTTCTCTCCTTGATCAGTTTCCAACCATTGTTTCTCGTCCTTCCCTCTGGTGCTTTGGAGAATAAGTTGACCCCTCTTCTTTGTGGCAGCCCCTCAAATACTGGAAGGCTGCTATCATGTCTCCCCTATTTCTTCTTTTCTTTAGACTGGCCAAATCCAAGTCCCGCAGCCGTTCTTTGTATGTTTTAGCCTCCAGGCTTTTGATCATCTTAGTTGCTCTTGTCTGGACTTTTTCCATTTATTTATATGTAAGGGTGTGGGTGCATACATACATTGCATGTAGCATGTTTATGTGTGCGTTACACTTTTGAGAGCGGGCAGCAGAAGTTCATTTTTAAGTCTTGCCAGCGTGCCCACCGTAAAAAAAAAAGAGAATAAAGGTATCTTATCTGGACACCCATTTGTCTGAAATGGTATATAGGGTCTCCTGCCTGAGCAGGGGGTTGGACTAGATGACTTCCAAGGTCCCTTCCAACTCTTTTTATTAAGTTTAAAAAGTTTAAAAACTAAGCAGGATCTTATTATTAACAACCTGCCTCCAGAAGCTGTGAACGCTCCAACACTGGAAGTTTTTAAGAAGAGACTGGACAGCCATTGGTCTGAAAAGGTATAGGGTTAGGGGGCTGGACTAGATGACCTCTAAGGTCCCTTCCAACTTTATTATTAACAACCTGCCTCCAGAAGATGTAAATTGCTCAAACACTGGAAGTTTTTAAGAAGAGACTGGACAGCCATTGGTCTGAAAAGGTATAGGGTTAGGGGGCTGGACTAGATGACCTCTAAGGTCCCTTCCAACTTTATTATTAACAACCTGCCTCCAGAAGATGTAAATTGCTCAAACACTGGAAGTTTTTAAGAAGAGACTGGACAGGCATTTGCCTGAAATGGTATAGGGATAGGGGGCTGGACTAGATGACCTCTAAGGTCCCTTCCAACTTTATTATTAACAACCTGCCTCCAGAAGATGTAAATTGCTCCAACACTGGAAGTTTTTAAGGAGAGACTGGGCAGCCATTGGTTTGAAATGGTCTAGTGTTAGGGGGCTGGACTAGATGACCTCTCAGGTCCCTTCCAACTACTACTACTCCTTCTATTATTATTATTATTATTATTATTATTATTATTATTATTATTATTATTATTATTATTATCATCATCATCATCATCATCATCATCATCATCATCATCATCATATCTACCTGGCTCACCTGAGTTTGCTGGGCGGTTTTAAGCCGCTGGGCGTGGAGGTGAACATCCGGCCAGCGAAGGTCATGGTGGGGGGCTTGCTGAGCGACTCCAAGGAGGGGCTCTTGCGTAGGTACGGATCCGGCTTCATCTCCTCATTCCTCCCTTTGAGCAGATCTTCCGAGGAAAGAAGGAGAAGCAATAAAAGCCTGCAATTCCTTTTATGAAATCCCGTGGTTTTCACGTCTTTTTCACGATCTCCTTTGAACTTGCAGATATGGCCGCCCTTGCTAAATCAACACCTTGTTCTCGTCACCCTTGCCTTGTCTTTCAATTTTTCTCCCTTGTCCAAAATACCTTTACAAGTCACAGCTTTACCGTCGTTAATTCAATTGGGGTGAGCAAACGCTTCCGTTCTGGAAAGCCGTTCGGGGGATCTTAAGGTAAATTCTGTTCTTTTATTCTCTCACTATTCTGAAAGGTTGAAACTTAACATTAAGAAAACCAAGATCGTGGCATCCGGCCCTCTCAATTCCTGGCAAATAGATGGGGAAGAAATGGAGGTAGTGACAGATTTTATTTTCCTGGGCTCCAAGATCACTGCAGATGGGGACTGTAGCCAAGAAATTAAAAGACGCTTGCTCCTGGGGAGGAAAGCCATGGCAAATCTAGACAGCACACTAAAAAGCAGAGACGTCACCCTGTCAACAAAAGTGCGTATAGTCAAGGCTATGGTCTTCCCAGTTGCAATGTATGGCAGTGAAAGTTGGACCATAAAAAAGGCCGAGCGCCAAAGAATTGAGGCCTTTGAACTCTGGTGCTGGAGAAGACTCCTGCGAGTCCCTTGGACTGCAAGGCGATCAAACCGGTCAGTCCTAGAGGAGATCAACCCTGACTGCTCTTTAGAAGGCCAGATCCTGAAGCTAAAACTCAAATCCTTTGGCCACCTCATGAGAAGGAAGGACTCACTGGAGAAGAGCCTCATGCTGAGAAAGGTTGAGGGCAAGAGAAGAAGGGGACGACAGAGAAGGAGGTGGCTGGATGGAGTCATTGAAGCAGTAGGCGTGAGCTTAAATGGACTCCAGAAGATGGTGGAGGACAGGAGGGCCTGGAGGAACGTTGTCCATGGGGTCGCGATGGGTCGGACACGAATTCGCAGCTAACAACAACAACATTCTGAAAGGAGTGCATTCCTTATAAGATGCTTTTGAAAGTTATCTGTGCGTTTTATTCTTTCCATGCCACAGAGAGGCATGCCAACCGATTTAAAAGCCTGCAATTCCTCAGCCGGAGCATCTGAGGTGGCGGCTGGCAGACCTGGAGACAGGAAATCGAATTTGTGACCTGGCGGGAGTTGAAAGACGCAGACGGAGAGGGGACGAATCCGCAACTCCGGCGGTAATTCTGCTTCTAGGGCAAATGGAGCCTCCTTGTTTATTGATTTGCCGCCTGCTTTTGTGACGGGCAAGTCCTCGACTTACAATGGCTCGTTTAGCGACGGTTCGAAGTTAGGAGGCGCTGAAAAAAAGAGACTGAGGACCGTTCTTCACACGTACGGCCATGGCAGCGTCCCCGTGGTCACCTGGTCAAAATTCGGACACAACTGGCTCGTATTTACGACGGTGGCCGTCGTAACTGCGTTATTCTATTATTTATTATTATTCTAGTTCTCAACAGCGCTCCGTTTAGTGACGGTTTGAAGTCGCGACGGCAGTGAAAAAAGTGACCTGGCTTGTTTTTCACACTTATGACCGTTGCGGTGTCCCCGCGGTACACGTGATCCAAAATTCTGCCGCTTGGCAACTGACTCGCATTTATGACGGTCGGAGTGTCCTGGGGGAGGTCACGTGATCCCTTTTTGCGACCTTCTGACAAGCAAATCAAGAGGGAAGCCGGGTTCGTTTAACGGCCGTGTTACTAACTTAAGAACCGCAGTGATTTGCTTAGCAAGAAAGGTCGTAAAACGGGGCGAAACTGGCTTAACAAATGTCTTATGGTGGCGACAGAAATTCTGGGCAGAGCTGTGGCCGTTGAGGACTAGCTGCATTTCTGGAAAATAACTCAAGACAGTGAATATATCTAATGCTCCTTCCTCTGCCTGTCTTCCCAGCACAACAACCCTCTGAGGTGGGTTGGATGAACGGGAGGGCCCAAAGTCACCTACTCAGCTGGCTTTCATGCCTAAGGCGGGACTAGAACTCACTGCCTCCTGGTGATTGGCTCAAAGTCACCCAGCTGGCTTTCATGCCTAAGGCGGGACTAGGACTCACCGTCTCCTGGTGATTGGCCTAAAGTCACCCAGCTGGCTTTCCTGCCTAAGGCGGGACTAGAACTCACTGTCTCCTGGTGATTGGCCCAAAGTCACCCAGCTGGTTTTCATGCCTAAGGCGGGACTAGGACTCCCACTCTCCTGGTGATTGGCCCAAAGTCACCCAACTGGCTTTCCTGTCTAAGGCAGGACTAGAACTCACTGTCTCCTGGTGATTGGCTCAAAGTCACCCAGCTGGCTTTCATGCCTAAGGCGGGACTAGGACTCACCGTCTCCTGGTGATTGGCCCAAATTCACCCAGCCGGCTTTCCTGCCTAAGGCGGGACTAGAACTCACTGTCGCCTGGTGAACGGCTGTAAGTTGAGGACTACCTGAACAGTAAAATTGAGCTGGTCCTTCTGACGTTGCTTCTCCTGTGCATTATCCCGCTAACCGTATCCTTGAACCCGTGTCTCGTTCATGGTAGAAGGAGAAATGTTTTTGAAATTGACAACTGGGCAGCGCAACACAAAGTGACAGCCCAGTCTCACTTCGGTTCTCAGCCAGCCTCCTCAAGAGTGATCAGCAAAAGAATATCGAAAATAATCAGTAAATACAATTTGCGAAAAGACAAAAGTGTGGCACCAGATGTGCATTATTCATTTTTCTGGCTGGCTTTTTTGTTTTTTTTTCTTCCAGGAATTAGGCGATTTCCCCCAAGAGATTTCTAGATAACTCAGGCTACGTCTCTGAAGCTGCGAAAAATCGTTGCGGTTTTTGCACCAGGCCTTTTTGCGTCTGCACAATTTAACCAGCAGTACAATTAAGGCAATAACGGAATCCAATCAGCCTCTTTCTCCTTCTTTCAATCCATCTCCCATCTTTTTAATGGGTTCTCTCCAATCTTGACAACAAGCTTATCCTGGCTGCGGCATCCAAGGCGCAAAGAATATAAACGTCCTTGAAAATGTGATATATTTTTTTTAAAAGGGGCAAGGCCACACCTGGAAATCCTGCACCTGGAATCCTGCGTCCAGTTTTGTGTCACCATATTACAAAAAAAAAGATGTTGAGACTTTGGGGAAAAAAAGTGCAGAGAAGAGTAATTAAGAGGATCCAAGGCCTGGAGACAAAAACATATGAAGAACGGTTGCAGGAATTGGGCATGTCTAGTTTAATGAGGAGAAGGGCGAGGGGTGACATGATAGCAGCCTTCCAATACTGTATCTCAGGGGCTGCCCCAAAGAAGAGGGAGTCAAGCTATTCTCCAAAGCGCCTGAAGGCAGGACGAGAAGCAACGAATGAACACTAAATCAAGGAGAGAAGCAACCTGGAACTAAGGAGAAATTTCCTGACAGAACAATTAACCAGTGGAACTCCTTGCCTCTGGAAGCGGTGAATGATCCAACACTGGAGGTTTTTAAGAAGAGACTGGACAGCCATTTGTCTGAAATGGTATAGGGTTTCCTGCCTGAGCAGGGGGTTGGACTAGATGACCTCCAAGGTCCCTTCCTACTTTATTATTATTATTATTATTAAGAACCTGCCTCCAGAAGCTGTGAATGCTCCAACGTTGGAAGTTTTTAAGAAGAGGCTGGACAGCCACTTGTCTGAAATGGTATAGGGCAGGGCTTTTCAACCGGTGGTACGGGTACCACCTGTGGTACATGGGCACCTGGCAGGTGGTACGCGACCATCTTGGGAAAGTGGTAGCGGGAGAGGGGATTGAGCTGAACCGGTGGTAGCACCGCACAAGCCTGAGCGAGAGACGGCTGGAGCTGCAGGGCTGTCGGGGCTCAGCGGAAGCGCCAGGATCAGTGCCAGGATCCAGCTGGAGCTCAGCACCGATCCTGGTGCTTCTGCTGAGCCCAGGAGAAGCACCGATCAGCTGGAATGTTGCAGCATCTCCAGGGTCTTGTGACTTACATTCAGATGCTTGGCAACGGATTCAGGTCGTAGAGATCTGTAGAGCTTGGAGGCCAGGTTAATGGGCCTCCCCTCCTCCCCCAGCTGGCATCAAGGGCTTTGCTAAAAGTCTAGGGAGTATAAATGGGGGTGGTGGAGTGGGATCTGAGCCCCCCACCCCTCTCCGGGAACAATGGCTCCATTCAAGGTCCGAGGGAACAAGACATCCTGGCTTCCAAGCCAGCATCTTGAAGACTGTAAGCCCCCTGTTTCTCACCCTTGGCGCCTTCAAGAGATCTGGAAACTTTTTTAGCTTCCTGCGTATTTTGAAGGCACCCCCGCCCCCCGCCCCCAACCTCCCTGAAATTTGTCATTTTGCCACCAGCTTTTGGCAGGAGAGAAGATGGGAAAGCAAAAAAAAAGCACAAAAATTTATCTCTGCTTCCTTGCAAAAGAATCTGGGAGGGAGAGGAAGGAGAGGAGGAGGAGGAGGGGATGCACGATTCACCCCCCCCCCCGTCCCCACTTTCCTGAAAAAAGAGGGAGTGGGCAGGATTTGTCCCACAGCTGATAAAATACGAGAGTAAGGGGGTTGTTGGTTTTTTTTGCGTAATGTGTATATGTATTAACCGACAGGGCCGTGGCTGCAGTATTATCGCATCCTCTTTATTATTTTTTACTCCTCCCCTTTTATTGGCTGTGTGCTTTATTATTATTATTATTATTATTATTATTATTATTATTATTATTGTTGTTGTTGTTGTTGTTGTTGTTAAAGATTTAATCTTCAATTCGATTCACAGTCTGGGACTGGTCAAAAACTTAACAGTTCAAATCCTAACCAAGGACCTAAGAGCTATTAAGGTAACGTCGGAGTATATATAGACCAGACATGTCAAACACAAGGCCCGGGGGCCGGATCCGGCCCGCGAAGTGGTTTCATGTGGTCCCCGAAGCCATCCTGGAAACAGTGAGGGAACGGCCCCCACTGCCTTGGCCCAGAGACCCTCCTTCTGCCAGAGACCCTCAGATCTGTCCCACTCCTGCCCAGGTCCCCCCATAGGCACCCTTGATGTGAATGATGTAGAGCTGGCCACGCCCACCCAGTAGGCCATACGCACTCTAGCCACGCCCACCCAGTAGGCCACGCCCACCCTGGCCATACCCCCCCGCGGGCAACCGCAATGCTGATGTGGCCCTCAAGGAAATTGAGTTTGACACCCCTGATATAGACAGTTCCAAGTAAGGTGGTTGTTGTTATTGTTATTATTATTATTATTATTATTATTCAAGTAGTCCTCAACGTATGACCACAGTTTCATGATCCAGCTAGGTAACATCATCAGTGCAAGAAGAGAGGAGGAAGAGGAGGAGGAGGAGCTATGGGGTCCCTGGTGCCCTCTGAGCTGGGTGGTTTTCTTGCGGACGTTTCATCACCCATCTGGGCAACGTTATCATGGCTAGAAGGGAGGAGGAGGAGGAGGAGGAGGAGGAGGAGGAGGAGGAGGAGGAGGAGGAGGAGGAGGAGGAGGAGGAGGAGGAGGAGGAGGAGGAAGAGGAGGAGGAGGAGGAGGAGACTGTGGGATCCTTTGTGCCCTCTGAGCTGGGTGGTTTTCTTGCGGACGTTTCATCACCCATCTGGGCAACGTCATCATGGCTAGAAGGGAGGAGGAGGAGGAGGAGGAGAAGGAGGAGGAGGAGGAGGAGGAGGAGGAGGAGGTGGAGACTGTGGGATCCTTTGTGCCCTCTGAGCTGGGTGGTTTTGTTGCAGACGTTTCATGACCCAATTAGGGAACATCATCAGTGCTAGAGGGGAGGGGGGTTGGAGGAGGAGGAGGAGGAGGAGGAGGAGGAGGAGGACAACGACTGTGGGGTCCTTGGTGCTCTCTGAGCTGGGTGGTTTTCTTGCAGACGTTTCATGACCCAATTAGGGAACATTATCAGTGCTAGAGGGGAGGGGGGGTTGGAGGAGGAGGAGGAGGAGGAGGAGGAGGAGGAGGAGGAGGAGGAGGAGGAGGAGGAGGAGGAGGAGGACTGTGGGGTCCTTGGTGCTCTATGAGCTGGGTGGTTTTCTTGCAGGCATTTCATGACCCAACTAGGGAACATTATCAGTGCTAGAACGGAAGTAGTTCAACGAGTGGAAAGGAAAGAGGAGGAGAAGGAGAAGAAGAAGGATTGAAAGGGAGAAGAAAAGAAGGAGGGAGGAGGAAAAAGAGGAGAAAGAAAAGGAGAAAGGTAGAGGAAGAGGTAAAGGAATAGGAGGAGGAGGAGGACTGTGGGGTCCCTGGTACTCTCTGAGCATGGTGGGTTTCTTGCAGATGTTTCATGACCCAACTAGGGAACATCATCAGGGCTAGAAGGGAGGAGGAGGAGGAGGAGGAGGAGGAGGAGGAGGAGGAGGAGGAGGAGGAGGAGGAGGAGGAGGAAGAGGATTGTGGGGTCCTTTGTTGCTCTCTGAGCTTGGTGGTTTTCTTGCAGACATTTCAAGACCCAGCTAGGGAACATCGTCAGTGCTAGGAGGGAATGTGGGGTTTGCTCCCTTTTTATATAAAATGGCTACATTAAACAACAGCCTACTCAAGGACCTACCAAGACGAAAACAACACTACCACTACAACACAACAACCAACCCCATGCCTAACAGCCCCTGGACCACGGAAACGATGACCTGGCCGTGGTCAGTTAAAACCTTCCGGGGTGGCCTGCTAAGCTTGTAAGCCGCCCTCAGTCTTCGGAGAAGGGCGGGATATAAATGGAATTAAAATAAATAAATAAATAAAATGGTCTCCCTCGCGCGGCCTTTTAATTTCGGCCTGACGGGTCACTGATTTTCCCCAGGATTAAAAGCAAGATTCAAGCAACCTTCATCTCATATAGAGTTTCCATTTCAGCCGGGGGCAGGGGGGTGGTGGCCGGCAGCGATGGTGGCTACTTACCTCCCAAAGGGAGTTCCAGAAGATCCGTGTGCTTGGATAAAGTCTTCCCGCCCGATTTGGGGTTGGTAAACGTGGAATGTCTCTGCAACGGAGAAAGAGCAGATTGCCAGAAACCTTTAATTTCCAAAACGGGTTGTGTGAAGCCCCCGAAGCCACAGCTTCGGGTCGTGCTACAATGTACGAACGCAATCCAGCCTGGAAATAGGATGGTCATTGATGCAGGCCGCTAAAGCAGGTCACCACGTGACTGCATCCAATTTTACAACTTGTTCCAGGGTGGTTCCTAAAGGAATGCCCCAATTGTTAAGCAGGGGGGGGGAGTGTCTACCAATGTGGCCCTTTAATGACTTGTGGACTTAAACTCCCAGAATTCCTCAGGCAGCGTGAGGGAACTATGGCCCTTTTATGACTTGTGGACTTCAACTCCCAGAATTCCTCAGGCAGCGTGAGGGAACTATGGCCCTTTTATGACTTGTGGACTTCAACTCCCAGAATTCCTCAGGCAGCGTGAGGGAACTATGGCCCTTTTATGACTTGTGGACTTCAACTCCCAGAATTCCTCAGGCAGCGTGAGGGAACTATGGCCCTTTTATGACTTGTGGACTTCAACTCCCAGAATTCCTCAGCCAGGATGCTTTAAGACAGGGGTCTTCCAACTTGGCCCTTTGATGACTGGTGGACTTCAACTCCCAGAATTCCTCAGCCAGGATGCTTTAAGACAGGGGTCTTCCAACTTAGCTCTTTTATGACTGGTGGACTTCAACTCCCAGAATTCCTCAGCCAGCGTGAGGGAACTATGGTCCTTTTATGACTGGTGGACTTCAAATCCCAGAATTCCTCAGCCAGGCACGCTGGCTGAGGAATTCTGGGAGTTGAAGTCCAGAAGGAGGGGTCTTCCAACTTGGCCCTTTTGTGACTTGTGGACTTCAACTCCCAGGATTCCCCAGCCAGTGTGCCTGCCTGAAGAATTCTGGGAGTTGAAGTCCGCCAGTCATAAAAGGGCCAAGTTGAAAGACGCCTGCATTCAGTGAATCCTTGTTCTGTAATGGCCTTCCCCCCACCCTGCCAGAAATTGGAAGGAAAAGCCGGTTTCCAGGGGAGGGGGGAAATATATTTGGAAATGATGGTCCTGTGAATGCAGGATGCTGCAAGTGTGGGCCATAAATACGGGCCGACTGCCCAGCGCCCCAAATGCGATCATGTTGCGGTGGGAGGTGAGGCTGGTGGTTGGAATTTCAAATTCAGGTTGTAAGTAGTTTGCGGGGGAGGTCCATTGTAAGATCAAATGGTTGCTAAGCAACCGGTCATAAGTCGAGAGCTACCTGTAGCTTGTGGATGCGTTTCTGATAAATCTTAGCCTGCCTTCCTTCCTTCCTTCCTTCCTTCCTTCCTTCCTTCCTTCCTTCCTTCCTTCCTTCCTTCCTTCCTTCCTTCCTCCCTCTCATTTCTTCTTTTTTCACTTTCTCTCCCTTCCTTCTCCCCTTTCCTTCCTTTTCCTTCCCTTTCCTTTCTTCTCCTTTCCATTTCTTCCCTTCCCTTTTTCCTTCCCTTTCCTTCCTTCCTTCCTTCCCTTTCCCTTCTTTCTTCCTCCATTTACTTCCTTCCTTTTCCTTACTCCTGGGGAAGGCTGGGGAATTCTGGGAGTAGAAGTCCACCTGTCTTAAAGCTGAGACTAAGAAAAGCTGCTGCAAAGAGAAGATTCCCCACCCCCACCCCCACCCCGTTTCCCGTCTGGAGGTTGTGCCAGGCCAGAGATGCCCTCTGGGGTACCTGGATGGGCGACACAGCAGCCGCGGGGGCCGTCCGGGTGGGGATGTTGCTGAGTGGACTCCGGCAGACCTTGTGGATGGGCACACTTTGCCCGGTGCTTCCTGCAAAAAAAAAGAAGAAACAACAGAAATAATAACAAGAGTTGGAAGGGACCTTGGAGGTCATCTAGTCCAACCCCCTGCTCAAGCAGCAGTCCCTATTCCATTCCAGACAAATGGCTGTCCAATCTCTTTCTAAAAAACCTCCAGTGATGGGGAAGGAAGGAAGGAAGGGGGTGAGGTGTTACCCCCCGTCGATAGGGCTCGCAACTTGGGCGTCCTCCTGGATTCACGGCTCAATTTCGAAGACCATATAGGAGCCGTGACCAGGGGGGCTTTTGCCCAGGTTCGCCTGGTGCGCCAGTTGCGTCCCTATCTGGACCGAGACGCCCTACGCACAGTTACTCATGCGCTTGTGACCTCCCGTTTGGATTACTGTAACGCTCTCTACATGGGGCTGCCCTTGAAGACCACTCGGAGGCTTCAACTGGTGCAGAATGCGGCCGCGCGAGTTGTAATGGGGGTCTCCCGATACTCCCATGTAACACCTCTACTCCGTGAGCTGCATTGGCTTCCGGTTGCCCTCCGGGTGAAATTCAAGGTGCTGGTTTCACCTATAAAGCCCTACATGGCCTGGGTCCGGGATATCTGAGGGAACACCTGCTGCCGGCATCAAATGCCCTTCGCCCAGTGCGCTCCCACAGGGAGGGTCTGCTCAGGGTCCCGCCGGTAAGAGATTGCCGGCGGGTGACACCCAGGGATAGGGCCTTCTCGGTGGGAGCGCCTGCCCTCTGGAACCAGCTGCCGGTGGAGCTGAGAACTGCCCCCGACCTCCGATCATTCCGCCGGGGCCTGAAGACCTGGCTCTTCGAGCTCTCGGGCCCAGACTGAGGAGAAATTTTAATTTGGGTTTTTTTTAATTGATTACAGGGCCAATTTAATATTTTTTAATTCGGTTCTTAAGTTTTGTATTTTGGATTTTAATTCCCTGTAAACCGCCCTGAGTCCTCAGGGAATAGGGCGGTATATAAATATAACTAAATAAATAAATAAATAAATAAATAAAGGAAGGAAGGAATAGAAGAAGAACAGATTTGGAAGGGACCTCAGAGGTCTTCTAGTCCAGCCCCCTGCTCAAGCAGGAGTCCCTATTCTATTCCAGATAAGTGGCTGTGCAATCTTTTCTTGAAAATTTCTAGTGATGGAGAAGGAAGGAAGGAAGGAAGGAAGGAAGGAAGGAAGGAAGGAAGGAAGGAAGGAAGGAAGGAAGGAAGGAAGGAAGGAAGGAAGGAATAGCAGAAGAACAGATTTGGAAGGGACCTCAGAGGTCTTCTAGTCCAGCCCCCTGCTCAAGAAAGAGTCCCTATTCTATTCCAGATAAGTGGCTGTGCAATCTTTTCTTGAAAATTTCTAGTGATGGAGAAGGAAGGAAGGAAGGAAGGAAGGAAGGAAGGAAGGAAGGAAGGAAGGAAGGAAGGAAGGAAGTCAGTCCCCATTGATTTTGTTTGTCAGAAGGTCTCAAAAGTTGATCACACGGCCCCAGGAGCGCTGTGACCGTCATAAATAGGAACCAGTCGCCAAGTGTCTGAATTTCGATCACGTGAAGCGCGGGAGAGGCTGCAACGGTTGTTAAGTATGAAAAATGGTCATCGGTCACATCTGTCAATGCAGTTGTAACTTCGGTCACTAAACGAATGCTTGTAGGCCAAGGACTACCAAGGTCATCGTTGGTATTTACGGCAAATGGTTCACTTAAATGACCACCACAAGGACGGAGCAAGGTGACTCAAGTCATGTGACGTTTTACAACAACAACAACAACAATAGTAATAATATTAATACTAGTCTGTGAATTGGTGTATAGACATTTGAGTCCTTTATGACTGACCCTGTGTTGTTTTGCAATGGAGTTGTCGGTGCCAGTCGGTAAGTAAGGACAAACCTGCATTTATTATGTCATAAAAGGACGATCCACTTACCTGAGCATCCCAAATCAAAAGACTTGATCAGCGATTTGACGGTGGCCAAGGATTCTGGAGGGGTTGGCGAAAGGCGGCTGACCGACACACCTGGCCAGTGATTGGCGGCTTCCGTCTCTGTACAGGTGACGGAGTCCGGTGTCAACCTGCGGAGAGAAAAATATCCAAAATTTAAGGGAGAGTCCAAATTTGGGTGGGAGGGAGCCCCCCTCCAAAATACAGATCGCGCCCATTTTCTCGCACCAATCCTGAGCAGGGGGTTGGACTAGAAGACCTCCAAGGTCCCCTTCCCAACTCGGCTATTCTGTTCTAACTCTGCAGAATTCTTCAAAAATAAAAAAACCTCTTATTTTTAATCTGTTTTGTTCCTAGAGAACAAAACAGGTTGCCCAGTTGAATTTTCCCAGGCTGAGATGGGAATAGAGACAAGTCCTCGAGTTACGGCCGCTCGTTTAGTGACCATCGGGATTGGGGGGAAAAGGGACGGTGTGACCGTTTTTCACCTTTACGACCGTTGCAGCTTCCCCCAGAGTCACGTGTTCAAAATTCAGTACGTTTAGCAACTGACTCGTATTTATGAGGGTTGCAGCGTCCCGGGCTCATGTGATCAAAATTCGGGCACTTGGCAACTGACTCGTGCTTATGACGGTCGCAGCGTCCCGGGGTCCCGTGATTCCCTTTTGGCGAAGCAGCAAAGTCAACTGGAGAAGCCAGATTCACTTAACAATCGAGGGACTAACTTAACAATTGCAGGGATTCAGTTATTATCTGTGGCAAGACAGAGCGTAAAATTGGGCGAAACTGACTGGACCACTGTCTCACTTAGCAACGTAGATTTGGGGCTCAGTTGCGGTCGTAACTCGAGGGCTACCTGCCTTCCCTTCTTTTGCCTTCCCTCCCGACATTAACGAACGATAATGGCATTTTAAGTATTGATTTCTCTCTTAAAATCCAGCACGGATGGCCCACGGCAATCACTCGGCCTGATTTTTTTGGTTGTGCCCAATTTTTTGTTTTTTTAATCACCCTGTAAACCGCCCTGAGTCCTTCGGGAAAGGGCGGTGTATAAATATAATAAAATAAATAATGGCCTGTGATTAGATTAGAAGAGAAGAGAAGAGAAGAGAAGAGAAGAGAAGAGAAGAGAAGAGAATGCAGAATAGAACAGAATAGAAAATAGAAGAGAATCCAAAATAGAATAGAAAATAGAATAGAAAGAAAATAGAAAATAGAATAAAATAGAATTAAAAAAATAGAAAATAGAAGAGAATGCATAATAGAATAGAATAGAACAGTGTTTTTCAACCTTTTTTGGGCAAAGGCACACTTGTTTCATGAAAAAAAATCACGAGGCACTCCACCATTAGAAAATGTTAAAAAATTTAACTCTGTGCCTATATTGACTATATATAAAGTAATTCTCTTGAATAGGAATCAAATAAACACAAAGAAAGTATTTTATAATTACTTTTCAATTTTTCCCACGGCACACCAGGCAACATCTCGCGGCACACTAGTGTGCCGCGGAACAGTGGTTGAAAAACACTGGAATAGAAAATAGAATAGAACAGAATCCAGAATAGAATAGAAAATAGAATAGAAAGAAAATAGAAAATAGAATTAAATAGAATTAAAAAAAGAATAGAAAATAGAATAGAATAGAACAGCGGATAGGATAGGATGGAATGGAATAGAGCTGGAAGGGACCCTGGAGGTCTTCTAGTCCAGCCCCCTGCCCAAACAGAACCTTTTGCATCTACTTTGGTGCAAAATCAGGTTCGTAACCGCCAGCAGACTCTGATCGCAGCCACCACCACAGGAAACAATCAAAAGGGACCCCTCTCGTGTAACCTCAGTGTTCCCCAATGCAGAGAGCAATCAACATTTATTTCTCAAAGCAATCTCTCCATCGTACCAACCTTTTTCGGGGGGCAGGGGGTTTTTTTTGGACCAGCCCCTCCAAGCCTTTGGTGTGTGTGTGTGTGTGTGTGTGTTCCAGGTCACAAATCTGAACACTATCCTCCCGCACATCATAGCAATTTGGGACAAAGTCCTTGGAATTGTTCAGATGAAGAGAGCTGCACCCCCACACACACGCACACAGAAACACCCCAGCGGATATTCGGAAAGTAAGAATGGTGGCCTGCCACACCCACATTTGCAAAGCAAGGTGGAGAAAAGCCCGTTTGATCTAGAAGTTAAGGCGCCACGCAAGAAACTGGGAGGCAGTGAGTTCTAGTTCTGCCTTAGGAATGAAAGGCGGCTGGGTGACTTTGGGTCAATCACCAGGAGGCGGCGAGTTCTAGTTCTGCATGAGCCAAGAAAGCCAGCTGGGTGACTTCGGGCCAATCACCAGGAGACGGCGAGTTCTAGTCTCGCCTTCAGCACGAAAGCTGCTGAGTGACTTTGGGCCAATCAGCAGGAGACGGGGAGTACTAGTCCCGCCTTAGCCATGATAGTCAGCTGGTTGACTCTGGGCCAGTTGCTTTCTCTCGACCCAGCCCACCTCACAGGGCCGTTGTGAGGAAAACAGGAGGAGGAAGGAAGCTTAGGCCTGTTTGGCCGCCTGGAGTTATTTGCAAAAAAAAAAAAAAGCATAAAAGGCGAACTACGAAACGAACCAAATCGACCAGCTCGATCAGCCGCGTCTCGATAAAGAAGCCACAGCGAAAGGGAAACGAGGAGAGGGCTGGATTTCTTTTATTGCAAAAAAGGTCACACATTTATTCTTCTTATTCTTATCCTTTCTCGAGATCATGCAGGTTTCTCCGGAAGCCAGGAATGGAAGAAAAGTCATTTCTGAGAAAGAGGCTGCCGGTCGCGGCGGAGGAAGCGCAAGAGAGTCTGTCCTTCTCCCAGCCGCAAGGCAGCAAAACACCCGTTAAGTCACGACAATGTCGCAGGCAGCAACAGCGGACACAAGAGGCACGGCGGGAATCATACGCAGGAAAAGCTCAGCTTGGAACCGAAAACGCCCCCCCCCCAAAACCCACAACGAACACACACACACACACACACACCCGGCAGAACTGGGTTTGCATGGGGGGAGAAGGGCCACCGGTGGGTCTCCCCCAGCCTCCCCCCCCTTGAGAAGACTCTGCTCTCTGCAGCGTCCCTTCCCGCCCTCCCAGGAGGTGGGGAAAGAAAGTGGCAGAAGAGAGGGGTCTCCCCGATTTGGGAACGATGGGGAGAGTGGGAAAGAGTTCCTCGAGAAGAGCTGAGGGTTAAAAGAGGGGGCCCTTGGGACAGCTTGAGCTTGGCGGGGCCCTTGCAGACGTTTCATGACCCAACTAGGTCACGTCATCGGAGCTAGCAGGGAGCGGGGTTTGGGAGGAGGAGGAGGAGGAGGACGACTGTGGGGTCCTTGGTGCCCTCGGAGCTTGGTGGTTTCCTTCCAGATGTTTCATGACCCAGCTAGGTAACTTCATCAGTGCTAGGAGGAGGAAGGAGGGAGGGAGGGAGGAGGAGGAGGACTGTGGGGTCCTTGGTGCCCTCTGAGTTTGGTGGTTTCCTTGCAGATGTTTCATGACCCAGCTAGGTAACTTCATCAGTGCTAGGAGGAGGAGGGAGGGAGGGAGGAGGAGGAGGAGGAGGAGGAGGAGGAGGAGGAGGAGGACGACTGTGGGGTCCTTGGTGCCCTCTGAGTTTGGTGGTTTCCTTGCAGATGTTTCATGACCCAGCTAGGTAACTTCATCAGTGCAAGGAGGGAGGGAGGGAGGGAGGGAGGAGGAGAAGAAGGAGGAGGACTGTGGGGTCCTTGGTGCCCTCTGAGTTTGCTGCTTTCCTTGCAGATGTTTCATGACCCAACTAAGTAGCATCATCAGTGTTAGAAGGAAAGGAGGAGGTTTGTGGAATGGAGGAGAAGGATGGGGTCCTTGGTGCTCTCCGCGCTTGGCTGACCGTTTGCAGATGTTTCCTTGCCAAACTAGGTCACATCCTCAGCGCTAGCGGGGAGTGGGGTTTGCCGAGAGGAAGAGGAGGACGGCTGCGGAGGTCCTTGGCGCTCTCTGAGCTGGGCGGTTTCCTTGCAGATGTCTCGCGACCTGACTAGGTCACATCCTCAGTGCGAGGAGGCAGGCTGGGTGGGTGGTGCCCTCCCTAGTTTGGGCAACGAAACCTCTGCAAGAAAACCACCCAGCTCAGAGAACACCAACGGGCCCACCAAAGGGCCCCCGTTTAGCAGCAGCACCAGTACGTGTCTTAACTCCGAGACGGGTTCTTACGCCAAGGATTCAGCAGGAAGGAAGCCACGTTGTATTTTTGGGATTCGCCACCTGCAGCTGGAGGAGGAAGGACGATTCCGCCTGCGTGGAGGAGGGACAGCACCCACGGACGGAAAGAGCAAGCAGCCGCTCTGAATGTGCTTTTCTTCCTCCGTTCACCCCTGCCCGAAGCCCATCAGCCCCCCCCAGAACCCCCCCTTTTTTTCCTCACAGCTGCAAGACTCCGGAGAGGCTATTAATAAATAGGTCCCAAAGCCTCGGAGGCTTCCGAGTCGGGACATCCAGTACCCGGGCTCTGCCCGCTCAACAGATTGTTGGAGAGATGTGGGATCCTCGCCCTGCCACGCACGTTCCCCCCCCCCTTTCCTGGCCAGGTTTTTCTGGCTTTGAGCCCAGCGGCGGGCAGAAGCTAGCTGGCCTTCCCAGCTTTTGGGAACGATCTGTGCCGACAGGACGTGGCTTTTGACGCGTCCCACATCTGGGTTCCCACCCGCTTTTCCCGGCTGCACAAGACGGGAGGAAGCGGAGAGGACGCCCCACTAAAAGGAGCGATGGAGTTAGGGTTAATAATAATAAGGATAATAAAGTTGGAAGGGACCTTGGAGGTCATCTAGTCCAACCCCCTGCTCAGGGAGGAAACCCTGCGCCATTTCAGAAAAATGGCTTGTCCAGTCTCTTCTTAAAAACTTCCAGTGTTGGAGCATTCACCGCCTCTGGTGGCAGGCTGTTCCACAGGTTAATTGTTCTCACTGTCAGGAAATTCCTTAGCTTTAGGTTGCTGATGAGTTTCCATCCGTTGCTTCTTCTCCTGCCTTCAGGGGCTTTGGAGAATAGCTTGACTCCCTCTTCTTTGGGGCAGCCCCTGAGATACTGGAAGGCTGCTATCATGTCTCCCCTCGTCCTTCTCTTCGTTAAACTGGACATACCCAATTCCAGCAACCGTTCCTTATATGTTTTAGCCTCCAGTCCCTTGATCATCTTTGTTGCTCAGAAGTTGTTCAGAAGCTGATAACTGGGGGTGCCAATGCTTCAAAAAAAGGGGGGGGGGCTTTTCAGACAACAGCAGGAGCTTGGGCCATAGAAGGGGCCTTAGAGGTCATTCATTCCAACCCCTTGCTCCAGGCATGCACCACTGAAATACAGGTAACCCTCAACAGTTCGTTTGGTCACCGCAAAAGTTAGAACGGCGCTGAAAAAGTGACTTATGACCCTTTTTTCACGCTTATGACAATTGCGGGCAGCCAGTCACCGAGATGGTTGTTTCTCAAGCTTCGCAGGTTGAAGATGTATTTTAAAAATGAACTTGTGGACTTCAACTCCCAGAATTCCTCAGCCATCCGAGGCTGGCTGAGGAATTCTGGGAGTTGAAGTCCATAAAATCTTTAAAAAGTTGCCAAGTTTGAAGGCCACCGATGTAGAGGCCGGCCAGCTCTGAGCTGCAATACTGTAATTGGCCACCAGAGGGCAGGGACTGTTTGGTGCATCGTTTGCTGCCCTCTGGTGGTCACGTTCAGTTTGGCAGCCCCGCCGAAGCTTCAGAGCCCGAACATCACACTACAGGCCAGTGTTCCTCCACCTGGGCAACTTTTAGAGCTGGGGAATGCTGGGAGTTGAAGTCCACCCCGCTGAAAAGTTGCAGAAATTTTCCTGACGGCGAGAACGATCCACCAATGGAACAGGAGTTGCCTTCAGATGTTGTGGGAGTTTCATCACTGGAAGGTTTCCAGAAGAGACTGGACTGCCTTCTGTCCGAAATGGTGCTCGGGAGGAGGGTTGGACTAGATGACCTACAAGGTCCCTTCCAACTCTTGTTATTCTGATTCTGAACTTGGAGGAACGCTGTTCTAAGCCAAGAACCGTGGGAGGGAAATTCCGCCCCCCCAAAAAAATCAAAATTAAAAGCCACAAAAAGCCTTTTCGCAGAAGCCTGAAAGGGTCGTTGACCCCAAGGGGTCACTCCTGACCCCAGACTCCCCCTCCCCATCCGTCTCCCCCCCCACCTCTTCCCCCTTTCAATCCTTGGAAGATTTTCTAGCAAGAGCAGAAAGTGTTAAATCCCCAGAGTCTCCAGTAGAAAACCTTTACAGCCGCTGAGACGAGCTGGCCAACACCGCCAGGCAGGCAGAACGGGGGGGGAGGGAAAGCCACCCACCCACCCCCAGATCACAGAGAAACCCCCCCTCCTTTTCCAATCCACTCCTGAGACGACTAGCATTGGCTGAAACTGGAAAGCAGTTTTCGCAATTCCGTAAAATCCCGCCGAAATTAAAATGGAGAAAAGATCGGGGTGGGTGGGGGGGTTGCTGTTGAGTTGTTTTTTTTTTAAAAAAATTTCTCTTCAGGCCCAGATGCTTCTCGCTCAAAACAACATTTTTCCTCCGGCAGAAGAATTTGCTGTCCTAATGGAGCCAAATATTCCTCCCGGGATGAGTTAATTCACCAGGATTTGAGATCTATAGGACAACAAAAAGAGAGAGAGAGAGAGAGAGAGAAATGAAGAAACGAAGATGAGTTTTATCAATTGTTGTTTTTTTTTGGATGCCCGCCGCGATGTCAGTCGTACCCCCTCTGCTTTATGAAGGGAGCTCAGATCCAGGCAGTCCTCGACTTACGACTGTTCATGTAGTGACCGTCCAAACTTACAACGGCACTGTAAAAAAAAGGACCGTTTTTCGCACTTACGACCGTGGCAGCATCCCCGTGGCCCCGTGATCAAAATTCAGACAGGCTTGGCAACTGACTCGTATTTACGACGGTAGCAGCGTCCCCTGGGGTGTGTGTGTGTGTCAGGTGATCCCCTTTTTGCGACCTTCAGACGAGCAAAGTCAAGCGGGGGAAAGCCGGATTCGCTTAACGACCGTGTGACGAACTTAACAACCGCCGTGATTCGCTTAGCGACGGTGGCGAGAGAGGGCATAAAATGGGGCAAAACTCACTTAACAGGTGTTCCACTTAGCAACACAAATTGGGGGCTCCAAAATCAGACGCTGGGCACAACTGACTCGTTGCAGCGTCCCTGTGTGTGTGTGTGTGTCATGTGATTCCCCTTTTTGCAGAAGGCAGATTCACATAACAGCTGCGCCCATTCACTTAACTACGGTCGTAAAATGGGACAAGACTCAGCGAACGACGGGCGATTTTGGGCCTGTCAGTCGGTCGTAAGTTGAGGACTGCCTGTGCGCCGTGTCCCGCCCCTGGGCCATTCACCCCATCCCCAAATGCCTCCTTACCCAAAAGGTGGGCCCAGCCGCCATGACGGAGCCCTACAGAGTGGCTAGACCCCTGGAAGGGGGCAAGCCTTCAACCAGCACCCCCTTTATTTTGGGGGGGGCACGAGGCTTCTCAGCACTCTGCAAGACGGGACAGCGGCGACACACAAGGCAACGGATGGAGAAAAAGAAGCAGAGCAGCGGACGAGACGCACGGAGGCAACACAAAAGACGACAAACTGGGTCTCTAGAAGAGAGAAAGGGGTGGTTACCTGCCGTGGGGGAAAAAGGGGGGCTTTTGGGATAGGGTAGGGGGGGGTTAGCTGGGCAGAGGGGAGTGGGATGTGTTATGGGGCTGCAAGGGTCCCCGAGGGAACCATCTCTTACCTTGGCTTTGGATGATCTTCGGAAACCGGGACCAGGTCGAGCTTGCCAGCTGCTCCAGGAATGGAAGCGCATTTGCACATTGACGGCCGCGTGTTTGCGGGGAGAGAAAAAAGCAGGAATGGGGCGGGGGGGGGGCACACCGGATTGGAACTGGCACGGGGATAGAGGGGGGGGGAAACTCGGGAAGGAGAAATGTCCTGTGTGAATGGGGGCTTCTCCCTCGCAACGGACGGGCTACCCTGATGCCGACTCTCGTGTTTGCGGAGAAAATGGGGTGTCCAGTCTAAGGAAGAGAAGGACCAGGGGTGACATGACAGCAGAGTTCCAATATTTGAGGGGCTGCCCCAAAGAAATGGGGTACGTGTGTGTGTGTGTGTGTGTTTCCACCTATTTTCCAGAACACATGAAGGCAGGACAAGAAGCAACGGATGGCAATTCAACCGGGAGAGAAGCAACCTGGAACTAAGGAGAAACTTCCCGACAGCGAGAACAATTAACCGGCGGAACAACCTGCCTCCAGAAGCTGTGACTGCTCCAATACTGGAGGTTTTTAAGAAGAGACTGGACAGCCATTTCTCTGAAACAGTATAGCGTTTCCTGCCTGAGCAGGGGGTTGGACTAGATGACCTCCAAGGTCCCTTCCAACTCTTGTTATTCTGTTTAATTGTGGGTGCTCCATCACTGGAGGTTTTCAAGAGATGGGGCGGCCATTTGTCTAGAAACGACACAGGGTTTCCTGCTTGAGCAAGGGGGGTTGGACTAGATGACCTCCAAGGTCCCTTCCAGCTCTTCCTCCTTCCGTGATGTATCCAAGACGGACAGTGAATAACATTTATACATTAAAGGTAAAGGTAAAGGTTCCCCCGCACATGCGTGCTAGTCGTTTCCGACTCTAGGGGCTGGTGCTCATCTCCGTTTCAAAGCCGAAGAGCCAGCGCTTGTCCGAGGACGTCTCCGTGGTCATGTGGCCGGCATGACTAGACGCCAAAGGCGCACGGAATGCTGTTACCTTCCCACCGTAGTGGTCCCTATTTTTCTACTTGCATTTTTACGTGCTTTCGAACTGCTAGGTTGGCAGAAGCTGGGACGAGTAACAGGCACTCACTCTGTTACGCGGCACTCGGGATTCGACCCGCCAAACTGCCGACCTTCTGATCGACAAGCTCAGCGTCCTAACCCACTGAGCCACCGCGTCCCTCTATTTATACATTACTTATACGTTAAAGGTGTAGGTCTGTACATACGTTTGTACACAGCATGTTTTAAATGGGTGTTCCGTACGTGTACGCTTTTGAGAGCAGGCCACTTAATTTCATATTTAATGTGTGCCGTTGTGCCCACAGGACAAAAATGACAATAAAGGTTGTCTGATCTCTGTTATTCTTGTCAGTGCGAGAATGAAGGGGACTGTCTACCTGGACTTGCAAAAATGCACCTGTTTGTTTCTGGACAGGTAAAAATAGGACCAGAGTAATAATTGGTGGGTGGATTCTAGAAGTTTCTTGGGTTAGGAACGACTTTACAAAAGACAAATAGAACATTAAAAAAAAAAAACCAACAACTCTACGGTTCCTACCCAAGCCCACCCACCTCCATCGTTCCCAGTTTAGTACCCCAAGTCTTGTTTCTCAAGAATCCTTGCTTCCGTTTTAAGGTGCTAGTCCTCATGGTTGGCAAATGTATGGGGGTGGTGGTAAAAAAATCAGTTTTCAGAGGAATGACACTGTTTAACAGAGAAATGGAGACCTAAGGAAATGCAGCCTTGCAGCTTTCTGAAATGTTCAAATATTTTTTGGGGGTGGAATTCCTCCTGTGCAGGCCGTTCACAATAACAGGTAGTCCTCAACTTACGACCGCTCGCTTAGTGACGATTCAAAGTCACAACGGCACTGGGGAAAAAAAAGTCATTTTTCAAACTTCACGGCCGCCGCAGCGTCCCTACGGTCCCTACGTGATCAAAAAATTTGGGGGGATGTCTGGCAACGGATTCGTATTTATGACGGTCGCAGCGTCTCCCGGGGGGGGAAGGCGGTGTTCGTGTGATCATCCTTAATGACCTTTCCCAGCCGCTTTCTGACAAGCAAAGTCAATTTAGGGGTTGGTGGTGGAAACCCGATTCGCTTAACGACCGTGCGGTTCTCTTAACGACGGTAGCGGTTCGCTTAAGTTAGAGAGGTCTTAAAATCAGGCAAGAGCCGTAGGGCGAACAGCTTTGCTTAACAACAGAAATCCTAATCCCAGGTTGCGGTCATTAAAAGCCGAGAAAATACCTGTGCTTGCTTCTGGGTCCCAGGTTCGAATTCCACCGACGCAGGCTTTGAAAAGCCTGCACGTTGCAGGCCCGTTCCGTTTTTGCTGCGCTGACGGGAGGAGCCCCGGTCAGTTTCGAAAGGAAACCGAAGCCCGGCTCTCCGAAGGATTAAACAACGGCAATTCCACGATATTCGACCGACAAAAACGACACGAAAGCCTGACAGACGCAAAAGTGAGGGAAATCGAGCGGATGGACGGACGGGACGGAGACGGGTGGACCAAGCGAGGCTCCTGGACGGATCGGATGGTTTTCTTCTCAGCTCGTTTGGGAAGGTGATTTTTCCCCCCCATCCCTCCCCCCATCCAACTTTCCATCCCTCCGTTTATCTGTCAATCTCTCCATCTGTCCATCCATCCATCTGTCCATCCCTCCCTCTCTCCCTCCCTCCTCTCCCTCCCTTCCTCCGTCTGTCCCTCCATCCCTCTTTCTCCATTCCTCCACTTTCCATCCCTCTCTCCATCCCTCCGTCTGTCCCTCCCTCCCTCCCTCTCTCTTTCCATCCATCCATCCAACCATCCACCCACAACCAGCCAACCACCTTCCTTGTGGTTTGAGCCCTGTCTTGTCTTCTAGAACCATCTCAATACATCCCTCTTCTACAAAGGCCCTCTACAGCTTGGAGGCCACGGCCAGGTCTTCTTCTCCAACCTAAGACATCCCCAACCCATTAGCTCCAGAGATTTCTCTGTAACTTTCCCTTCCCATGTCCCCATCATTTGCTTCCTCTCTGGAGCACACCCATTCCTCGGCTCCAGTATCTCAGGGGCTGCCCCCAAGAAGAGGCAGTCAAGCTATTCTCCAAAGCACCAGAAGGCAGGAGAAGAAGCAACGGATGGAAACTAGTCAAGGAGAGAAGCAACCTGGAACTAAGGAGAAACTTCCTGATAGAACAATTAACCAGTGGAACAACCTGCCTCCAGAAGCTGTGAATGCTCCAACACTGGAAGTTTTTAAGAAGAGACTGGACAGCCTTTTGATCTGAAATGGTATAGGGTTTCCTGCCTGAGCAGGGGGTTGGACTAGAAGACCTCCAAGGTCCCTTCCAGGATTTTTATAAAACCCGAGAGGCTGAGAACATGACACCACACTCCGGGTGCCCTCTGACCAGTACAGAACAGAAGGAACCACCCAGAGTTCCTGTGTGACAAGATGGCTGGCTAATAAATTTTACAAATAGAGAGATAAATGAGTGAATAAATGAAAAATGAATGAATGAATGAATGAAAAAATAAAAGAATGAATAATGAATGAATGAATAAAAGAATAAAATAAATAAAAGAACAAATGACTAAGTAAAAGATAAATAAATAATGAATAAAAGAATAAATAAAGTAAATAAATAAAAGAACAAATGATTAAAGAAAAGAAAAAATAAAGAATGAATGAATAAAAGAATGAATAAATTAATAAGTAAATAAATAAAGGAATAAATAAATGACTAAATAAAAGAAAGAAAAAATAAAGAATGAATGAATAAAAGAATGAACAAGTAAATAAATAAAGGAATAAATAAAGGAATAAATAAAAGAAAGAAAAAATAAAGAATGAATAAATGAATAAGTAAATAAAGGAATAAATAAAGGAATAAATAAAAGAAAGAAAAAATAAATAAAGAATGAATAAAAGAATGAATAAAAGAATAAGTAAATAAAGGAATAAATGAATAAAGAAATGACCAAATAAAAGAAAAAATAAAGAATGAATAAATGAATAAGAATAAATGACTAAATAAAAGAGAGAAAGCAAAAAAGAAAGAATAAATAAATAATGAATGAATAAAAATACATAAATAAATAAAGGAATAAATGACTAAAGAAATGACTAAGTGAAAGAAAAAATAAATAATGAATGAATGAATAAGTAAGTAAATAAAAGAACGAGTAAATAAAAGAGAAGAAAAAAGAATAAGTCAATAGTGAATGAATGAATAAAAGAATGAATACGTGAATAAGCAAACAAATAAAAGAACAAATGAATAAAAAGAAAAATAAATAAATAATCCACCCACCTTCCTCTCCCCCTGTGCAGTACAGTACAAACAGTTGTGTAACAAGGACGCTTTTTTGCACACAAATGCCACAGTGCCTTTCGCCAAAGCCCGCGTGCGAGAGAGAGAGAGGTGCAGAGGGGTTCCCAAGGCTGGCGAGAGGGAAAGGTAGCCCACCTACCCCAACCCAGGCTGCCAGGGAGGGGGGAGGTCAGGACCCCCTCCCCACCGCTGCCACTGCCCCCCCCCAGCCCCTCACCGGCTGTTTCCTCCTTGGACTTCCTCCAGCTCCTTCTGCAACCGCGTAGTTTTCTCCTCTTCTTCCAGGAGGCGCCGCTTGACGGCGCGCAGCTCCTGCTGCACCTCGCACTTGATGTCGTTGGCCACCACCACGGCGGTCTGCAGGTCGGCCTGGAAGCGGCGCCACTCCTCCGTGTCCTCCTGCGGAGGGAGGGGGAGGGAGGGAGAGGAAGGGAGGGTCAGGACCGGCTAGCCTTGGCGGAACGGGAACGGCCAGCTGGATACAGGATGTCCTCGACTTACGACCGCAACAGCGCCCCGGCGTTTCCAGGGCTAAGCGAGCCACTGGATACCTGAGTTTTGGCCCGCTGGATGAGCTTTCCGGCCGCCGGGGTTGAGTGAATCGGAGCCGCTGTTAAGTGAGTCACAGGGTCGTTAAAGGGGATAGGGCCTCCCCCCCCCCTCCCCACGTTGACTTTGCTGGTCGGAAGGTCGCAAAAGGAGATCATGTGACTTGTGCGGGGCAATTGCTGGCGTTATAAATATGAAGCAGTGGCCGAGCATCTGAAGTTTGATCATGTGACCAGGGTGTTACTGCAACGGTCGTAAGTTCAAACGGTCGCTAAATGAACAGCTGTAAGTCAAGGACTATCTGGACAAACTCCCAGAATTCCCTAGCCAGTATTGCCAGTGCTAGGAATTCTGAGAATTAAACCCATCCATCAGTAACTGAGTTTAAACATGCTTAGCATAATAAGCACACGTCCACAGTCGGGCAAAAATTAAAACTAAAATAAAATTAAATTAAAATATAGGTAGTCCTCGACTTACAACAGTCCATTTCGTGACCATGCAAAGTTACAACAGCACTGGAAAAAAGTGACTTAGGACCAGTTTTCACACTTGGCGACCGTTGCAGCATCCCCGTGGCCACCGGATTTGTATTTGGATACTTGAGAACTGGTTCAAAGTTATGACGGTCGTAGAATCCCCCGGGGTCATGTGATCACGTTTTGTGACCTTCTGGCAAGCAAAGGCAACGGGGAAGCCAGATTTGCTTAGCGATGATCTTACTAATTCAACAACTGCAATAACAGCAACAACAACAACAATAATAATAAAGTTGGAAGGGACCTTGGAGGTCATCTAGTCCAACCCCCTGCTCAGGCAGGAAACCCTATCCCATTTCAGACAAATGGCTGTCCAGCCTCTTGTTAAAAATTTCCAGTGAGAGCTGTGGCAGGAGAAGTCGTAAAATGGGGCAAAACTCACTCGGCTTAACCAATTTCTCACTTAGCAACATAGATTTTGGGGCTCAGCAAAAGGACCAGCCGTAATTAAAAAAATCTAAAAAGAATGAATTAAAAAATAAATGAATTAAAAAGAATCCGTTTCATTGAAAGAATCGATGAATTCAAAAGAATTTTAAAAGAAGCATGTTGATGAAAAAGAACTAATTACCTTCATTAAGTCAATGCATTAAATTGCTTAAAAAAGAATTTTCTGTTTCTCTCTTAGAACCGCGCTTCTCAAACTTGGCAATTTGAAGACGGCGTGGACTTCTACTCCCCAGAATTAAAGCTGTCCAGGCTGGGAAATATTGGGCTAAATCCCAGGTTAAAAATATTCTAATTACGTCTTATATTTTTTTTCCCCCTGTGGATGCCATTTTTTTTAAAACTTCAGTGCAGTGTAGTATTATTATTGTTATTGTTGTTGTTGTTTTTATTGCCAGGAATTTAGCTGACAGTGTTCTGCTTTTGCATTCTTTCCGTAAGGCTCTGTTGGGGTTTCACGGAGACTTCTCCCAGAAAATTACAGCCAGGCAAAGGCTTTAAGCAAATGAGTGCCCAGGAAACTCTGCTCTTCCCCAACCGTCCGAAAAGACCTGCCTGCAGCCAGTTTGATAAGCTTTTGATTTTATTTGGCCTGCTAACATTTTCCTGTTTTTCTTTCCCTTAATCGCCCGGCTTTGACTTCCAGACGTGGTTGCCTCCTTCCCACAAAGGCAACCGTGGTAAGGGATCAAAAACGGCCAGGAAGGGGGGGGGGGGCAGCTGCTGGTATTTGACTGAGGCATCTGCAGGGATGGGGGTGGGTTTTTTTTCCCCTCTGTCGGCAGATCTCTGATCAAGTGGGTTGATCTTCCCACAATCTGCTGCTGCTGATTCCTCAACACGGAAGCTCACCTGGGTGGTCTCTGAGCCGGGTGGTTTTCTGGCAGATGTTTCATGACCCAACTAGGGAACGTCATCAGGGCTAGAAGGAAGGAAGGAAGGAAGGAGGAGGAGGAGGAGGAGGAGGAGGAGGAGGAGGAGGAGGAGGAGGAGGAAGGACTGTGGGGTCCCTAGTGCTCTCTGAGCCGGGTGGTTTTCTGGCAGACGTTTCATGACCCAACTAGGGAACGTCATCAGGGCTAGAAGGAAGGAAGGAAGGAAGGAGGAGGAGGAGGAGGAGGAGGAGGAGGAGGAGGAGGAGGAGGAGGAGGAGGAGGAGGAGGAGGAAGGACTGTGGGGTCCCTAGTGCTCTCTGAGCCGGGTGGTTTTCTGGCAGACGTTTCATGACCCAACTTGGGAATGTCATCAGGGCTAGAAGGGAGGAGGAGGAGGAGGAGGAGGAGGAGGAGGAGGAGGAGGAGGAGGAGGAGGAGGAGGAGGAAGGACTGTGGGGTCCCTAGTGCTCCATTCCCTGCTAGCACTGATGATGTTACCTAGTTGGGTCATGAAATGTCTGCAAGGAAGCTACCAAGCTCAGAGAGCACCAAGGACCCCACAGTCGTCGTCCTCCTCCTCCTCTTCCTCCCCTATGTCTTCCTTTTCCACAACCCATACTCCCTTCTAGCACTGATGATGTTCCCTAGTTGGGTCATGAAATGTCTGCAAGAAAACCACCCAGCTCAGAGAGCGCCAAGGACCCCACAGTCCTCCCCCTCCTCCTTCTCCTCCCTCCCTCCCGCCCTCCTTTCCCACAAACCACACTCCATTCTAGCTCTGATGATGGAACGTCTGCAAGGAACCCACCCAGCTCAGAGAGCAGCAGGGACCCCCAACGTTGAAGCCTGAGCCACAGATATTCTCTTCCATCGGGACCTCACCTTAATTTGTTTATTCAGCATCTTCACTTGTCTCTCCAATTCCAACTTCTGATCTTCCAATTTGAGCAGGTTATCTGGGAAGACAAAAGCATTTTGAGATCAAGGTGGCAGAAGGGGACGGTGGCCCAACCTCAAAAGGCCATCTCCCCCCCCCACTCACAGAACAATGAATAAAGTGGAGGCATAATTTATCTAAATCTATCTCCACTTCCTAAGGCAGGCAGGAGTTGGCAGGACATCAAGATGGAATAGAATAGAATAAAATAAAATAAAATAGAAAATATGGAATGGAATAGAATGGAATGGAATGGAATGGAATGGAATGGAATGGAATGGAATGGAATGGAATGGAATGGAATAGAATAGAATAGAATAGAATAGAATAGAATAGAATAGAATAGAATAGTGTAGAATATAGGATAGGATAGAAAATAAAAGAGAATAGAAAGAGAATAGAATAGAATAGAATAGAATAGAATAGAATAGAATAGAATAGAATAGAATAGAATAGAATAGAATAGAATATGGAAAGAACAGAATAGAACAGAATAGAATGGAATGGAATGGAATAGAATAGAAGCTGGAAGGGACCTTGGAGGTCTTCTAGTCCATCCCCCTGCTCAAGCAGGAGGACCTATACCACCTCAGACAGCTGATAGTCCAGTCTCTTCTTAAAAGCTTCCAGTGATGGAGTACCCACAACTTCTGGTGGCAAGCAGTTCCACTGGTTAATTGTCCTGGCTGTCAGGAAGTTTCTCCTTAATTCCAGGCTGTTTCTCTCTTTGGTCAGATTCCAACCCTTGTTTCTCGTCCTTCCCTCTGGTGCTTTGGAGAATAAGTTGACCCCTCTTCTTTGTGGCAGCCCCTCAAATACTGGAAGGCTGCTATCATGTCTCCCCTATTTCTTCTTTTCTTTAGACTGGCCAAACCCAAGTCCCGCAGCCGTTCTTCATATGTTTTGGTCTCCAGGCCTTGGATCACCTCAGTTGCTCTTCTCTGAATTTTTTCCAAACTCTCAGCATCTTTTTTGTGATACGGTGTCCAAAATTGGCTGCAGTATTCCAGGTGTGGCCTTACTAGGGTTTTATAAAGCGGTACTAATAGTTTGCGTGATCTTGATTCTATGCCTCGGTTTATGCAACCCAGGATTTTTTAACTGAAGACTAAAAAGAGTTAAAAATCTCCGAACAGCCACCCTTCTCATGGAGTTTTTGGCTGATCTTGCAGAGATCTGACTGGGTTTGTTTTTTTCTCCTTAGCCTACGGAAAGCCAACGTGAGACTCCGGCATTTGCGCCGAAGGTTTTGAAAGAATCGCACTTACGGCCACAATGAAGCCCATCATTGCCATCGCTAAACGAGGCAGCGGATCAGTGAGCGTTGAAGCCCCATTTTACGACCTTTCTGGTCACGCTTGTTAAGCAAACCAGTGCGGATGTTAAGTGAATCATCCGGTCGTTAAGGGAATCCAGTTGCCCCGCTGACTTTGTCAGACGCCAACTGGGAAGGTTGCAAAAGGGGAATCACGTGACCCCAGGATACGGCGACCGTCATAAATCTGAGTCAGCTGCCGAGCGTCTGAATTTTGATCCCGTGATCCTGGGGACGCCGCAACGGCCGTAAGTGTGAACAACGGTCCTATAAGTCACTTTTGTGGGTGCCCTTGTAATTTCAAACGGTCACTAACTGAACTGTCGTAACTTGAGGACTACCTGTATTACATTTTTTTTTGTTAATCAAATTTATGCATTGCCTATCTCACTAGTTAAGTGACTCTGAACCTGTTTATAAATAAAAGATTAACAGTCTGCTTTTACCGTACAGCATTTCGGGCCAAGGTTTTGGTGTTTTTTTCCCCCCAGGCATGGGGTAAGAAGCATTCATAAGAATTTTAAAAAGATTATTTCACCCTAGCAAAGGATCAAAAGGAATGAGAAACGTGACAGCCAGACTCAGAAGGACAAACAACTTACAGAATCAAGATCAGGTGGATACCCCTTTACAAGGCCTTGGTAAGGCCACACCTGGAATACTGCATCCAGTTTTAGTCACCACGATACAAAAAAAGATGTCGAGACTCTAGAAAGAGTACAGAGAAGAGCAACAAAGATGATTGGGGGACTGGAGGCTAAAACATATAGGGAACGGTTGCTGGAATTGGGTATGTCTAGTTTAATGAAGAGAAGGGCGAGGGGGGACATGATAGCAGTCTTCCAGTATCTCAGGGGCTGCCCCAAAGAAGAGGGAGTCAAGCTATTCTCCAAAGCACCTGAAGGCAGGACAAGAAACAACGGATGGAAACTAGTCAAGGAGAGAAGCAACCTAGAACTAAGGAGAAATTTCCTGACAGTGAGAACAATTAACCAGTGGAACTCCTTGCCTCCAGAAGTGGTGAATGCTCCAACACTGGAAGTTTTTAAGAAGAGACTGGACAGCCATTTGTCTGAAATGGTATAAGGTTTCCTGCCTGAGCAGGGGATTGGACTAGATGACCTCCAAAATCCCTTCCAACTCTATTAGAATCTGATGCCCTTTTGTGGATGACCAATCTGTTCTCACTGGAGAAGAGCCCAATGCCGGGAAAGGCTGAGGGCGAGAGAAGAAGGGGACGATAGAGAATGAGGTAGCTGGATGGAGTCACTGAAGCTGTAGGCGTGAGCTTAAATGGACTCCAGAAGATGGTGGAGGACAGGACGTCCTGGAGGAACGCTGTCCATAGGGTCGCGATGGGTCGGACATGACTTTGCCACTAACAACAACAATCTGCTCTCGACCAAAATAAATTTATTTATTTGGCGAAAAATAAAATGTATTTTTTACAAAATAAATTGTATTTATTTGGCAAAATAAAATGTATTTATTTGGCAAAAAGTAAAATGTATTTATTTGGCAAAATAAAATGTATTTCCTTGGCAAAATAAAACGTATTTATATGGCAGGATCCACAATATCCAAAAATGGACATTTTGGATCCTGTGTAAAATGAATAATTTTACTCTCCGCTCATAAATCAACAATTTCAGCTCCATGAACATGCCCAACATCTGCCAGCAGGTGGCGATCTTGTCTCATCAAGAGAGCTGAGGGCTGATCTTGAATAAGGTTGTAAGTGGTGGCAGTCGTTAAGCGGATCGTCACCTGATGGCACCCAGTTTTATGACTTTTTTGCAGCGGTCATTAAGCATACCTATTGCTTGCGATGGTGTTTTCCCACTGGAAATTGGAAAAATCCCATAAATCGTGGCCTTATTAACAGCAACAACGTTGGAAGGGACCTTGGAGGTCTTCTAGTCCAACCCCCTATTCAGGCAGGAAACCCTATACCATTTCAGGCAAATGGCTGTCCAGTCTCTTCTTAAAAACCTCCAGTATTGGAGCATTGAGAGCTTCTGGAGGCAAGGAGTTCCACTGGTTAATTGTTCTAACTGTGGGTCATTGCAATCAGGCATAAATGCACCTGGAATGCGGTCATATGACTGCAGAAAAGAGGGGGGGGGGCTGTCGTAACTTTGAATCCGGGTTGTGAGTTGAGTAGCTTTTGAAGGGGTCTGTCCTAAACAGACCATTTTGAATAGTTCTGACCATAATGTAAAGGGTTGTTTTTTTTTAACACCAGGGTTTATACTTCTGGTTTTTAGGCAAAATTGCAAATAATGGGTTTGCTTAATGACTGTGGTGGTAATAATATCCTTATTATCATAATCAGTTAATGGCGACAGCGATTCATATAATGACCACCTCAAACAAGTTTATAAAATGGGAGGTCATACGATGACTTTACAAACATCACAACTGAAAAGGGGAAAGAGGAAGGAGGTAAGAAGGAGGGAGAAAAAGAGAGAGAAGGTGAAATAGAGAAAAAGAAAGAAAGAAAGAAAGAAAGAAAGAAAGAAAGAAAGAAAGAAAGAAAGAAAGAAAGGGAAGAGACAAAGAAAAAGAAAGAAAGAAAAAGAAAATAGAAAGAAAGAAAGAAAGAAAGAAAGAAAGAAAGAAAGAAAGAAAGAAAGAGGAAGGGAGGGAGAAAGGAAAGAGAGATGGAGAGAGAGAGAGAAGGAAAGAAAGAAAAGGGAGAGGGACGGAGAGAAAGAAAGAAAGAAAGAAAAAGAGGGAGGGAGGGAAAGAAAGAGAGAGAGAGGGAGGGAGAGAAAGCAAGCAAGCAACAAGCTTGCACAGGGTCCCAAGGGCAGAGCTTGACCCGGCTGCTCCCTTTCTCCCATCCTACCTCGCAGGGCTGTAGTGAGGACACACCAGCTGGGAAGGAAGGCAGGAAGGAAGGAAGGAAGGAAGGAAGGAAGGAAGGAAGGAAGGAAGGAAGGAAGGAAGGGGGAGGGGGGCAAGCCAGAACAACCGACCCATCCTTTCCCTCTGCCACCCCACCCCACCCTGGCCGCCCACCTACCCTCCATCTGGCCGATGATCTGCTGGTCATGCAGCTTGACCACGCGCTGCTGCTCCACCTGGTCCTCCAGCTGGAAGAGCGCCTCCTTCAGGCTCTTCAACTCCGCCTCGCCCTCCCAGCGCCTCTCCTGCAGCTCCTGCCCCGTCTGGCTCAGCTCCTCCGCCTGCCCGGCGCACCTGGCCTGCAGCTGCGCACCCTCCTGCTCCACCTGCGGGCAAAAGCGGGCGTGAAAAGGGAGCCCCCCCGGACCCTCGGCCGCATCCCCCCAGGAGCCCGGGGGTGAGGGGAGGGCGAGGGTGCGGCCTTCCATGTAAGACCCTTCCTTTAGCGACCGTTCGAATTTTACGACGGCGCTGGAAAAAGTTGCACTTGCGACGGGTGCTTGCCCTGCGGACTGCTGCGCTGCTTCTCCCCGTGTCACGCGATCGCGATTCCAGGACAGGCGGCCCTCGACTTACGACTGTTCGTTTAGTGACCGTTTGAAGCGGCAAGGGACGTAGAGAAAGTGACCTACGTCTCCCTTTTCGCACTTACAACCGGCGCAGCATCCCCAGGGTCACCTGATCAGAATTTGGAGGCTTGGCAACTGGCGTGTACTTATGATGGTTGCAGCGTCCGGGGTGTGTGTGTGTGTGTGTGTGTGTGTGTGTGTTTGTGTGTCAGGCGATCCCCTTTTGCGACCTTCTGACGAGCAAAGTCAATGGGGAAGCTGGATTGGCTTAACGACCGTGTGCGTGACTTAACATCTTCTATGTACCTTCAATGAAAATGCTTTCCAAGTTTATATACTGGTTTTTAGCCTTTGAATATTTTATTGTATGCCTCCCAGTGGCCTCTGTGAGGGACAGCGGCAGTTCTTGAATGTGATTGATAGATAGATGGATGGATGGATGGATGGATGGATGGATGGATGGATAGATATACATAGAATTATAGATAGATAGATAGATAGATAGATAGATAGATAGATAGATAGATAGATATAGATAATGATAATATAAATATATAGATAATAGAGATATAGATATAAATAGATAATAGAGATATAGATAATAGAGATAGATATAGATAGATAATTAATATAGGTAAAGGTAAAGGTTCCCCCGCACATGCGTGCTAGTCGTTTCCGACTCTAGGGGCCGGTGCTCATCTCCCTTTCAAAGCCGAAGAGCCAGCGCTTGTCCGAGGACGTCTCCGTGGTCATGTGGCCGGCATGACTAGACGCCAAAGGCGCACGGAACGCTGTTACCTTCCCACCGTCGTGGTCCCTATTTTTCTACTTGCATTTTTACGTGCTTTCGAACTGCTAGGTTGGCAGAAGCTGGGACGAGTAACAGGCGCTCGCTCTGCTATGCGGCACTCGGGATTCGACCCGCCAAACTGCCGACATTCCGATCGACAAGCTCAGCGTCCTAACCCACTGAGCCACCGCGTCCCTTGAGCCACCACATCCCTAATTAATATATATATAATTAATAAATAGATATAGATAATAGATATACAGATAGATAATTAATAGATAATAGATAGATATAGATAATAGATAGGAGATGGATGGATAAATAGATAATTAATACATATAGATGATAGATATATGTAGATAATTAATACATATAGATGATATACATAATAGATTAGATATAAAGATAATAGATATAGATATAGATAATAGAGATATATATAGATAATTGATATAGATAATAGAGATATAGATAATAGATAGATATAGATACAGATAGATAATTAATATAAGATAGATAGATAGATAGATAGATAGATAGATAGATAGATAAGAGATGGATGGATAGATAATACATATAGATGATATATAGATAATAGAGATATATATAGATAATTGATATAGATAATATAGATAATATAGATACAGATAGATAATTAATATAATATAGATAGATAGATAGATAGATAGATAGATAGATAGATAGATAGATAATAGATAGGAGATGGATGGATAGATAATACATATAGATGATATATAGATATATGTAGATAAAGATATAGATGATAGATATAGATAATAGATATAGATAAAGATAATAGATATATAGGTAATGTATAGATAGATAATTAATAGAGATAGATAATAGAGATAGATATAGATAATAGATAGATATAGATACAGATAGATAACAGATAGATATAGATTATAGATAGGAGATAGATAGATAGATAGATAGATAGATAGATAGATAGATAGATAGATAGATAAGAGATAAACTTTTAAAAAAGGAAAACAAGGCACAACTGGAATCTAAATGTCTTGGGCCAGACCCCAAAGGAAAAATCAATTCTAAGCCTCAGGGATTGACAGTCCCTCTTCTTTCAGAGAGCTTTCAGAACCAGTCGTGAGATCGGCTACACACACACACACACACACACACACACACACACATCCTCTCTTTCCCAGGAGTGGCAAGACACCTGCAGCTTAAAGGCCGCTCCCCGTCCGATTCCCTTCCAAGTACAGCAAAGGTTTATTGGGTTACAAGTCCAAGATTGGCCGGGTGAATGACTGCACGTAGGCGCATACCGAGTGCAGCATCACAACGTCACAACTGGGTTGGGCAGAAAAGGGGGGGAAAATAACTCACCAAGGAGGCTGGTCTGGTCAGGGCAGAGGAGGGCCAGGCTGAGCCAGGCAGAAACAGCCAGAACATTTGGAAACATGGCCACTTTAAGACCGGTGGACTTCAACTCCCAGAATTCCCCAGCCAGCTGGGGAATTCTGGGAGTTGAAGTCCACCGGTCTTAAAGTGGCCATGTTTGAGTCCCCTGCGCTAAAATTATGGATGGCCCTTCCAATGCAGAATCAGGCAGATTCTTGGGTTACGACCGTAAAGGAATCGGCCCGTCACGGTCGTAAGTCACGCTAGTCGTAAAGCGGGCCAGTCACATGACTGAGCTGATTTCACGATCTTTTTTTGGGAGGGGGAGGTGTCATTAAATGGACCCACGGTTTGCTAAGGGCTGGTTTTGCTGAAAACCAGAAGTAAAATGCCGGGTTTGGGCAAAACCAGCGTAAAAGGCAGGCTTCTGACTTGCAAACGGGCCCGTAGATGCAGCCTGGCTGCCCAAATATTTAAATTTTGGTCATGTGATTAGGGGGAGTGGCTGCTGGGATGTCAAATCAGGCTGGGGAATTCTGGGAGTGGAAATCCCCCTCTTAAAGCAGGCTGGCTGGGGGATTCTGGGAGTGGAAGTCCTCCCCTTTAAAGCATCCTAACTAGGGAATTCTGGGAGTGGAAGCCCACCCCTCTTGAAGCAGGCTGGCTGGGGAATTCTGGAAGCCCACCCCTCTTACCAAGCATGCTGGCTGGGGGATTCTGGGAGTTGAAGCCCACCCCTCTTAAAGCAGCCAAGGTTGCAACAGGGAAGTGGAATAGGAACTCAGTAGATCCCATCTTGTGTAACCTGGACAACTTCCAGGTGCATGGACTTCAATTCCCAGAATGCCTCAGGCAGTGTGGCCATTGCTGAGCATTCTGGGAGGTAGACAAATTGCAGGGCTACCATAGTATAACATTCTCCCTGCGCTCTCGTTCAAATCCTGCTCACCTTCCTCTCCTGCTTGCAACTTTTGGTTACCTCTGGAAAGATATCCAGTCTCGGTTTCTGGCCACAGAAAAAAAGTTTGGGTAGCTTAATTCAAGACTACCTTGGATTTTCAGATCAATGCGGAGTAAGCATCCTAGAACGGCAATTCTTTGGACCAAATTAGAAGGTACAGATAGTCCTTGACTTATAATAGCTTGTTTAGTGACCGTACAAAGTTACAACATGTCAAGGTAATGATTTAAAAGCTAACCAGCTGATGTAAGATGTATGATGTAATGTTGGCAATGACTCAACAGGGTCTGTGTCCCTTTAAGAGCCAGCAGGGTCTGTGTCCCTTTACGAGCCTTTGTATAAAAGGGAAGGCTCTGTTGCTGTGTTCTCCCTCTTCTATTTCCTGCTATAACTGCTGTGTGTTGGAGCCTGCTATATTAACAGGTGTTTGTATATTATTCCTGGTGTACGATATTGTAGACAGTGTAAGATAAACCACCATTTAACACAAACCACCATTTACTGTGTTTACTCCTGGGTTATCTCAGCGCAATAAGACTGTGCACGCTATGACACAACGTCACCGAAAGAGACTTATGACTGTTTTTCCACACTTAAATGACAGCTGCAGCATCCCCATGTTCACGTGATTTACATTTGGATGCTTGGAAACTGACTCACACTTATGACGGTCGCAATATCCCAAGGGGGTCACATGATCCCCTTCGGCGACCTTCCAACAAGCAAAGTCAAGTGGGGGGAAGCTGGATTCACTTCACGACCGTGTGACTAGCTTAACAACTGTGGGGGATTCACCTTTAACGACTGCAGCAAGAAAGGTCGTCAAACGGGGCCTAACTCACCTAACGACTGTCTCATTCAGCAACGGAAATCTGGGGAATCCATTGCGGTCGTTAAGTCGAGGGCTGCCCGTATTATTATCGCCTCTAGCGTCCTACGGGATCAGCTCAAAACGTCCTGACATGTGCAGACGGTCGCTCCCGCCATCCCGGAAAGTCCACAAGAACCACCACCTTCCCGCCCTGCCCTTTTCAGGTAGACTGCCGCTGCCTCTGAAGGCTCCGCCGAGCGCCTTACCTTGGCCAGCTGCCCTTGCAGCATCTTCACCTCGCTCTGGGCCTTCAACAGCTCTTGCCTCAGCTCCGTGCAGGATCGTTCCAGCTGGTCGCGTTCGGCTCGGATCCCTCGCAGCAGCTCGTGCGCGTCCGAGCGGCCGGCTGCCTGCTCCATGGCGTCCATGGCGGCCGCTTTCCGCTTCTCGCTGTCCAGCTGGGACCGCAGCGACTGGCTCTCGATCTTCAAACCTTCCAGGTGGACCTTGCAGTCTTCCAGCGTCCTCGCCAAGGTGGCGTTGTTCTGCCGCTCGGCCTCCAGGAGGCCGCCTAGCCGTTTGGCCTCCTCCCCCAGGCTCTTGAGCGCTGCTTGAGCCTCCTGATGTTCTCTTTCCAGGCCTCTCAAGCTGCTGCTCAGCTGCTGCTGGATGTTGAGCATCTTCTCGCGCTCAAACTGGGCCTTCTCCTGCAGCTCGGCGCATCTCAGCTCCAGCTCGTGCACCTTGGCTTGGCTCTCGTCCGGCTTCGGCCGATCCTGCAGGAGGGCGCTCAGCTTCTCGCTCTCTTGGCTCAGCTGCTCGGCTCGCTCGCGCTGCTGGCAGAAGGACCTCTCCAGCATGGCCTTCTCGTCGGCCAGCTTCTCGTTTTCCGCCGTCAGCTCCTGGACCACCTGCTGCTGGTCGGAGAGCTCCTGCAGCGTGGCCTGCAGCTCCTCTGCCGTGCAGTGGTGGTTCTCCTCCATCCGTTGGATCCGCTCGGTTAGCGAGGCCACCGACAGGTCGCTGACGTTGTTGGGCGAGCTCCCCGAGGTGGAACATCTGGAGGCCTTGAAGACGTTGCTGCCGGCCGACGGCGGCCTGGATGGGACGTCCACGATGTGCTCGAAATCCGAAGCGTCCGGAGACAACGACGCTTTCGTCACGTCGCTGCTGGAGGAGCCCGAGTTGCGCAGCGGAGGCCCGTTGAGGCACGGACTCCCGCCGGTAGGGTGGCTGCAGAGGGACGGTTGAGTCGGGCTGCCAAAGCTGGACTCCTGCGTGGTGGGGGTGGGCAGGCTGCCGCTGGTCTCCGAGAGCGGCGAATGTTCCCGTTGGCTTAGCTTCTCCTTCAAGAGCTGGTTCTCCTCGCCAAGGCTGAGAAGTTCCCTCTGGAAGGTCTTGTTCTTCTCCCGTAGGGCCTGGATGAGGGACGCCACCTCGGCTGGAAGACCGTCCACCGGCGGGTCCACCAAGCCGGACAGGTCGGCCAGCTCCTTCTCTTGGTGCTTCTTCAGCTCGTGGCGGAGTTTGGTGATCTCCGAGTCTTTCGTCTTGGCCTCGGCCAGCAGCTCCTTGACTTGGGACGCCAGGCCCGCCTTGTCGCCGACCTCCGCCTCATTCTTGGGCTTGAGGGAGGGGCGGGAATGCTTGGTGGGGGTGGGTGCCCCGGAAGACGTGGGGCTGGGCTGAGCTTTCCTGGGCCTCAGGACCGCCTTCTCTCGGGGGGCGGCGTTCGGCAGCTCCCGCGGCGCGGGGATGCCCGTGCGCTTGGAGGACGGGGGCGGACCTAGGAGAGAAAGGACGACATTGATGAGCCTGCAGTGATGGGAGAGCGGGACACATAGTTCTCTGCGCGCTGGGTGCTCGCCAGGCAGAACGTATCACCAAGGAGGCTGGCAAAATGCAATTCAAGGGGGAGAAAAATAAGGTTCCAGATTCACGGCCTCCAGAAGTTGTGAATGCACCAACACTGGAAGTTTGAAAGAAGAGATTGGACAACTGTTTGTCTGAAATGGTATAGGGTTTCCTGTCTGAGCAGGGGGTTGGATTAGATGACCTCTGATGTCCCTTCCAACTCTGCTATTCTATTCTGTTCTATTCTATTCTATTCTATTCTATTCTAGTCTAGTCTAGTCTAGTCTAGTCTAGTCTAGTCTATTCTATTGTTTATTCTCTATTCTGTTCTATTCTATTCTATTCTATATTTCTATTCTATTCTATTCTATTCTATTCTATTCTATTCTATTCTATTCTATATTTCTATTCTATTCTATTCTATTCTATTCTATTCTATTCTATTCTATTCTATTCTATTCTATTCTATTGTTTATTCTCTATTCTGTTCTATTCTATTCTATTCTATTCTATTCTATTCTATTCTATTCTATTCTATATTTCTATTCTATTCTATTCTATTCTATTCTATTCTATTCTATTCTATTCTATTCTATTCTATTCTATTCTATCCTGCATTTTATTCTATTCTATTTCTATTCTATTATTTCTATTTCTATTCTATTCTATTCTATCCTGTAATTCTATTCTATTCTGCATTCTCTTCTCTTCTCTCCTCTCTTCTTCTCTTCTCTACTCTATTCTAGCTTATCCTATCCTTGCTCCCTTCTCAGCTGCATCATCATCATTATTATTATTATTATTATTATTATTATTATTATTATTATTATTATTATCATCATCATCATCATCATCATCATCATCATCATCATCATCACCATCCTCATCCTCATGCAAAGCCTTGAACAGATGCGGTAATTCACCCACAGCCCTGCGAGGAGGAGCGGAGGAGGAAAGCCCAGCATTTCAACTGAACAGCCACCAACAACGGGGCCTTTGATGCTTTTAATCACATTAGGTGCCTTCTGACCAGGCGCTTAATTGCAAAGTCTGGCTCCCTTGCGAAAGGAAGGAACCGGTTCCCGCTTCTGCTCTTCAAGGGGGCAAAAGCACCCGGAGAGCGGCATCATAATTTAAATCGCTCGCCTTTCAAGCGAGGAGGAAGGGAAGAGAAGAATTCCAGCGGAAGACGGGCTGTTTTCGTTTGTTTGTTTGCAAAGCAGGAATGAAGAAGCAGAAGAAAAGTCTTTCCCCCCCCCCCACTTTTCTGTTTTTTAGCACTGGAGCCTTTGTTTTGCTTTGCCCCTTTTCAGTCTGGAGAATTTGTCTAGGGAAACTCTGGAGGCTGAACGATGCTTCTAGTACAAGGAAGGAGGGAACTGAAGCCCACCCACCTTAAAGCAGGCTGGCTGGGGAATTCTGGGAGTTGAAGTCCACAAGTCCTAAAAGGGCCAAGTTGGAAGAGCCCTGCTTGTGAACCTCAACTCCCAGAATTCCTCAGCCAGGCTGGTTGAGGAATTCTGGGAGTTGAAGTCCACAAGTCATCAAAGGACCGAGTTGGAAGACCTCTGTCTCAAAGCATCCTGGCTGAGGGATTCTGGGAGTTGAAGTCCACCAGTCCTAAAAGGGCCAAGTGGGAAGACCCCTGTCTTAAAGCATCCTGGCTGAGGAATTCTGGGAGTTGAAGTCCGCCAGTCCTAAAAGGGCCAAGTGAGAAGACCCCTGTCTTAAAGCATCCTGGCTGAGGAATTCTGGGAGTTGAAGTCCACCAGTCCTAAAAGGGCCAGGTTGGAAGACCCCTGTCTTAAAGCATCCTGGCTGAGGCATTCTGGGAGTTGAGGTCCACCAGTCCTAAAAGGGCCAAGTTGGAAGACCCCTGTCTTAAAGCATCCTGGCTGAGGGATTCTGGGAGTTGAAGTCCACCAGTCCTAAAAGGGCCAGGTTGGAAGACCCCTGTCTTAAAGCATCCTGGCTGAGGCATTCTGGGAGTTGAAGTCCACCAGTCCTAAAAGGGCCAAGTTGGAAGACCCCTGTCTTAAAGCATCCTGGCTGAGGGATTCTGGGAGTTGAAGTCCACCAGTCCTAAAAGGGCCAGGTTGGAAGACCCCTGTCTTAAAGCATCCTGGCTGAGGCATTCTGGGAGTTGAGGTCCACCAGTCCTAAAAGGGCCAAGTTGGAAGACCCCTGTCTTAAAGCATCCTGGCTGAGGGATTCTGGGAGTTGAAGTCCACCAGTCCTAAAAGGGCCAGGTTGGAAGACCCCTGTCTTAAAGCATCCTGGGAGTTGAGGTCCACCAGTCCTAAAAGGGCCAGGTTGGAAGACCCCTGTCTTAAAGCATCCTGGCTGAGGAATTCTGGGAGTTGAAGTCCACACGTCATCAAAGGGCCAGGTTGGAAGACCCCTGCTCTAATGATTCAAACTCCCCCGTGCTATGCAGAGAAGTGGGTGGGTGGGGGGAAAGAATGAGCGGACTGAACAAAAGGACAATCTCTTCCCTCCCTGACACCACACACCACACACACAAAACGTGCCTAGTATGGAGAGGAGGAAAAAGGGGGTCTTGCACCAGGCAGCCACAGCACGGACTCTGTGATGCTTCGAGGCCGAAGACAAAGAGCGCAGTGTTTGGGGAGATGGGGGGGGCGGCAAGCAGGGAGGGGCTGAGATAGCAAGGAGCAAGCATTCTCCGCTGGGTGTTTGGCCAGCCACCCACACCGGCTGTCCAGGCTGAACTGCACAGCTGCAGTTGGCCCGGTTGGGGAGGCACGGTGAACACACACACACACACACACACACACAAACCCGATTGTGACTTTTCCCTCCTCCTCGTCCTCAGTTATAATGTGACGGCTTGCACTGAGCACTTTGCAGAGCTTGGAGAGGCAACCCTGTTGTAGGTTTCTTCAGGAGGAAAGCCTGAATAGTAGAGTAGAGTAGAGTAGAAGAATAGAATAGAATAGAATAGAATAGAATAGAATAGAATAGAATAGAATAGAATAGAATAGAATAGAATAGAATAGAATATATGGAATGGAATGGAATGGAATAGAATAGAAAATAGAAAATAATATTAGAATAGAATGGAATGGAATGGAATGGAATGGAATGGAATGGAATAGAATAGAATAGAATAGAATAGAATAGAATAGAATAGAATAGAATAGAATAGAATAGAATATAGAAAATAATATTAGAACAGAACAGAATAGAATGGAATAAAATGGAATGGAATGGAATAGAACAGAACAGAACAGAACAGAATAGAATAAGAGAGTAGAATAGAATAGAAAAAATGGAATAGAATAGAAGAATAGAATAGAATAAGAGAAGAGAAGAGAAGAGAAGAGAAGAGAAGAGAAGAGAAGAGAAGAGAAGAGAAGAGAAGATGGAATGGAACGGAACGGAACGGAACAGAACAGAATAATAGAATAGAATAGAATAAGAATTAGGAATAGAATAGAATTACAGAATAGAATAGAATAAGGGAAGAGAATATACTGTAGAATGGAACGGAATGGAACAATGAACAGAACAGAACAGAATAATGAACAGAACAGAACAGAACAGAACAGATTAGAATTAGAAGTAAAATAGAATATAGAATGGAATAGAATACAGAATAGAACAGAACAGAACAGAACAGAATTTTTTATTGCGCAAGTAAGATCGAACACAGAAGGAATTCGTCTCCCGTGCATAAACTCTCATAGAACAAAAAAGTGATAGGTCATAGGTCAGGAATCACAGTTGCAATGATTAATTACAGGTTGCAAAGAACAAGTGATAAATTGTAAGACACCAGTCGGAGAAGACAGCAGGAAGGAAGAGAAGGTGAGAAAAAGGGAGAAGACGAGAGGCTACTGTGGGAATTGGGGATTCAGCAGAGTGATGGCACGGGGAAAGTACGCAGCTATCTTCAATTTATGAACATTGGCTTAGTAAATGTTCAAAGTTGCAACCGAACTGAGAAAGTCACTTACGAGCAGTCCTCACAATTATGACCATTGCAGCATCCCCACAGTCCAAATTCAGGCACTTGTCAACCGATACGTATTTACATCGGCGGCAGCATCCTGGGCCCATCTGCAACCTGCCCAGCCAGCTTGTAACAAACAAAGTCATCGGGGGGGAGCTGGATTCACTTAATGACTGCAATGATTCACTTAACAACCGTGGCAGAAAGAGCATAAAAATTCCGGCACGACTCACTTAACAAGCGTCTTGCTTAGGAAGGAAAATTCTGGATTCAGTTGTAGTCGTAAGTTGAGCACCATCAGTAACCAATACAGAGACACTTCAGGATCAACTAATCCAGGGGTAGGCAACCTTGGCTCTTTTATGACTCGTGGACTTCAACTCCCAGAATTCCTCAGCCAGCATGGGGGAACTATGGCCCTTTCATGACTCATGGACCAACTCCCAGAATTCCTGAGCCAGCATGAGGGAACTATAGCCACTTCATGACTTGTGGACTTCAACTCCCAGAATTCCTCAGCCAGCATGGGGGAACTGTGGCCCCCTTCCTGACTCATGGACTTCAACTCCCAGAATTCCTCAGCCAGCATGGGGGAACTGTGGCCCCTTCATGACTGGTGGACTTCAACTCCCAGAATTCCTCAGCCAGCATGGGGGAACTATGGCCCTTTCATGACTCATGGACTTCAATTCCCAGAATTCCTGAGCCAGCATGGGGGAACTATGGCCCCTTCATGACTGGTGGACTTCAACTCCCAGAATTCCTCAGCCAGCATGGCTCAGCTTGGAAATCTCTCCCTTTCCCCTCAGCGTGGTTGGCTCAGGAATTCTGGGAGTTGAAGTCCACGAGTCATAAAAGAGCCAAGGTTGCTTACTCCTGGCCTAGGCCTAGGCCGCTTTATGACTCATGGACTTCAACTCCCAGAATTCCTGAGCCAGCCATGCTGAGGGGAAAGGGAAAGGTTCCCATGCTGAGCCATGTTGGCTCAGGAATTCTGGGAGTTGAAGTCCATGAGTCATAAAAGAGCCGAGGTTGCCTACCCCTGATCTAAGGGAACACCTGCTGCCGGCATCATCTTCCCATCGTCCTGTGCGCCCCCACAGGGAGGGCCTTCTCAGGGTACCGCCGGTTAATGAATGCCGGCAGGTTATTCCCAGGGGAAGGGCGTTCTGTGTGGGTGCGCCGGCCCTACGGAACCAACTACCCACGGAACTTAGGACTGCCCCCGACCTTTGCTCATTTCGCCGGGACCTGAAAACTCGGCTCTTCGATCTGTTTGGTCCAGACTGTGGGGTTGTTAATTTAACTGGGTTTTAGATTTACTCTTGGGAAGGCTTGAATTTAATTTAATTGTTTTATTTGTTTTTAATTTTTTTGTATTTCATGGTTTTAACTGCCCTGTAAACCGCCCTGAGTCCTACGGGAATAGGGCGGTATACAAATCCAATAAAATAAATAAAATAAATAAATTTCCTGACAGCGAGAACAATTAACCGGCGGAACTCCTGGCCTCCAGAAGCGGTGAAGGCTCCAACACTGGAAGTCTTTAAGAAGAGACTGGACAGCCATTTGTCTGAAATGGTATAGGGTTTCCTGCCTGAGCAGGAGGTTGGACTAGATGACCTCCAAGGTACCTTCCATCATCATCATCATCATTATTATTATTATTATGACTCAACCACCTGGCCTTGCACCGCGTGTTCTGGCCTCGCAGCAGTGTGCAGGCTGATTGTGGGTGCAGAATTACTCCCCGTTTTGCCAGCCTCCAGGGGGAAGAAATTCCTGCTTTTGGAGGCGGTTGGCAAATTCCTTATCTTTTTCCAAGTTTTTTTTTCCCCCCCCAAATTTCCACCCAACCTGAGAGACGCATGGAGCTAAGCCAGGATTGTTGCATTGTTGGAGTTTGCCAAAGGGGCTTATTGGGCGTTGCAGAGACCTCCCGGATGTACCGGCAGTCCTCAAAGTTAGCGCAGCACTCAAGAAAGTGAGGGAGGACCCTTTTCCACCCTAACGACCGTCGCAGCATGCCCTGTGGTCACCTGATCAGAAATTCGGAGGTTTGGCCACTGACTCGTATTTACGACAGTCCCAGGGGGTCACGTGGTTCCCCTTTTGCGACCTTCTGACGAGCCAATCAAGAGGAAAGCCGGATTCACTAACAATTGTGTTGCTGGTACGACAACGGCAGTGATTCGCTTAAAAGAAAAGTGGCAAAATGGAGCCAGACTTAATAAGTGTCTCATTTGGCAACATATATTGTAGGTTGTAGGTGGAGGACTGGAATGATAGAAATGAAGAAAGAAAGAAAGAAAGAAAGAAAGAAAGAAAGAAAGAAAGAAAGAAAGAAAGAAAGAAAGAAAGAAAGAAAGAAAGAAAGAAAGAAAGAAAGAAAGAAAGAAAGAAAGAAAGGAAGGAAGGAAGGAAGGAAGATAGGAAGAGTAAGGAAGGAAGGAGAAAAAGAAAGAAAGGGAGGAAGGAAGGAGAGAAAGAAAAGAAAGGAAGGAAGGAAGGAGGAAGAAAAATGGAGAAAGGAAGGAAGGAAGGAGAGAAAGAAAAGAAAGGAAGGAAGGAAGGAAGAGGAAGGAGAAAAAGAAAGAAAGGAGGAAGAAGAGAAAGAAAAGGAGGGAAGGAAGAGGGAGGGATGAAGAGAGAGAGAGAAGAAAGAAAGAAAGAAAGAAAGAAAGAAAGAAAGAAAGAAAGAAAGAAAGAAAGAAAGAAAGAAAGAAAGAAAGGAGGGAGGAAGAAAGAGAGAGAAAGGAAGGAAGGAAGGAGAGAAAGAAAAGGAGGGAAGGAAGGAAGGAAGGAAGGAAGGAAAGAAAGGAAGAAAGGAAGGAAGGAAGAGGAAGGAAGGAGAAAAAGAAAGGAGGAAGAAGAGAAAGAAAAGAAAGGAAGGAAGGAGAAAGAAAAGAAAGAAAGAAAGAAAGAAAGAAAGAAAGAAAGAAAGAAAGAAAGAAAGAAAGAAAGGAAGGAAGGAAGGAAGGAAGGAAAGAGGAAGGGAGGGAGGGAAAAACTGAAGGCAAGGGAAGGGGGATGGGTGGGGAGGGGAGGGGAGGGAGGGGACCTAGGGAGGAAGGCCGGCCCTGGTGGACCATCCCAAGCTTGGCCAAGCGGGCGCCAGTCCTCCTTGCTTAGACATGGAGCGAGGGAGAAGCTCATAGCGTGGCGCCCTGATCTCTCTCTCTCTCTCTCTCTCTCTCTCTCTCTGGGTGGGGGGTGCAGAGGGCTTTTTCGCCCGCCGCAGTTTTACAACGGGGTCTTCCCCCAGCTCCGGGCCAGGAGACCAGCAGGCATCCGGGCAGGAAGCTGGCCAGGGAGATAACCGCGGTTTGCGCCGTCAGAGGAAGAGGCTGCGGGCTCCACGGCTGTGTCCGGCATCGAAGACAACCTCCGATGGGGATGGCGAATGGGGCCGGGTGTTCTGAAACTGGGAAAGACGCCCTGCTTGTAGAAAGCTAGCTCCTCAGGGATGATGATGATGATGATGATGATAATGATGGTGATGATGTTGGAAGGGACTTTGGAGGTCATCTAGCCCACCTGTATAGCTTTGTTGCTGGCCATGCATTTTACATACTTGCTTGCAGGTAGCCCTTGACTTACGATCACACTTAAGCCCAAAATTTCTGTTGCTAAGCGAGACAGTTGTTAAGTGAATGTTGCCCCATTTCATAAAACATAAAACCCCCGAGGCAGCTGTGTCTGTAGGTGAAGGACTACCTGTGCGAGGCTTGGAAACAAATGAATGAATCAGTGGAAAGAAAGAAAAGAAAGAAAGAAAGAGAGAGAGAGAGAGAGAGAGAGAGAGAGAGACGAGAGAGAGAGAGAGAGAGAGAGAAAGAAAGAAAGAAAGAAAGAAAGAAAGAAAGAAAGAAAGAAAGAAAGAAAGAAAGAAAGAGGAAGGAATGAACAAAGGAAGGAAGGAAGAAAAAGGAGAAAGGAAAAATAAAAAGAAAGAATGAAAAAGAAACAAAGGAAGGAAGGAAGGAGGCACAGAGGAAAGAAAGAAAGAAGAAAGGAAGGAAAAAGAGAAAGGAAAGAAGGAAGGAAGGAGAAAGAAAAAAGAAAGAAGAAAGGAATCAAGGAAGGAAGGAAAAGAGGGAGGCAGGCAGGATAGAAAGAGGGATGGAAGGAAGGAGAAAAAAAGAAAAAGAAAGAAAGAAAGAAAGAAAGAGAAGGAAGGAAGGAAAAAGAAAAAAGAAAGTAAGAAAGAGGAAGGAAAGAAGGAAGGAGAAAGAAAAAGAAAGAAGGAAGGAACGAATCAAGGAAGGGAGGAAAAGAGGGAGGCAGGGAGAAAGAAAGAGGGACGGAAGGAAGGAGAAAGAAAGAAAGAAAGAAAGAAAGAAAGAAAGAAAGAAAGAAAGAAAGAAAGAAAGAAAGAAAGAGGGAGGGAGAGAGGAAGAAGGCTGAGAGACAGAAATTGCTTAGACTTTTGGGGGGGAGGGTACTCAGGCAGCCCTTGACTCACAACAATTCGTTTAACGACCATTCAAAGTTACAACGGCACTGGCCAGGTGGAAAGAAGATCAGAAAAATGGTTTTACAATGACTGATGAAAATCTGATAAAGCAAATCAGAAATCAGGGACCAGCACATATTAAACGGATATATCTTGCATTGATAGAGATTGACTCAGAAACAGAACTTGTTAAGGATTGTATGATAAAATGGGCCCAAAATATTCAAGAAGTTATTACAATGGACACGTGGGAAAAGATATGGGTGAGGAACGTAAAATTTACACAAGCTCAAAATCTAAGAGAGAACTTTTATAAAATGTTTTATAGATGGCATTTAGATCCTAAAAAGCTTGCAAGTATGTATCCGAATTATCAACCAAAATGTTGGAGGTGTGGTGATGAAGATGCAACATATTTTCATGTATGGTGGACTTGTAAAAAGGTTAAGGCCTTTTGGATAAAAATTTGGTGGAATATGCAGAAGATTTTCAAGCAAAGGATAAAGTTTTGTCCGCAACTCTTCTTGTTGGGAATAACCACAGATGTTACGGTTGTGGACACTAAGCTGATGTTGAATTTAATCACGGCAGCAAGACTTTTAATAGGTCAGTATTGGATTTTAATAGGTCAGTATTGGAAGAAAGAGGAACTGCCGACTATAGAAGAATGGACTTTAAAGGTTTCCGACCTGGCAGAGATGGCAAAGATTTCGGCTTACTTGAAAGATCACTCGCAAGAACGTTACATTATGGAATGGAGAAAATGGGTTGAGTACATCCAGAACAAATATAGGGTTAAGAAGTTGTATGTAGCATTTGAATAAGTCTTCCTTCGCTTTTTCTTTCTTTATTTCCCTTTTTTTTTCTTTTTTCTTTTCTATATATATTTAATATCATTAAGGTTTGTATTATCCTGTATAAGCTAGAGAGTGATGGATTTTAGAGTTTATGGTTGTTAGTATATGGTTGTTTATGATTGGTTTTTTTTTTTTTATACCTTGTATTTAGCTCTGGGAAGTCGGGGGGGGGGGAGGGGGGAGGGGGGAGGGAGGGAGAGGGGAGGGGGAGGGGGGACTGTTAAAGATAAACTGTATGTTAAAACTTTTCAATAAAAAAAAAAAAGTTACAACGGCACTGAAAAAAGTGACCAACGATTGTTTTTCACACGACCGTCGCAGCGGCCCCATGCTCACCTGATCAAAATTCAGACCCTCGTTCCCCCGACTCATATTTAGGACGGTTCGCAGCGTCCCGGAGGGGGACGTCAGCGGGGGGGGAGGGGAAGAGGGGAGAAGCCAGATTCGCTTAACGACCGTGCTTCCGACTTAACAACCGCAGCCCTTCCCTCCAGCACCCTGGCCAGCAAGGTGGCATAAAAAAGGGGGGGGGGGGCGAGGCTCCCTTAGCCAACGTCTCGCTTAGCAAGGGAATGGCCGAGTGCGGTTGTGGTCGCTAAGTCGAGGACTCCCCGCCCCAAGTTCTCCAGCCTTTCAACATCTGGACCGGCCGCTGGGGAAGCGTTGGACGGAGCAGCACGGAATCACAAAAGAGACACAAAGAGGGACACGACGCAACACCTGGCTGGGTTTTCCTGCCTCCCTGGCAAAGAGGGGGCTGGTAGGAGACCCCCCCCCTCAAGACAAGGGGCTTCCGAAAACTGGCTGGGCCCCGGGGTGGGGTGGGGGTGTCTCCACTGATCCGACAGGTTTCTGCGTCTGCCCCCGGATCAAATCTTCTGATCCCACCCTGCAAAACTGGCTTCCCTGCCTCCTCTCTCCCCCCACCACCACTTCCCGAAACTAGCCAGGAATGTCAGGCTGGATGGTTCCCCCGGGGGGGTTGCAAATTTGGGCTAAGCCGGGATGCGGCTGGCTTGGTTTCGCAGGGAGGGTTGCATTCCCCAGTCCAGTTCTGCCTGCCTCCAGCTGTGTCGAGATGGCAACTCCCATCCTCCACCGCCACCCAGCCCACCCCCTAAAAGGGTGTGCAGGCTGGGAGAGGCGCTGAAGAATTGGCCCACCTTGTCTGGGGGGTGCTGGGTCCTGTTTTGGCGCTATTGAGCTTTAGCGAGGATTCTGCAAAATTTAGCCGGCCCGAGAAGACTGCGAAGTCACCCAGCCCCAAAGGCAAAAGGCCTTAGCTTTCCGCTGATAATGAATACTGGGCATGTAGCTAGACTGCTCCTGAACGTGGAGGTTCTGCAGGTCCATTTTTTTTGGGGGGGGGGGGCTGCGGTTTGGATCTTCCTGGGTTTGCCCAGGTAAAGAGATGGTTGGAGTAAAACTCCCTCCCTTCCTAGTAAGGAATAATGGACTTTTCCAGCCAAAGTGAAACTTTGGCTGGAAAACACAAGGGTCACCATCAGATAAAAAAAAAATGACCGAATAGCCGGTGGGTTTTTTTGTTTTTAATCTCCAAAGCTCCAATTCTTGCCTGAGGATGAAAGTTGAACTGGATGGACTTCAAAGGAGGGGAAAAAGCTTTTTTTTTTTGAGATTAGGAAAGAGCGAAGCTCCAGATTAAATCATTTCAACCCGCTTTGAGTCATATTAAAATCTGGCTGAATTGCAAAGAAAAAGCACAGTCCGATCGAGGCAGGAATCGAAGAATTAAGAGGAATAATTTAGGCGATGTACGATCTTCGGGGTACGTGCTTACTTAGTGCAGGGATTTCCCCCACCCCCACCCGAAATTTTGCAACTTGAAGATGGGTGGACTTCAACTCCCAGAATCTCACCCACCCACCCACCCACCCCCGCGCAGCATTAAGTTAAACATGCCAAGTTTGAAAAAGATTACTTTCAGTATGTCGGCAATTTTAGCACAGTTAAAATTAGATTAACTGCTTTCTATTACATACCTTACTGCAGGGTATCTCAGCCCTTGGCATGCTGGCTGGGGGATTCTAAGAGTTGAAATTCCCCCCAACTTAAAGAATGCTGGCTGGGGGATTCTGGGAGTGGAAGTCCACCCCTCTTAAAGCAGGCTGGCTGGGGGATTCTGGGAGTGGAAGTCCACCCCTCTTAAATCAGGCTGGCTGGGGGATTCTGGGAGTGGAAGCCCACCCCTCTTGAAGCAGGCTGGCTGGGGGATTCTGGGAGTGGAAGCCCACCCCTCTTAAAGCAGGCTGGCTGGGGGATTCTGGGAGTGGAAGCCCACCCCTCTTAAAGCAGGCTGGCTGGGGGATTCTGGGAGTGGAAGCCCACCCCTCTTAAAGCAGGCTGGCTGGGGGATTCTGGGAGTGGAAGCCCACCCCTCTTAAAGCAGGCTGGCTGGGGGATTCTGGGAGTGGAAGCCCACCCCTCTTGAAGCAGGCTGGCTGGGGGATTCTGGGAGTGGAAGCCCACCCCTCTTAAAGCAGGCTGGCTGGGGGATTCTGGGAGTGGAAGCCCACCCCTCTTAAAGCAGGCTGGCTGGGGGATTCTGGGAAATGAAACCCACCCCTCTTAAAGCAGGCTGGCTGGGGGATTCTGGGAGTGGAAGCCCACCCCTCTTAAAGCAGGCTGGCTGGGGGATTCTGGGAGTGGAAGTCCACCCCTTAAAGCAGGCTGGCTGGGGGATTCTGGGAAATGAAACCCACCCCTCTTAAAGCAGGCTGGCTGGGGGATTCTGGGAGAGGAAGCCCACCCCTCTTAAAGCAGGCTGGCTGGGGGATTCTGGGAGTGGAAGTCCGCCCCTCTTAAAGCAGGCTGGCTGGGGGATTCTGGGAAATGAAACCCACCCCTCTTAAAGCAGGATGGCTGGGGGATTCTGGGAGTGGAAGTCCACCCAAACCCAAAGGATTGCAAATTATGTTTAAATTTAGCCTGGGCTCACCTAGCCAGCTGCAGCCAATTCAACCAACTTTACAAAATAAATAAACAGCCCTAAACAAAATCAGCCAACGTCTTTTCAAAACCTTTTCAAGACATGCTTTCTGAGATAACCAGGCACCCTTCACCCCCCCCATCATCCTGACTTTCCTCTAACAACACTTTTTTGGGGAGACGGGGGGGGGGGAATCCCAGCCGCCCTTACTCAGAGGAAGTTGCATCAATGAGACTTACTCTCAGGTTACACACCACTGAGAACGTTTTGCCCTGAGTCAGCAAAAATGATTCCTACGGTTAACATGGCTTAACACTGTTTTCGGATCGTCTTGTACCCTGGGATTTAAGTTTCCGGACCCTCAAGAAAGAGAGAGAATGGAAAACAAGATGAGAAAAAGTGGAGGTGGGAGGAGAAGACCCCCCCACCCCACCCCACTCCCCCAAAGTCTATGTTGTAAGATGTCCAGAACTCGTTGGACCCCAGACGGGAAGCAAATAAATTTCACAAATCAATAATAAAGGCTAGCCAAGGCAGATAGTCCTTGACTTGCAACCGTTTGTTTAGTGACCATTCAAAGTTAGGACGGCGCCGGGCAATAAGTGACCTATGACCTTTCTTCACACTTATGACAAACATCCCCACGGTCAGGTAATCAAAATTCAGTCGCAGCACAACTGGTTCGTATTTACGACGGTCGCAGCGTGATCCACTTTTGCGACCATTTTCAACGGGGGGAAAGCCGGATTCACTTAAAGACCCGTGTTGCTAACTGAAGAACTGCAGTGACTCGCTTAACGACGGCAGCAAGAAAGCTTCGCAAGACCGGGCAAGGTTCAGTTCACGCTCGCTTAGCAAGAGAAATTTTGGACTCCCGCTGCGGTCGTAAGTCGAGGACTGCCTGGGTAAGACGTCACGTAAAGCGAAAAGGTTTTATAAAACCCAGCTGAAGGCCTAGGACTGGGGCAACTCAACTCCCAGAATTCCTCAGCCAGGATGCTTTAAGACAGGGGTCTTCCCACTTGGCCCTTTGATGACTTGTGGACTTCAACTCCCAGAATTCCTGGCTGAGGAATTTTGGGAGTTGAAGTCCACCAGTAATAAAAGGGCCAAGTCTGAAGACCCCTGATTTAAGCCCACAATTGAGCCCAGAGGTTTGGTTGCAAGATGTTGCAACACTGGATGACTTTAAGAAGAGACTGGACAGCCATTTGTCTGAAATGGTATGTAGGGTTTCCTGCCTGAGCAGGGGGATGGACTAGATGACCTCCAAGGTCCCTTCCGACTTTTATTATTGTTATTAACAACCTGCGTCCAGAAGCGGTGTATGCTCCAACACTGGAATAGTTTTTAAGAAGAGACTGGACAGCCATTTGTCTGAAATGGTATATAGGGTTTCCTGCCTGAGCAGGGGGTTGGGCTAGATGACCTCCAAGGTCCCTTCCGGCTTTTTAATTTTTATTATTTTTATTATGTCGTAGTCTTAAGTCACCGTGACTTTGGATTTAAGTTAAATTAAAGGGGGGGAAAAGAGGAGGGGATGTTCTGAGAGTCCCAGCCGAGGGGAGTCTTGCTAACTGCTGGGCGGCCCCCCAACCCTGCCGAGACCCCCCCTCGCTCGGGGGCTGCTCCGAAGAGGGAGGGGAGGCCTTCCTGCAGTTACAGAGCAGCGATGGGCGGGCGTGAAGGCCAAGCGGAGCGAAATTCCTTTCCCTTCCTCCCGGGGCCTCAAGGCCAGGAGATGAATCCTCCTTGCTCCCTCTTCTCTGGACGGGCGGATTCCAAACAGGAGGGCGGCCTGAACCAGGTTGCGGAGAGAGACCCACACAAATGCACGCACGCACGCGCACACACACACACACACACACCATCAGCAGAGGCTATGGGCCCTGTGGAGGGACTCAAGAGGAGCCCCACTGTCCCCAATTGGGTTTGCTCAGTGCACAACGGCCACCTAACCACTAGGGAACACCTCCCCTCCTTCTCATCTTTTTCCCTTTCCCTTTCTTTCCCCCTTCCCTTCCCTTTTCCTCTTCCATTCCTTTCCTTCCCTTCCCCCTCTTCCTTCCCTTTTCCTCTTCCTTCCCTTTCCCTTTTCCTTCCCTTTCCCCCTTCCTTTACTTCGCTTCCCTTTCCCGCTCTTCCTTCCCTTCCCTTTTCCCACTTTCTTTCCTTCCTTTCCCCCTCTTCCTTTCCTTTCCCCCTTCCTTCCCTTTTCCTCTTCCTTTCCTTTTCCCTTTCCTTTTTCCTTCTTCCTTCCCTTTTCCTCTTCCTTCCCTTCCCTTTCCCCCTTTTCCTTCCCTTTCCTTTCCCCCTCTTCCTTTCCTTTCCTTTTTCCTTCTTCCTTTCCTTTTTCCTTCTTCCTTTCCTTTTTCCTTCTTCCTTTCCTTTCCTTTCCCCCTCTTCCCTTCGCTTCCCTTTCCTCCTCTTCCTTTTTCATTTCCCTCCCTCCCTCCCCCATTTTTCTTTCTTCCTTCCTTGCATAAGCTGGATTCAGACTGATGACCACTTGATCCATTTAACGACCGAGGTGGCTTGCTTAACCGCCACTGTAAAAAAAAATCGACTTATGGTGACTTACGACATCTTGCCCCCAAACATCCAGGCTCAATTGTGGCGGTAAATCAAGAAGGAAGGGAGAGTGTTCTAAACGTGGATATTCTGAGTAAAGTTCCAAAATTTTCTATCATTCAGAAAGCAAAGCAAGGAAACATCTGGGCAAGTTTAAGACCGGCGGACTTCAACGCCCAATACCTGCAAAGGAGCATCTAGACTCAGGTAGTCCTCGACTTACGACGATGCATTTAGCGACCAAAGTTACGATGGCACGGAAAAAAGTGACTAACCAAGCAGGACTCACACTTACAACCAGGGTGGCTTGGAAACTGGCATGTACTTACGACGGTTGCAGCGTCCCAGGGTCACAGGATCGCCATTTGCGACCTTCCCAGCCAGCTTCTGGCCAGCAAAGTCAACAGGGGAAGCTGGATTCACTTAACAACTGCGCGATTCACTTAACAACCACGGGGAAAAAAAAGAAGCTTAAAGCCGGACACCTCTATGTTTAACGAACGAAATCCCGGTTTCCAATGTGGTCGTAAGTCAAGGATTATCTGTAATTCACTCTCCGCACCCCTAAACGTATGACAAAGGGCGCCCAGAGAACATCATCCTTTGATTCCTCCCCCCACAAAATAAAATACAGGAGGATCTGGACAGACTCGAACACTGGGCTCCATCTAACAAAATGAAATTCAATGATGAAAACAGCAAGGTTCTACATTTAGGCAAGAAAAACCAAATGTACAGGTATAGTAGGGGGTACCTTGCTCAATAGTAGCAATTGTGAGAGAGATCTCGGAGTCCCAGTGGACAATCCCTTAAATATGAGCCAGGAAGTGTGCTGCAGCTGCCAAAAAAGCCAACACAATTCTAGGTTGCATTAACAGAGGGATTGAATCAAGATCAGGTGAAGTGTTAATACCACTTTACAAGGCCTTGGTAAGGCCACACCAGGAATACTGCATCCAGTTTTGGTCACCACGATGTAAAAAAGATGTTGAGACTCTAGAAAGAGTACAGAGAAGAGCAACAAAGATGATCAGGGGACTGGAGGCTAAAACATACAAGGAACGGTTGCTGGAATTGGGTATGTGTAGTTTAATGATGAGAAGGACGAGGGGGGACATGATAGCAGTCTTCCAGTATCTCAGGGGCTGCCCCAAAGAAGAGGGAGTCAAGCTCTTCTCCAAAGCCCCTGAAGGCAGGACGAGAAGCAACGGATGGAAACTCGTCAAGGAGAGAAGCAACCTGGAACTAAGGAGAAACTTCCTGACAGTCAGAACAATTAACCAGTGGAACTCCTCGCCTTCAGAAGCTGTGAATGCTCCAACACTGGAGGTTTTTAAGAAGAGACTGAACAGCCATTTGTCTGGAATGGTATAGGCTTTCTTGCCTGAGCACGGGGTTGGACTAGATGACCTCCAAGGTCCCTTCCAACTTTTTTATTATTATTATTAACAACCTGCCTCCAGAAGCTGTGAATGCTCCAACACTGGAGGTTTTTAAGAAGAGCCTGGACAGCCATTTTGTCTGAAATGGGATAGGGTTTCAACTGCCTGAGCAGGGGGTTGGACTGGATGACCTCCAAGGTCCCTTCCAGTTCTATTTCTATTCCTATTCCATTCTATTCTGTTCTCCAAAGCCCCTGAAGGCAGGAGAAGAAGCAACGGATGGAAACTCATCCAGGAGAAGAAGCAACCTAGAACTAAGGAGAAACTTCCTGGCAGTGAGAAGAATTAACCAGTGGAACAACCTGCCTCTAGAAGCTGTGAATGTTGTCAATGTGAAAAATGATGAGGTCCGTGGAAGAAAACTTTTGCACACTTTCAAAGGAAAGACCCTCCTGGCTACAGGGGTAGGTCATAATACACAGCCCGTGGCTTAGTCCTCGACTTAACAGCAATTCGTTTACTGACCGTTCAAACTTACAAGGGCACTGGAAAAAAAGCGACTTAGGATGACTTTTCACAGTTACGACCGTCGCTGCGTCCCCAGGGTCACGCGTTCAAAATCCGCCCGCTTGGCAGCTGACTCGTATTTATGACGGTCGCAGCGTCCCCGGTGTGTGTGTGTGTGTGTGTGTGTGTGTGTGTGTGTGCCACACGATCCCCTTTTGCGACCTTCTGACAAGCAAAGTCAACGGGGGAGGGGGTGGGAATGAGATTCCCTTCACGACTGCGTGACATGTATCACGTAGTCATTAAGCGAATCTCGTTTTTCCGCGACGATTCGCTTAACAACCGCGGCAGGAAAGCTCGTGAGGCGGGGCCAAACTCGCTTCACGAACGCCTGGCTCAGCCGCAGGAAACTTTGGAGGAAGCCGCGGTCGTAAGTCGGGGACTCCCCTGTGCCGTGGGAGGCGCGGAGGGGTTGAGATTCCTGTCCTTTCGGGAAAAGAGGGGAAGCTAGCGCTGCAAAAATAAAATAAAATAAAATGAAATGAAAACCGGCCTCAAGCCATTTCTAAACAGGAGTGTTGTTTTTTTAAAATAAGGAAGTGAGTTTGCAAGTCCCCCCCACCCTGGCCTGCTAGCCTGGGGCGGGCTGAGTCACGTCAAGAAAAGGTATTTCCTGCACACAAAAATGCAAACGACGGCATAAACTGGGCAAGGAGCCTGAGCAACAGCTGAGGTCTCTCCAGCAGGGCGTACCTGAAAGGTAATTGAGCTCCGGATGGCATCGGACCTTCGCTCCTTCCGGCGCAGGCTGAAGACCCACTTATTTAAACTAGCTGGTCTGGCCTGATGGGGAACATTAGGGTTTTTTAATGGGTTTTTTACTGTTTTTATTGTTATTGTAATTTTTAATTGGGCATTTGTTTAATTTCTTTTTAATTTTTGTATTGTTATTTATATATGCCCTGTTAACCGCCCTGAGTCCTTCGGGAGAAGGGCGGTATACAAATGGAATAAATAATAATAAAATAATAATAATAATAATAATAATTCTTCTCGGGGCCCTCCCAGAATAAATGCAATTCTTGATATAAAAGAGGATTTCTTCGGAATGAAGGAAGTTCAGCGCAAGCCCCGTTTTCCGCCCAAATCTCGGCTGGGGTCGTCGTCTGATAAAGAGCTTCAGACCCAGCCAGGCCGGAAGTGGGTCAAAATTTGCAAACGAAAATCGGCAACCCAATATTGTATGGTGCCGCCCTTCGGAAAAACGGTTTGCCCAGGGCGGGCTCCGAAAATCTGAGATGGACATAAAAGAATTAGCTTTTGATTCACCGGTCATCTTGCTAGGGCTGTGTCGCCGGCATCCCTGCGGTTTATTCTCCCCCACCCACCCACCCCCATGATTTTAGGGCAGTGTTTTTTTCAATCTTGGCAGCTTTTAAGATAGAGGGACTTCAATTCCCAAAATTCCATTCCTGGTGGGGGGATTCTGGGTGTGGAAGCCCACCCCTCCTAAAGCAGGCTGGTGGGGGATTCTGGGAGCGGACGTCCACCCCTCTTAAAGCAGGCTGGTGGGGGATTCTGGGAGCGGAAGTCCACCCCTCTTAAAGCATGGCTGGCTGGGGAATTCTGGGAATGGAAGCCCACCCCTCTTAAAGCAGGCTGACTGGGGGATTCTGGGAGTGGAAGTCCTCCCTCTTAAAGCAGGCTGGCTGGGGGATTCTGGAAGTGGAAGTCCACCCCTCTTAAAGCATGGCTGGCTGGGGAATTCTGGAATGGAAGCCCACCCCTCTTAAAGCAGGCTGACTGGGGGATTCTGGGAGTGGAAGTCCTCCCTCTTAAAGCAGGCTGGCTGGGGGATTCTGGGAGCGGAAGTCCACCCCTCTTAAAGCATGGCTGGCTAGGGAATTCTGGGAATGGAAGCCCACCCCTCTTAAAGCAGGCTGACTGGGGGATTCTGGGAGCGGAAGTCCACCCCTCTTAAAGCATGGCTGGCTGGGGAATTCTGGGAATGGAAGCCCACCCCTCTTAAAGCAGGCTGACTGGGGGATTCTGGGAGTGGAAGTCCTCCCTCTTAAAGCAGGCTGGCTGGGGGATTCTGGGAGTGGAAGCCCACCCCTCTTAAAGCAGGCTGGCTGAGGGATTCTGGGAGTGGAAGTCCGTCCCTCTTAAAGCAGGCTGGCTGGGGGATTCTGGAAGTGGAAGTCCACCCCTCTTAAAGCAGGCTGGCTGGGGGATTCTGGGAGTGGAAGTCCATCCCTCTTAAAGCAGGCTGGCTGGGGGATTCTGGGAGCGGAAGTCCACTCACATTGAATCATGCAGCCTGGGGAATTTTAAGAGTGGAAATCCACCCATCTTAAATTTGCCAGGTTTTTTAAAATGGCATTTTAGTACATTATCCACCAAAAAATCCTCGATTTTCGCCAGGCCCATTCGCTCTCCTTAATGTCAATAACGAATGTTATGTCTGCAACGTGAAGGAGAAACTCCCAGCTCGGCGGATGGAGGCGACGGCTGCAGCTAACAAAAGCCACAGAGATGGGGCTGTTTTTGTGCGTTTGTGTGAATTTTCTCCTTAGAAGGTCACCCAGATAGCAAAGCGGCAACGGATGACAAGGGGACATTCTCTGCCCTGATAAAAACTGGCAGACAAAAACTTTCCTTGAAGTCTGAATAAATAAAACCAGGATTCTGGGGGGGGGGGGGGAAGGAGGGAGAAGAGAGAAGTTAAATTTTCCACCCGACCAACACCCAACACAGCTTCTTAGGCTGGATGTTTTTTAAAAGGAGGCCTCCGAAATCTGAGCTTGCAAGGTAGAGTGCTCCTGGACTTGGCTGTGCTTCTCTTTTGGTTCTTATATCAGCCAATCATGTTGGTCTTCTGGGGCTGCATCCTTGCAAAGCAAGGAACCAAACTATTTAACCATGGTTTGCATGCTTAATTTTGATGCCAGGTTTTTTAATGTTTATGGCTCTAACTCAGGGGTCTTCCGACTTGACCCTTTGATGACTGGTGGACTTCAACTCCCAGAATTCCTCAGCCAGGATGCTTTAAGACAGGGGTCTTCAAACTTGGCTCTTTGATGACTTACGGACTTCACTCCCAGAATTCCTCAGCAGGATGCTTTAAGACAGGGAGGGGTCTTCCAACGTGGCCCTTGTATGACTTGTGGACTTCAACTCCCAGAATCCCTCAGCCACAAGTCATCAGAGGGCCAAGTTGGAAGACCCCTGCTCTAATATAGGTAGTAGTCCTTGACTTACAACCTCAACTGAGCCCAAAATTCTCATCATTAAGCGAGACATTTGTTAAGTGAGTTTGGCCCCATCGTAGGACCTTTCCTGCCACAGTTAAGTGAATCACTGCAAGTTGTTAAGTTAGTCACATGGTCGTTAAGTGAATCCGGCTTCCCTCATGGACTCTGCTTGTCAGAAGGTCGCAAAAGGGGATCATGTGACACACACCCCCGGGACACTGCAACGGTCGTAAGTATGAAAAATGGTCATAGCCAGCCAGAGTTGTCCCGTGGTAAGATGGGCAGCCAATCAATCAATCAATGAATCAGTGAATCATAAATAAATCAGTGAGTCACTTTCTTTTTTTTAGTGCAATTGTAACTTTATACGGTCGTTAAACAAATGATTGTAAATCAAGTATGTACCTGTAGATTTAATCAAGGAGAGAAGCAACCTAGAACTAAGAAGTTTCCTGACAGAACAATTAATTAACAATTAACCATTGGAACTCCTTGCCTCCAGAAGTTGTGAATGCTCCAACACTGGAATAGTTTTTAAGAAGAGACTGGACAGCCCTTTGTATGAAATGGCATAGCGTTCTCTGCCTGAGCAGGGGGTTGGACTAGATGACCTCCATGGTCCCTTCCAACTCTGCTATTCTATTCTATTTTCTATTCTACTCTTTATTCTATTCTATTTTTTGTTCTATTCTATTTTCTATTCTTTATTCTATTCTATTTTTTGTTCTATTCTATTTTCTATTCTATTCTTTTTTTTATTCTTTTCTATTTTCTATTTTCTCCTCTCTTCTCCTCTCCTCTCCTCTCCTCTTCTACTCTATTCTGTTCTATTCTAATGCTACCTCTTCTATTCCATTCTACAGTTGCAAGAAAAAGCATGTGAACCCTTTGGGATTACGTGGAGTTTTGCATGAATTGGCCATAAAATGCGCTCTAAACGTCATGTAAGTCACAACAATAGAAAAACACAGTCTGCTTAAAATAATACTACACAAACATTAGCTGTTGTCATGTTTTAATTGAACGTAAGATGGAAACATTCACAGTGCAGGGTGGAAAAAGTATGTGAACCCCTAGCCTAATGACTTCTCCCAGAGCTAATTGGAGCCAGGAGTGAGCCAACCTTGACTCCAATCAGTTTGATGATATTGGATGTGTTGCTGACAGCTGTCCTGCCCTTTAAAAACACACACCTGTTTTGGTTTTACTGGTCTCAAGAAGCACTGTCTGATGTGAACCATGCCTCGCAGAAAAGAGCTCTCAGAAGGCCTACGATCAAGAATTGTTGACTTGCATGAAGCTGGAAAGGGTTACAAAAGTATCTCCAAAAGCCTTGATGTTCATGTGTCCACGGTAAGACAGACTGTCTACAAATGGAGAAAGTTTAGCACTGTTGCTACTCTCCCTAGGTGTGGTCGTCCTGTAAAAATGACTGCAAGAGCACAGCGCATAATGCTTAATGAGGTAAAGAAGAATCCTAGAGTGTCAGCTAAAGACCTACAGAAATCTCTGGCACATGCTAACATTTTTGTTGACACATCTACAATAAGGAAAACATTAAACAAGAATGGAGTACATGGGAGGACACCACGGAGGAAGCCATTGCTGTCCAAAAAAAAATATTGCAGCACATTTGAAGTTTGCAAAAGAGCACCTGGATGTTCCACAGCACTACTGGCAAAATATACTGTGGACAGATGAAACCAAAATTTAGTTGTTGGGGAAAAACACACAATACTATGTGTGGAGAAAAAAAGGCACAGCACACCAACATCAAAACCTCATCCCCACTGTAAAACATGGCGGAGGGAGCATCACGGTTTGGGGCTGCTTTGCTGCCTCAGGGCCTGGACGGATTGTTGTCATTGATGGGAAAATGAATTCCAGAGTTTATCAGGACATTTTTCAGGAAAACGTACGACCATCTGTCCGCCAACTGAAGCTCCGCAGAGGATGGGTGATGCAACAGGACAATGACCCAAAGCATACAAGTAATTCAACAAAACAATGGCTTCAACAGAACAGAATACGCCTTCTGGAGCGGCCCAGTCAGAGTCCTGACCTCAACCCGATTGAAATGCTGTGGCATGACCTTAAGAGAGCAATTCACACCAGACATCCCAAGAATATTGCTACACTGAAAGAGTTTTGTGCAGAGGAGTGGTCCAAAATTACTCCAGATCGTTGTGCAGGTCTGATCTGCAACTGCAGGAAACGTTTGGTTGAGGTTATGGCTGCCAAAGGAGGGTCAACCAGTTATTAAGTCCAAAGGTTCACATACTTTTTCCACCCTGCACTGTGAATGTTTCCATCTTACGTTCAATTAAAACATGACAACAGCTAATGTTTGTGTAGTATTATTTTAAGCAGACTGTGTTTTTCTATTGTTGTGACTTACATGACATTTAGAGCGCATTTTACGGCCAATTCATGCAAAACTCCACGTAATCCCAAAGGGTTCACATACTTTTTCTTGCAACTGCATTCCAATGTAGCATGCTATTATGTTGTGGATGTTGTTTTAATGGTGGGTTGGGAGCCCCCAAGATTTCGATATAAGATGGGCAGCTGTAAGAGCTCGTCCTTGACTCACAAACGGTCCCTTAGCAACTTTTTGAAGTTACAACGGAGCTCCCCAAGGCCGCTCACCTATAGATCTGAAATTTTAATAGCCCCCCCCAGCAGTCACATGATTCCCTTTTGGCCCCTCGGCCAGCAATTTACAACCATTTGCAGCACCCCAATTTTGACGTGGTCACAACTGGCCTTCTCTGCCGCAAGCCTACATTTATCTCCTGTTTCTAGCCAAACCGCTCCCCCCCCCCCGAAAAAAAATAATCCCATTGCGGACAACGGATGTGCTTAACGACCTCGGTGTTTTGCTTTGCGACCACCAAGTTTGTTTAACCAAAGCTACCGGAAAGAAACCGGGCACGGTTGTGTGTTGAGCCACTGAATGACCGGCACCACTTAACGACTGCAATTTTGGGTCTCGATGACGGTCGTAAGTCGAGGACTAACCGTATGAATGTTTTCAATAAGTAAAATGAGTCATGAGTAAAGGTTGGCAGCAGGCTGGCATTGCCTGGCCACCTTCCAAGGGTAGGTAAGGCCGGGACAAAGGAGTGGGTGGAGCAGAAGAGGGCGTTTCCAAAGGTTAATCTGATTTGACTTCACTTCTGGTTCCCCCCCCCCCCGGACTCAAAAGCAAAGGCCCGAGAGTTAGCAATTTCTTTTCTTCCACTGAAGCCGGCAACGGATTGCACTGTTACCCAGGGCTGGATTTGAACACGGAGCTGGGCAAGACCCCCGTGGTTTTCCCCATCACACTTCACCTTGGACCCGGCACCGTGTCGAGGCAAAGCGGATGTCCACACCCTTAAAACACACACGGCCCAAAGCTAGTGTTGAGTTCACCAGCTGCGTTTTCTTTCCCGCTAAAATTTCCTTTGGAAGAGTTAGGGCTGCCAATTAGCAGCTATGGGCAGGAAAAAAATAATAATAAAGGTTTTTAGAGCAGGGGTCCTCAACCTCGGCAACTTTAAGACTGGTGGACTTCAACTCCCAGAATTCCTCAGCCAGGATGCTTTAAGACAGGGGTCTTCCAAGATGGCCCTTTTATGACTTGCGGACTTCAACTCCCAGAATTCCTCAGCCAGGATGCTTTAAGACAGGGGTCTTCCAACCTGGCCCTTTTAGGACTAGTGGACTTCAACTTCCAGAATTCCTCAGCCAGGATGCTTTAAGACAGGGGTCTTCCCACTTGGCAACTTTAAGACTTGTGGACTTAAACTCCCAGAATTCCTCAGCCAGCAAATGCACTCATCTTTAAGCATCTTGGTTAGGGAATTCTGGGAACTGAAGTCCACCCCTCTTAAAGCAGGCTGGCTGGGGAACTCTGGGAAGTGAAGTCCACCCCTCTTAAAGCAGGCTGGCTGGGGGATTCTGGGAGTGGAAGCCCACCCCTCTTAAAGCAGGCTGGCTGGGGAATTCTGGGAGAGGAAGCCCAACCCTCTTAAAGCAGGCTGGCTAGGGGATTCTGGGAGCGGAGGCCCACCCCTCTTAAAGCAGGCTGGCTGGGGGATTCTGGGAGCGGAAGCCCACCCCTCTTAAAGCAGGCTGGCTGGGGGATTCTGGGAGCGGAAGCCCACCCCTCTTAAAGCAGGCTGGCTGGGAGATTCTGGGAGTGGAAGTCCACCCCTCTTTACATTGCTAAGGCTGAGAAACCCTGCCCTAATATGCACAACTCTGAGTTGCACAAAACTACCCATTTAATGCCGGCTGTGAGTCTGAACTTCCCAACTGCTGGACAAAATGGCCTGCCATTTTGCAGACAAGAACGCTGAGGCTCAGACACACACGGCTGGCAGAAGGGAAGGGAAGGGAAGGGGTGGGGGAGAAAGCCTCAGATCCCGATTTATGAAATGACAGCAAGGTGTCCTTTGGCTACATTACCCGTTGGGCCCGCGAGCACCCCAAGATCTCCAAGGGGATGGAAATATGAGTGGGGAAATTGCAGATATTTCCACAAACTGGCTGGTTTTGCAAACTTGCAGCCTTGGGAAGTTGGTTCCCTTCGCTATCTCTTGAAATTAGAGGAAAAGAGCGAAAGGCTGGTGAAGGAAAACAAAGCGGCTCCAGTTTGTGCCTTACTTTCTCTCCAGCTCCTCCACTCTCCTGGGAGACCCGAGGACCAATTCGCACATTTCCCAGGATCGGATCTCAAGATGGCAACACGCGCAAAAAACAAAACAAAACAGGCCTTAGGAATCCAGCCAGCCGCCTTGCCTTGGATTTCTCCCTCAGCTATTTCAGGTTCCTACCTTGCCTTTGCAACTCGGGCCTTCTGCCCCTGCTCAGAATAACAGAGCTGGAAGGGAGCACGGAGGTCATCTAGTCCAACCCCCTGCTCAGGCAGGAGACCCAGATGAAATGGTTGGTCCAGTCTCTTCTTAAAAACCTCCAGTGATGGAAGAGACAGGCAACCCCACCCCATCTGGCTACAGAGTAGAGAATGCCAGAGTTGGAAGGGGCCTTGGAGGTCATCTAGTCCAACCCCCTGCTCGGGCAGGAAACCCTGCACCATTTCAGACAAGTGGCTGTCCAGCCTCTTCTTTTAAAACTTCCAGTGTTGGAGCATTCACAGCTTCTGGAGGCAGGTTGTTAATAATAATAATAATAAAGTTCGAAGGGACCTTGGAGGTCATCTAGTCCAACCCCCTGCTCAGGCAGGAGACCGTATACCATTTCAGACAAAGGGCTGTCCAGCCTCTTCTTAAAAACTTCTAAAACTTCCAGTGGAGGCAGGCCAGATATAAGAGTCTTTTTTTTCCTCTGCACGCAGCTTGGCTTGCTTGCTGGTGCAGCTATGACTCTCTCGCAAGGCTGAGCAAGGAATATCGGCATGACGGGAGAGGGAAGAATCGTGACTCTGCCCCAAACTTTTTGGGTGGTCTGACTTGGCCCTTTCCTTCCCGGCGTGGGCACAATCAGACTTGCCTTACCTCACTGGGACGTTAATCTCATTTTAATTCCATCCACTGGGAAATCTGGAAAGCGTTTGAATACTTGAGAGGTTAAATCAAGTTGAGATCATTTTCTGGGACAGGCCCGTACAGGGTTCTTAGTCAGAAAGGGGAAGAAATCTACTTTTCCGTCTTTCCAGGGTACTCTTCTCGCTTCCCAATCTAGCGCACGACCCTGGGATCTCTTGGTGGTCTCCTATCCAAGTGTTAACTCAGGCAGGAATGACGACAGATAGTCCTCTAAGCGCGAGCATGACGGAGCCCAAAGTTTCCATTGCTAAACAAGACACTGAAATGACTTTTGCCCCATTTTACGACCTTTCTAGCCATGGTTGTTAAGTGAATCACTCCGCTCGTTAAATTAGTGACGTGACACGGTCGTTAAGCAAATCCGGCTCCACCCCATTGACTTTGCTTGGCAGACGGTCATAAAAGGGGATCACGTGACACACCCAAGACAGTGCAACCGTCATAAATACGAGTCAGTTGCCAAGCGTCCCAATTCGCATCACGTTGACCACGGGGATGGTGGCAACAGTCATTAAGTGTGAAAAGCGGTCGTAAGTGGCTTTTTTCCAATGCCGTTGTAACTGAATGGTCACGAATCAAACCATCATAAGTTGAGGACGGTCTGTATTTATAGGAGGAGGGTTATGTTATTCCCCAGGATTCCAGAATCAAAAGATGCCAGGAGCGGTCTTCATTCAAAACTTCCACTTTTTAAATATAGGCAGTCCTCGACTTACAACAATTCATTTACTGACTGTTCAGTTACGACAGCGCTTCAGAAGGTGGCTTGTGACCGTTTGTCACAGTTACGACCTTTGCAGCGTCTGCATGATCATGGGATCCAAATGCAAACGTTTGTCAAACCGGTTCATATTTACGACGGTTCCACTGTCCCGGGGTCACGCGATCCCCTTTTGCGACCTTCTGACAAGCCAAAGTCCGTGGGGACGAAACTGGATTACACTTAACAGCCGCACGGCTAGCTTACGAACTGCAGTGATTCGCTTAACGACGGCGGCAAGAAAAGCTGCAAAACGGGGCAAAATTCACTTAGCAACATAACTTTTGGACTCCATCGTGCTTATAAGTCAAGGACTACCTAATTTTTTTTTTTAAAAAAATGTTGTTATTAAACCCAAAACAAATGAATCTTTGCACGGCGTCAGTCGGGAAGAAAACCAACTTGGATTGTTGCCAACCCTGCATGAATAACACCAAATAATCCGGCACAAGTCCCAAACTTGGCGAACCTCACAACGAGAACTATCCTAGTTCATAATTTCAGAATCTGAATGAAGCCCAAGGCCAGCGCGGAAGACAATTTACAGGGGGTCCCCAACTTACGACAATTCGCTTAGTGACTGCTTAAAGTTACGACGACATTTAAAAAGGTGGATTACCAGCAGTCCTCACGGTCCCGGCATCCCCAGGGTCAGGGGATCAAGATTTCAACCGGCCTGTGTTTAGGATGGCTGATGTGTCCTGGGTTCACCTGATCGCCAATTGTAAGCTGGCTTCCAACAAGCCAGCTTCCAATAGCAGTGTTCCAATATCTCAGGGGTTGCCCCAAAGAAGAGGGGGAATCAACTAAGCAACGGATGGAGACTAATCAAAGAGAGAAGCAAGCTGCAAGTAAGGAGAAACTTCCTGACAGTGAGGACAATTAACCAGCGGAACAGCTTGCCACCAGACGTTGTGGGTACTCTAACACTGGAGGTTTTCAAGAAGAGATTGGACAACTATTTGTCTGAAATGGTACAAGGTCTCCTGCCTGAGCAGGGGGTTGGACTAGAAGACCTCCAAGGGCCCTTCCAACTTTGGTATTCTATTCTATTCTATTCTATTCTATTCTATTCTATTCTATTCTATTCTATTCTATTCTATTCTATTCTATTCTATTCACCCCATTGACTATTATGTATTGCCCTGTTCACCGCCCTGAGTCCTTCGGGAGAAGGGCGGTATACAAATTAAATAATAATAATAATAATAATAATAATAATAATAATAATAATAATAATAATAATAATAATTATTATTATTATTATTATTATTATTATTATTATTATTATTATTATTATTATTCTATTCTTTCCACATTCTATTCTACATTCTATTCTATTCTATTCTACTCTACATTCTATTCTATTCTTTATTCTTTATTCTATATTCTAGTCTATTCTATTCTTTTATTCTTTATTCTATTCTATTTTTTATTCTATATTCTATTCTATTCTTTATTCATTCAAGTCTATTCTATTCTTTTATTCTTTATTCTATTCTATTTTATATTCTATATTCTATTCTATTCTATATTCTATTCCTATTCTATTCTAATTTTCCATTCTATATCCTATATTCCTATTCTATTCTATTCTAATTTTCGATTCTCTATTCCATATTCTCTTCTTTTCTCTTCTATTTTCCATTCTCTTCTTTATTCCTGTTATTTATGGTTGTAAATTGAGCAGTACTACCTGTACTGCTTTCTCCAGGATGGCAGATCTTCCCATTAGGAAGTGCTGCCTCAGCTGGGGCAAAGTCCGTGCTGTGGAAGAATTTGCGTAACCACTGACTTCCCTCAGTTGCACGTGGATCGAGGCCCTGAGACATTTTTCAAGGAATAAAGGAACCCAGTTAACTATTAATTACAGTATACAGATAGCCCTTGGTTTACAACCGTCCATTTATTGACCATCCAAACTTACAACAGCACCGAAAAAGTGACTTATGTCAGTTTTTCACACAACTAACGCAAAACACCCGTAGTCATCGTGATTAAAATCTGGACACTCGGCAATCGGTTCGTACTTACGACGGTCGCAGCGTCCCGAGGTGACGTGATCCCCTTTTGTGACCTCCTGACAAGCAAAGTCAATGGGGGAAAGCGGGATTCGCTTAACAGTCGTGTGACTAACTTAACAACTGCAGCGATTCGCTTAACGACCGCCGCAACCAAGGGGGCAAAAGGGGGCAAGCCTCACTTGAACAAATGTCTCGCTTAGCAACGGAAATTTCGGGCTTAATTGTGGTGGGTAAGTCGAGGAATGGAATAGACTCTCCTGCTTGAGCAGGGGGCTGGACTAGAAGACCTCCAAGGTCCCTTCCAGATCTATTCTGATTGATTGATTGATTGATTGAAATAGTCTAGGGCAGGGGTAGGCAACCTCGGCTCTTTTATGACTCGTGGACTTCAACTCCCAGAATTCCTGAGCCAGCCATGCTGAGGGAAAAGGGAGAGGTTTCCATACTGAGCCATGCTGGCTCAGGAATTCTGGGAGTTGAAGTCCACAAGTAATGAAGGGGGCCATAGTTCCCCCACGCTGGCTCAGGAATTCTGGGAGTTGAAGTCCACGAGTCATGAGGGGGCCATAGTTCCCTCATGCTGGTTCAGGAATTCTGGGAGTTGAAGTCCACAAGTCATGAAGGGCCCATAGTTCCCCCATGCTGGCTGAGGAATTCTGGGAGTTGAAGTCCACGAGTCATGAGGGGGTCATAGTTCCCTCATGCTGGTTCAGGAATTCTGGGAGTTGAAGTCCACCAGTCATGAAGGGGGGCATAGTTCCCCCATGCTGGCTCAGGAATTCTGGGAGTTGAAGTCCATGAGTCACGAAGGGGCCATAGTTCCCCCATGCTGGCTCAGGAATTCTGGGAGTTGAAGTCCACGAGTCACGAAGGGGCCATAGTTCCCCCATGCTGGCTCAGGAATTCTGGGAGTTGAACTCCACGAGTCATCAAAGGGCCAAAGTTTCCTCCATGCTGGCTCAGGAATTCTGGGAGTTGAAGTCCACCAGTCAGAAAAGAGCCAAGGTTGCCTACCCCTGGTCTAGGGTTCCTACTTGAGCGGGGGGCTGGACTAGAAGACCTCCAAGGTCCCTTCCAGCTCTATTCTGATTGACTGGTTACACCTCCCTGCTCCTCCCCAATTTGCCATCTACGGTAGGAAAGATCCAGAGGTGCCAAATTAGAACTCGGAACCAGTCCACCTGGAAGAAGCAGAATCGCCCGCCCCCCCCCCGGCTCAGAAAGAGAGGCCTGGCTAACCCAGGCCTTTGAGCCATTCTCACGGAGTCAAGTGAAAGGGGTTGAGATTTTAGGGATGGTTTTTTTGGTAGACGTGCCGAAAGAAAGGCAGGAAGCAAAGGAGACGGCGGAGTTACGCAAAGCGAAGCAATGCAGACGGGATGACCTGATTGAAGATCTCGGCTCATCTGGTCGGAATCCACCCCCCAGGCCTCGGCCGTCTCCCCCTCCCCCTCTCTTCCCGTCAGGTGAGGAAGCTCACCTGCCTCAGGGGGTGGCTGGTTTTATTGCCTGGCTCAGGCAAAGGCATTCCGACACGTAATCCACGATTCGCACGCTTGTGCGCGCATGGAGATTTCTCTGCTGTAGAACCGATGCGTGAAAGCATTGTTCCAAATATCTCTCGTCCTGTCTCCATCTCTCCTCTATCTCTCTGTCTCTCTTATCATCTCTCTCTCTTTCCCATCTCCCTCCCTCCCTATTCTTTATTGATCTATCTTTCCATCAGAATAGAGGTGGGAGGGACCTTAGAGGTCTTCTAGTCCAGCCCCCTGCTCAAGACCGTCTCTTATCCTCTTATCTCTCTCTTTCTTTATGCGTGTGTGTGTGTGTGTGTGTGTGGTGTGTGTGTGTGTGTGTATACGGTATGTCTATATGTATAAGGTAAAGGTAAAGGTTCCCCCCGCACACGCGTGCTAGTCGTTTCCGACTCTAGGGGCCGGTGCTCATCTCCGTTTCAAAGCCGAAGAGCCAGCGCTTGTCCGAGGACGTCTCCGTGGTCATGTGTCCGGCATTACTAGACGCCAAAGGCGCACGGAACGCTGTTCCCTTCCCACCGTAGTGGTCCCTATTTTTCTACTTGCATTTTTTACGTGCTTTCGAACTGCTAGGTGGGCAGAAGCTGGGGACGGAGTAACAGGCGCTCACTCTGTTACGCGGCACTCGGGATTCGACCTGCCAAACTGCCGACCTTCTGATCGACAAGCTCAGCGTCCTAACCCACTGAGCACCGCGTCCCCGTCTATAAGTATACCATATATATATTTGTGTATATATACATGTGTATATATACACACACACACACACACACACACACACACACACACCTTTCTCTACCTTGAAGTTGAACTACTACAACTACTGCTAAGCTTGTAAGCCGCCCTGAGTCTTCGGAGAAGGGCGGGATATAAATGGAATTAAAATAAAAAAATAAAATAAAATAAAAATACCTACCTATCAGTCTGTCTGTCTATCTACCCTGTCATTTCATCTCTCATTTAAAAGTTGATAATTAAAAATCATCATAACTATCATCTACCGATAATCTAATCCTCCAACACTGGAGGTTCTTAAGAAGAGACTGGACAGCCATTTGTCTGAAATGGTACAGGGTTTCCTGCCTGAGCAGGGGGTCAGACTGGATGACCTCCAAGGCCCCTTCCAACTTTATTATTATTATATGTCTGCCTATCCCTCCTCTCTCTCTCTCCCTCTGTGTGTGTGTGTGTGTGTGTGTGTGGTGTGTAAAATATATCCACTCTATCATCTCTCTCTCTCTGTATTCTGTTTTTCTCCAACTTTCTTCCAAACACACAGCAAGTCCTCGACTTACAACCTCAACTGTGCTCAAAATTTCTCTTGCAAAGTATTTGTTATGTGAATTTGGCCCCATTCTACGACCTTCCTTGCCATGGTGGTTAAGTGAATCACTGCAGCTGTTAAGTGAGTAACAGGGCCGTTAAGCGAATCAGGCTTTCCCCTTGAATTTTGCTGGTCAGAAGGTCAAAAAAAAAGGGGGGGGGATAGCGTGACATACCCCCCACCCCCACCCCGGGATGCTGTGACCGTCATAAATAGGAGTCAGTGCCCAAGCGTTTGGATTTTGATTACCTGACCAGGGGGATGCTGGAGCGGTTGTAAGTGTGGAAAACAGGTCCTAAGTCACTTTTTTCCCTTTGTAACTCTGAACGGTCACTAAGCGAATTGTCATAAGTTGAGGACTACCTGTATTCTGGACTTCAGCTCCTCTTTCCTGTTACTGCTCCCTCCCCGCCCACAACCATCATACCTGTCTGTCAATCTTTCCTAAATCACCTCTCCTCTCCTCCTCCTTCTCTAAGGACCACGCTGTCAATCACACGCCTTTTATTCCTGCAGGCTTCCCCTAACAGGCTGGGTCAACAACAACCTTGCAGAGTGGGCCGGTGTGTTTTTAAGGCACTAAGAATCGGCAGGGGGGGGGGAATACTTCAAGCTAATGGAAGCAGGACAGGAAAGAGCGAAGGAGGTGCCCCCAACCCCCCCAACCACCACCACCGAGTCAGGAACACGGCTAGAAAGTCTTAGCGCAAACATTGGTTTAGCCCTGCGGTGCCCAGAGGGATGCAAACATTTCACAGAGGTCCAAAAAATAAAAATAAATAAAAATATAAAAAAATATGAGCATATTTGTTGTCGGATCCTTCAGAAAGAAAATTAAAAACTTTTTCAGGCTCAAAAAAAAAATAATTTCTAGGAGTCTCCTTGATGTTAAATCAGGTTTTTTTTCCTCCCCCAAAACTTGGTCAGTTTAAGATGGGAGGACTTCAACTCCCAGAATTCCACAGCCAGCTCTGCTGTGGCAGAGCTGGCTGTGGAATTCTGGGAGTTGAAGTCCTCCCATCTTAAATTGGCCAAGGATGGGGGGAAAAAAAACTCTGATTTAAACAGAAGAGGGTGGGGGGGGAAGAGAGAGGGGGAAGGGGCTTTTATTCCCACTTGAAGGCCCCCAATTCTTTCCGAATGAAAGAGAGGGGGGGGAGGGGCGGGGAGAGCATTCAAAGGAGGAGATGTTAATGAGGGGGGGTCATTAAAATTCATGAGCCCCCCTTCCCCCCCCCTGGGGGTGGGTTCTTGTTCAAGGTTGAAGTCTGGTTTTCTGCAGAGAAGCGAATTTTCGGGATATGGGGCACGATCCACCAAAGGGGGGAAGCCGAAGGGGATACAGGAAAATTTGCTGGTCCCCAAGGAGGTGTTATTTTGGGGGGGTGGGGGGGTGTCTGGGGACTGGAACCCCAAAGCAAAGAGGATTTCCCTTCCTTTTTTTTCTTCCCCCATTCCTCCCTATCTTTCCTTCTTTCTCCTTTTCTTTTCTCTTTCTTTTTTTTCTTTTCCTCTCCCTCCCTCCCCACCCTTCCTTCTTTCTTTACTTCCCATCTTTTTGCCTTTCTTCTTCCTTCTTTCCTTCCCTCCTTCCTTCGGTTCCCATCTTTTTCTCTTTCTTTTTTTCTTTTTTTCCTTCTTTCCTTTTCTTTGTTTTCCCCAATTCCTCTTTCCTTCCATCTTTTTTTCTTTCTCATCTTTTGTCATTGCTTCCTTCTCTTCTCTCCCACCTTTCCTTTCTTTCTCCCTTTTTTCTTTCCTTCCTTTCTTTCTCTTTGTTGTTCTTTCTTTCCCCCTCCCTCTGCTTTCCTGTTTCCTTTCTTCTCATCTTTTTTCCTTTCTTCTTCCTTCCTTCTTTCCTTCCCTACTTCGCTCCTTCCTTTCCACCTTCTCTTTCTTTCTTTCTCTTCCTTCCTTCCTTCCTTTTCTCTTTCTTTCTTTCTTTTTCTTTCTTTCTTTCTTTCTCTTTCTTTCTTTCTTTCTTTCTTTTTCTTTCTTTCTCCTTCCCTCAGCCCCCCTTCCTTCCTTCCTTCCTTTTTCTTTCTTTCTTTGTTTTTCTCTTTTTCTTTCTTTCTTTCTCTTTCCTTCCCTCCCTCCCTCCTTCTTTCTTTCCTTCCCTCCCTCCCTCTTCTTTCTTTTTCTTTCTTTCTCTTTTTCTTTCCTTCCCTCCTTCCCTCCCTCTTTCTTTCTTTCCCTTCCCCTCCCTCCCTCCCTCTTTTCTTTCCTTCCTTCCTTCCTTCCTTCCTTCCTTCCTTCCTTCCTTCCTTCCTTCCTTCCTTCCTTCCTTCCTTCCTCTTTTTCTTTTTCTTTTTCTTTTTTCCTTTCTTCCCTTCCTTCCTTCCTTCCTTTCTTTCTTTCTTTCTTTCTTTCTTTCTTTCTTTCTTTCTTTCTTTCTTTCTTTCTTCTTTCTTTCTTTCTTTTCTTTCTTTCTTTCTTTCTTTCTTTCTTTCTTTCTTTCTTTCTTTCTTTCTTTTCTTCATCCCCACTTCCCTGAAGCTGCTTAGCATGCTGATGGACTTCCAGGGAGACAATACAGCGGTGGGAAAATGCAGAGGTGGGAAGGGGGAAAAGTCCTCACAAAAGAAGGGACTAGTTCCCAAGGCCTGCTAAATTCTCGGAGGGGGAGGCAAGGAACCCCCCCCCTCAAAAAGCAGAACGTCCCGGCCGGTTTTCCCCAAACCCAGAGTTTCCCCACAAAGGCCTGGACGGCAACCTGCCCCCACCCCCTTTCGAGGCTGATGACCCTGAGCCCCACCTTGCAAAGGGAAACTGAGGCACCTTTGCTCTGCAAATGGCCCCCTTTTTCCGCCAGTCCTCCTGCCCGCAAGACCTCTTGGCTGCCCTGGCTGGGCCCTTGGCACGAAGACGGGGGGGGGGGGGGAGAGGTCCTGCCAGCCCAGACTCCCCCCCTCCCATCTTCACTTTGGGGTGTGCTCATTCAGGGTCCCCAACACCCCAGCAAGCCACGGACCGTTTCAGCTCCCGAGCCAACCGCAAGGAACGCAGGCCGGCCGAAAGGCATCTTTCCCACCCACCCACCCCTCCCAGACCCGGCCCACAAAGACCCCCCACCCCCACCCATGCCCTCCAGAAGCAGACAGCCCACCCCCCACCCCCCACCCCCCACCGTCCCATTGTCTGCAAGTTTGCTCTGCCGGAGGTTTTTTTTTTGGGGGGGGGGGGTGTCCTTCCAGGGCAGACTCGGGAGGGAGGGAAGAGGGGTTGCAGAGAAGGAAGACCACCCGAAGAAGCGGGGCTGGGCAGGGGGAGGACCGGAGGACCCCAACCCTCCCCCACCCCAGCCCCCCTCCGGAGCCGCGGAGCTGGGGCTTGCCCGACCCAGACCTGCGCGGCCGGGCAAAGGCTGGCCGGAGCCCGGCAGAGGGTGGGCTCTGCCCCCCACCCAACCCAAGCCCGCCCAGCCCCTCGCCCACCTGGCTCCGGGCTCCCTCGGCTCTGGCCGGCTGGTTGCCCATCTCGAGCCCGCTCTACGGCCGCCGGCTCATCCTCGCGGCGGCCAGGAGGAGGAAGAGGAGGAGGAGGAGGAAGAAGAGGAGGAGGAGGAGGAGGAAGAGGAGGAGGAGGAAGAAGAGGAGGAAGAGGAGGAGGAGGAGGCGCGGCTGGCCGGCCAAGCGGGACCCCCGCGAGCTCCGGGCTCTTGCAAAGCGGCGGCGGCGGCGGAGAGGCTCCGCAGAGCCCTGCCCCGGCTGGGCCGGCCCTCTGGCTGGAGGAGGAGGAGGAGGAGGAGGAGGAGGCCGGGCCAAGCCGGGCATCGCCGTCCGAGCGCCGGAATGGAAAGAGCCGGCCGGGAAGGAGCCGCGCGGAGGCGGCCGACGTTACTGCAGGGCCAGCGGGGAGGGGGAGGGGGAGGGGGGGGAAGGGCTGCGGCTGCGGGAGGGGGAGGGCCGGGGCAGATCCTGGGGGGGGGAGCAAGGGGGGAGGAGGGGGGGAGGAAGGGGAACGGGGGGGGGCTGGGTTGTTCTGGACGAGGGAGGGGGAGAAGGGGGTAGGAAGAGGAGGAGGGGAAGGAAGGGGCACGGGGGGGGGGGCTGTTGCTGGGGGGGCAATAAGGCTGCAGGAGGGGGGAGGAGGGAAAAAGGCACGGGGCGGGGGGGCTGGGCTGTGCCTGGGGGGGGGGCAATAAGGTTGCAGGAGGGGGAGGAGGAGGAAGGGGCACGGGGGCGGGGGGGGCTGGGCTGTGCTGGGGGGGGGCAATAAGGTTGCAGGAGGGGGAGGAGGAGGAAGGGGCACGGGGGTGGGGGGGCTGGGCTGTGCCTGGGGGGTTAGATAAGGTTGCAGGAGGGGGGAGGAGGAGGAGGAAGGGCCACGGGGTGGGGGGGATGGGCTGTGCCTGGGGGGGGCAATAAGGTTGCAGTGGAGGGGGAGGAGGAGGAAGGGCATTGGTGGAGCAGTGGGCTAATGCCTCCTTAAGTAACACCAT
>CM044354.1:367601198-367771198 GCA_024294585.1 Vipera latastei
TCAGCCCAGGTTCGAATCTCAGATAAAGGGTATGACTGACTGATGAGAACATAAAGAGTTCGAAATGATCATATCAGCCTCCCAAAATTCTTTATTAGCAATTTGAATAATTTACACAAATAATGAGCTGTCATAAGTTGACTATATCCTGTGGATAAGCCTTGAGTCAGGCCAAAACAGGAATGAAAGAGTTAATTAGCAAGGTGCATTCAAAAAGCCTTGACAAATACTTAACACACATTTGCCTTGCCTCCTAGCTAATAAAAAGAGAAAGAACCTGTGGCTCAGGAAGTTAAAACAACTGCCTAATATATAATCAGCCCAGGTTCGAATCTCAGATAAAGGGTATGACTGACTGATGAGAACATAAAGAGTTCGAAATAATCATATCAGCCTCCCAAAATTCTTTATTAGCAATTTGAATAATTTACACACACACACACACACACACACACACACACACACACACACACACATATATATATATATATATATATATATATATATATATATATTGATTAAAATTAAAATCATAGTGTAATTAAGATAAAAGGTTGGAACAGTCTCGTAGACCTGTCTATTTCTTCCATAAATAAATTGCGTTAATGCCGGCAGACCATCGAACGGTGAAGAGTTCTTAAGAAGAGACTGGACAGCCGTTTGTATGAAATGGTCATGGGGTCTACTGCTTGAGCAGAGGGTTGAAGTAGATGACCTCCAAGGTCCCTTCCTTCCTTCCTTCCCTTCCTTCCCCTCCTCCTCCTCCTCCTCCTCCTCCTTGTACATCAAGGATGGAAACTAACCCAACAGAGAAGCAACCTGGAACTAAGGAGAAACTTCCTGACAGATCAATTAACCGGTGGAACAACTGCCTCCAGAAGCGGTGAATGCTCCAACACTGGAAGTTTTTAAGAAGAGACTGGAGAGCCATTTGTCTGAAATGGGACAGAGTTTCCTGCCTGAGCAGGGGGTTGGACTAGATGAACTCCTAGGTCCCTTCCACCTCTGCTCTGATTGAGCGCAAGCAACTGTTTCCTTCCCCCCCCACCCTCATTGTGGTATTTTTTTTTATTAGTGGCGAGAGACGCTGTCCTTCTCGCTGCCAAGAATAAACCGGCAATCGTTGTTTTTGCTCCTTTGGGTCGATCTCCCTGGCGAGAAAACAAAATGTTTTGACTGGCAGATTACACGTTTCACACGAAATAAAAGGGAAATTTGCAGTGTGTGTGTGTGTGTAAGGAATAAATAGTCTCTTTTTGTCTGGGTCTGATGAAACAGCTAGATGGATCTTTGGCTCGTGTGATTTGGGGGGGGGTCTGTCGTTCTTGTGAAATGGCATCAGCTGGGCTCATCTGTCTAGCCATGATTTTGCAATTTCAATCGGAATAGAGCTGGGAGGGACCTTGGAGGTCATCTAGTCCAACCCCCTGCACAAGCAAGAGACCCTAACCCATTTCAGACCAATGGCTGTCCAGCCTCTCCTTAAAAATCTCCAGTGATGGAGCACCCACGACTTCTGGTGGCAAGCTGTTCCACTGGTTAATTGTCCTCATTGTTAGGAAGTTTCTCCTTAATTCCAGGTTGCTTCTCTCCTTGATCAGTTTCCAGCCATTGTTTCTCCTCCTTCCCTCTGGTGCTTTGGAGAATAGGTGGACCCCCTCCTCTTTGTGGCAGCCCCTCAAATACTGGAACCCTGCTATCATGTCACCCCTATTTCTTCTTTTCTTTAGACTAGCCAAACCCAAATCCCGCAGCCGTTCTTCGTATGTTATGGTCTCCAGGCCTTGGATCATCTCAGTTGCTCTTCTCTGGACTTTTTCCAAACTCTCAACAACTTTTTTTTGTGATAAGGTGACCAAAATTGGCTGCATTATTCCAGGTGTGGCCTTACTAAGGCTTTATAAAGCCGCATCGAGACCATGCATTTTGGGTAAACCGCACTGAGCTGGGTTGGTGCAACAGGCTATAAACCAAGATATTGTGGTTTACAGGTAATCCCTGGCTTATAGCCAGCTGTTCAGCAACGGATGGAAGTTACAACAGCATAGATTGAAGAAAGTAACCGGCAGCGCTTCCTCGCAGTTACGACAGGCAGCATCTCCCGAGTCAGGTGATCAAAATTCAGGCAGAGGTGGCAACCCCCCACCTCAGTTTCAGAGGCAGCAACCCCCCAGCCTCAATTTCAGCAGGAACAGCCCCCAGCCTCAATTTCACAGGCAGAAACCCCCAGCCTCAATTTCAGAGGGAGGAAACCCCCCCGCCTCAATTTTAGAGGGAGGAAACCCCCAGCCTCAATTTCACAGGCAGAAACCCCCCAGCCTCAATTTGAGGGAGGAAACCCCCAGCCTCAATTTTAGAGGGAGGAAACCCCCAGCCTCAATTTCACAGGCAGAAACCCCCCCAGCCTCAATTTCAGAGGGAGGAAACCCCCCCCCGCCTCAATTTCACAGGCAGAAACCCCCCAGCCTCAATTTCAGAGGGAGGAAACCCCCAGCCTCAATTTGAGAGGGAGGAAACCCCCAGCCTCAATTTCACAGGCAGAAACACCCCCAGCCTCAATTTGAGAGGGAGGAAACCCCCAGCCTCAATTTCACAGGCAGAAACCCCCCAGCCTCAATTTCAGAGGGAGGAAACCCCCAGCCTCAATTTGAGAGGGAGGAAACCCCCAGCCTCAATTTCACAGGCAGAAACCCCCCCAGCCTCAATTTCAGAGGGAGGAAACCCCCAGCCTCAATTTCACAGGCAGAAACCCCCCAGCCTCAATTTCAGAGGGAGGAAACCCCCAGCCTCAATTTGAGAGGGAGGAAACCCCCAGCCTCAATTTCACAGGCAGAAACCCCCCAGCCTCAATTTCAGAGGGAGGAAACCCCCAGCCTCAATTTCACAGGCAGAACCCCCCCCCGCCTCAATTTTAGAGGGAGGAAACCCCCAGCCTCAATTTCACAGGCAGAAACCCCCCAGCCTCAATTTGAGGGAGGAAACCCCCAGCCTCAATTTGAGAGGGAGGAAACCCCCAGCCTCAATTTCACAGGCAGAAACCCCCCAGCCTCAATTTGAGAGGGAGGAAACCCCCAGCCTCAATTTTAGAGGGAGGAAACCCCCAGCCTCAATTTCACAGGCAGAAACCCCCCAGCCTCAGTTTTAGAGGGAGGAAACCCCCAGCCTCAATTTCACAGGCAGCCAGTGGCTGCCTACGCTCTGCCAGAGCTCCGGAGCTGGGGACCACCTCAAATGAGGAGGGGGGGGCAGAGCAGGCAAATAGCTCCACATCTGGAATCCAAAAACTCCGGAATGTCCCTCTGGCATTTCCGTGCTCTGCCTTGACCCCCCCCTCCCCAAGGACCCCGATGCAGGGGGGAAAAGGAAACCGTTCCTAATTTATGATTCCACGTGCATCACCAGCCAAGCAAGCCAGCCTCAGCCCCCCCCCCCCCACAATCCCCTCCTCACAGCCTGGAACGCATCAAGGAAGATGGGGGGGAGGAGTCTGGCAGAGCCCCCCCAGCCCAGCAACCTGGGCGTCTCCTTTGATGTGACAGATTGCAAGAAACAGATCCAGCTTGGCACAACCCCCCCCCCCTTTGGGGAACTGGATCCCCTCCCCGGCTACTCTTCAAAAGAATGTCGGCCTTTGGTTGGGGGCTTAATGAGGGGGGGGAGGCTTCTGCCCATTTTAGGCTAATTAAACTAGGACTGAAGGCTTGGGAGCACAGCCTGTCTTATTTCAATCTCTCAGGGGCTGCCCCAAAGAATAGGGAGTCAAGCTCTTCTCCAAAGCGCCGGAAGGCAGGACGAGAAGCAACGGATGGAAACTCATTAAGGAGAGAAGCAACCCGGAATTAAGGAGAAACTTCCTGACAGTGAGAACAATTAACCAGTGGAACTCCTTGCCTCCAGAAGCTGTGAGTGCTCCAACACTGGAAGTTTTTAAGAAGAGACTGGACAGCCATTTGTCCGAAATGGTATAGGGTTTCCTGCCCGAGCAGGGGGTTGGACTAAATGACCCCCAAGGTCCCTTCCATGATGATCATCATCATCAATAATAATAATAACAACAACAACCTGCCTCCTCTGTTATTCTGTTAAGGCTAAAGTATATGAAAAACGGTTGCTAGAATTGGGTATGTCTAGCTGCCAAAAAAGCCAACACAGTGCTAGGCTGCATTAACAGAGGGAGAGAATCAAGATCACGTGAAGTGTTAATACCGCTTTACAAGGCCTTGGGAAGGCCACACCTGGAATACGGCATCCAGTTTTGGTCACCACGATGTAAAAAAAGATGTTGGGACTCTGGAAAGAGTGCAGAGAACAGCAACAAAGAGGATCAGGGGACTGGAGACTAAAACATACAAGGAACGGTTGCTGGAATTGGGGATGTCCAGTTTAACGAAGAGAAGGGTGAGGGGTGACATGATAGCAGTGTTCCAATATCTCAGGGGCTGCCCCAAAGAAGAGGGAGTCAAGCTCTTCTCCAAAGCGCCTCCAAGAAGCAACGGATGGAAACTAACCAAAGAGAGAAGCAACCTAGAACTAAGGAGAAACTTCCTGACAGTGAGAACAATTAACCAGTGGAACAACCTGCCTCCAGAAGCTGTGAGTGCTCCAACACTGGAAGTTTTTAAGAAGAGACTGGACAGCCATTTGCCTGAAATGGTATAAGGTTTCCTGCCTGAGCAGGGGGTTGGACTAGACGACCTCCAAGGTCCCTTCCAACTACTTCTTCTTCTTCTTCTTCTTCTTCTTCTTCTTCTTCTTCTTCTTCTTCTTCTTCTTCTTCTTCTTCTTCTTCTTCTTCTTCTTCTTATTATTATTATTATTATTATTATTATTATTATTATTATTATTATTATGTAGTTTAATGAAAAGAAGGGCTAGGGCTGATATGACAACAATCGTCCGATATTGCAGGGGCTGTCAGAAGGAAGAGGGGGGTCCACCTGCCTATTTTCCAGAGCACCTGAAGGCAGGACAAAAATTAATGGGTGCAGACCAATCAAGGAGAGGAACAACGCAGAACCAAGGAGAAACTTCCTAACGGGTGAGAACAATTATCCAGTTGGAACGGCTCACCTTCGGAAGTTGTGGGTCTCTCGCCATGGGAGGTGACTGGACACCCACCTGCCTGAAAGGCGACAGTGATTCCTGCCTGAGCAGGGGGTTGGACTAGAAGACCTCCAAGGTCCCTTCCAACTCTTGTTCTTCTGTTCCTCATTTTCCTTGACGGTCACGTGAATGTCTGCAAGGCAACACCACCGGCAGGGTTGGCTGCAGGGCGCGGCCTTCGTTCGACACCCCTCTTATTTCTAAATTAACTTTGGAGGGTGGGAAAGTGGTCAAAGGGGGCTCCATTTATGCCAGCATAGACAGGACTGGCCACATACCAGGAGCTGCCTCGGCTCTCTGCTACGTGCCCGAGGATGAGGTGGTGGGAAAATTTTACAGGTGACACCCCCCCCAAGGGATTCTGGGAAGATTTCTGGTGGGGAAAAACTGCAAAGGTTGCACAGGAAGTTCTCTCTCTCTCTCTCTCTCTCTCTCTCTCTCTCTCTCTCTCTCTCTCTCTCTCTCTCTCTCTCTCTCTTTCTCGATGAAGCTTGCAGGTTTTTATCCCTTGGGTTTTTCAAAAATGTAAAGTTTTCCCCACGATTAAAAAGCAGAGTTTGCAAACTGCTTGGTTCATTTTTTTTCTGTCTGTTGCTGCCCCCTGGTGGTCACAGTGGGGTAAATTGGTAGAGTACAAGGTAGACCTTGACTTACTCATGCTACACACACACACACACACACACACACACACAAACACAAACACAAACAAACAAACAAACAGTGACTGTCCATTCTGAATATGTAGCGGAAGGAGAAAGCTTCAGAGTCAAAAAGGTTAACGCTGTACGGAGCAAAGCATTTTTTGTTCCATTTTATGGAAGATTTGCATGCACCCATCTTCCCCCAATGCCTACTCAGAAGTAACCAAAGGCATAGATGAAACAAAACAGGTCTTCTGTATGACTTCTCAGAAGTCAAACTCTCTCTTTGTGCACAAGGGAGTATATCTAAGAGTGCAACCCTTTTGCTGAGAAGTGAAACAACACCCTTGCCACACAACAACATCAACGCAACTTGCTTTCACTTCCTTCATTTTTTTTTCTGGGAGAAAAACCAGACCATTTGCAAGACCAACGTATACTCAGAGATTTTTAGGAAGAAAGCCAGGTTGGTTTACAGGAGCAAAAAGTTAGAAAGGCCCTTTTTTCCCCCAATTCACACATTTTAGGAAAGTTGTCAAACTTCAGCTTTGTAAAGTTGAAAAATGGGCTACCGGACTTCCTCTTGATTTATTTATTTATGTATTTTACAAAACCATCAGGAACTCATGTTCGAGAAGGAGAATAAGGTGAACAAAATGCAAAAACCAATAATATCGAAATAAAATTTGAATTCTACATCAAGCTGGCCTGGCCTGATGGGGAATCACTTAGGGTTTTAACATTTATATATATTTTTATTGTTTTTATTGTGGGCAATAATTTAATTCTTTTTTAACTTTTGTATTTTGTAGTTTTAAGATATGCCCTGTTCACCGCCCTGAGTCCTTCGGGAGAAGGGCGGTATAAAAATTTAATAAATACAATACAATACAATACATCAGTCTAAGCCAATGTTTCTCAACATCAACCACTGGAAGACGGGTGGACTTCAACTCCCAGAATTCCCCAGCCGACCATGCGGGCTGTAGAATTTTGGGAATTGAAGTCCACACATCTTAAAGTGACTGAAATTGAGAAATGTGTAGATCCTGGATGCAGAGGACAAAAAAACTGCAGCTTGATGGCAATTGGCTAAGCTGACACTACTACAGTTCAATGTGATGCTGTTGCACTCTTGTGCCTAATTTGTCTCCTAAGTGACATTTCTTTAAATTTTGTTTTCCCTTCCTAGCCCTTGCTCCAGAAGCCGCCCTTGATAGCAATAGCCATAGCACTTAGACTTATATACAGCTTCATAAAGACCCCCTAAGCAGTTTAGAGATTCAGCCTATTTGCCCCCAACAATCTGGAAGGAATAGAATAGAATAGAATAGAATAGAATAGAATAGAATAGAATAGAATAGAATAGAATAGAATAGAATAGAATAGAATAGAATAGAATAGAATAGAAAATATGGAATAGAATTAAATGGAATGGAAAAGAATATGGAATAGAATTATACAATAGAATAGAATAGAATAGAATAGAATAGAATAGAATAGAATAGAATAGAATAGAATAGAATAGAATAGAATAGAATAGTGAAAGAACGGAATAGAATAGAAGGGTCCTGGAATTGCCCACCCACCGTCTTCCTGTCCTGTTTATACCTGTTTTAACCTGTTCCAGGTGGCTATTATTATTATTATTATTATTATTATTATTATTATTATTATTATTATTACAAAACTGGGGAGAGAATAGAATAGAATAGAGCAGAGTAGAATAGAATTGAATGGAATTAAAATAAGAATAGAATAGAATAGAATAGAAGAAAATATAGAATAGAATCAGAATATAGAATAGAATAGAATCAGAATATAGAATAGAATAGAATAGAATAGAATAAAAATAGAATAGAATAATAATAGAATAGAATAAGAATAGAATAGAATAGAATAGAATAGAATAGAATAGAATAGAATAGAATAGAATAGAATAATAATAGAATAGAATAGAATAGAATAGAATAGAATAAGAATAGAATAGAATAGAATAATAATAGAATAGAATAGAATAGAATAATAATAGAATAGAATAGAATAGAATAGAATAGAATAGAATAGAATAGAATTTAAATGGAATAGAATAGAAATTAAATGGAATAGAATAGAATAGAATAGAATAGAATAGAATAGAATAGAATAGAATAGAATAGAATAGAATAGAATAGAATAGAGCTGGAAGGGACCTTGAAGGTCATCTAGTCCAGCCCCCTGCTGAAGACCTGCTGCAACAGGCGTTAAGTGTGAAAAAGGTCATAAGACACTTTTTTCTGTGCCATTGTGACTTTGAACGGGTCACTAAACAAATGGCTTGTAATTCGAGGATTCCCTGTATGTGTAGGTTCAAATCAGCCTGCCGAGAGAGAAGTACCGTAACTCAAATATGACTGGTTTTCTGAGGATTTTCCAATCTTTGCTGCAAGACTTTGAGAGCGTGACTATTCCTGGAAATGTATGAGTTATTAGGGATGTGAATCACTCAAGCCCAGGAATTTAAGCACCGGCTAATAAGGAGCATCCTGTCTGCTTAAAGGGGGTGAGAAAATGAATAATTATAACTTCAAGTACTTTGGAATAATAAACTAGGCAGCTAGTCCTCAGCACACGACTGTAATGAAGCCTACCCCTTATAGTTGCATGTTGTGATGGTTATAAAATCGATCCACCTTATTTTATTGGCTTTTAGTTTTGCAGCAGTCGTTAAACGGATGTGGACACCGTAAAAACGCTGCAGCCGTTAAGCGAACACTGAGGTCATTAAGCAATCACTAAGGGTGTAGTTTGGCCGAAAACCATGAAGTAAATGCCGGTCTTCAGCAAACCGTCATTAACTGGGTCACGTGACCGCAGGACGATGCAAAAAGGCCTTAATTGCAGCCATGTTGCCAAGTGCCCAAAGTTTGGTCATGTGACCAGGGAGTGGGCCGATCCATCAGAAATTTCCAACATGGGTGGGTAGGGAATTCTGGGAGTTGAAGTCCACACATGATAGAACAATTAACCAGTGGAACAACCTGCTTCCAGAAGTGGTGAATGCTCCAATGCTGGAAGTTTTTAAGAAGAGACTGGATAGCCATTAGTCTGAAATGGTATATAGAGTTTCCTGCCTGAGTAGGGGGTTGGACTAGATGACCTCTAAGGTCCCTTCCAACATTATTATTATTATTATTATTATTATTATTATTATTATTATTATTATTATTATTATTATTATCATCATCATCATCATCATCATCATCATCTCTTAATTTGCTGAGATTGAAAAACACGGATTTAAGCCTGATGAAGCTTGTTCCTCTCTCCGCTTTTAAAAGAATCAATAAAAAGACTTGCTAGCTTTTACATTCACAAGAATGATTCCCAGCGAGTTGAACTGGAATAGTTTTAACATGAATTATCCAAGAAGCGGCTTCAGTTCTTTCACAGGTAAATTTCCCTAGGGCAAGCTCTTTTTAGCAAGAGTCCCACTCTTTGCACCGAACGTTCAGCAGTAGCTCTTTCCCCCCCCCAAACTTTTTATCCCTACCGGCAGGTTTTTTGATCCAGGAATGACAAATGCTAACCAGACTAGATTTCCTTGGAGAGTAGAGTAGAGTATAGAGTAGTGTAGAGTAGAGTAGGAATAGAATAGAATAGAATAGAATAGAATAGAATAGAATAGAATAGAATAGAATAGAATAGAATAGAATAGAATAGAATAGAATAGAATAGAATAGAATTAAAATAAGAATAGAATAGAATAATGAATAGAATAGAACAGAAAACAATAGAAATTATTTTATAATATATTCCTCCTCCCTCCTCCTCCTCCTCCTCCTCCTCCTCTCTACAAGCACCCTCGCTTGTAGCCCTGATGAGGTCACCTAGTTGGGTCATAAAAGGTCTGCAAGAAAACCACCGTCAGAGAGCATCAAGCATGGCACAATTTTCCTCCTCCTCCTCCTCCTCCTCCTCCTCCTCCTCCTCCTCCTCCTCCTCCTCCTCCTCCTCCTCCTCCTCCTCCTCCTCCTCCTCCCACTTCATTCCCTTCTACAACTGGTGATGTTACCTAGCTGGGTAATGAAACATCTGCAAGAAAACCACCAAGCTCAGAGAGCACCAAGGACCCTACAGTCCATTTCCTCCTCCTCCTCCTCCTCCTCCTCTTCCTCCTCCTCCTCCTCCCCCCCCCACTTCTAGCACTGTGGATGCTATCTACTTGAGACATGAAACGTCTGCAAGAGAACCACCAAACTCGGCGGAGATCCATGGGCCCTCTGAGCCCAGCCCAGGATCCAGAGACCCCTCTTCCGGGCTTCCCTTACCTGTGCTGGGCCTCAGGCGACCCTCAGCCAGCTCCGAGATGGCCCCCGCGGTGATGGTCTTCTTCAGCCTGCAGCCTCCGGAGGTGGTGACAACGCCCGGCTTGGACAACATGTCTTCGCTGCTAGCTCTTTTCAGCTGCAAGAGGAGGGGGGGAGATTAGAGGCCTTGCAGGACCAGGGTGGTCCCGGTGGGTTATACTGGCCGTGGCTTCTTTTGCTGCCTAGTCCAAGGATGGCAGACACTGTCCCCCCCTACACACACACATACACACACACACAGCACTGGGACAAGTGTGCTGGCCAACAACTTCCCAAAAGAGGTGGAAGCTCTTTCAAGAGAGGAGGAGGAGGAGGAGGAGGAAAGGAAGGAAGGAAGGAAGGAAGGAAGGAAGGAAGGAAGGAAGGAAGGAAGGAAGGAAGGAAGGGAAAGACGGTGGAGAGGAAGAGAAGGATGAAAAATGGAGAAGAGGAAAAGAAAAAAGGAGGAGGTGGAGGGAGGGAGGGAAGGAAGGAAGGAAAAAAGGGAGAAGAGGAAGAGTAGGAATAAAAACGGAGAAGAAAAAAGGAGGAAGGGGAGGGGGAGGAGGAAAAGAGGGAGGAAGGAAGAATAAGGGAAGGAAGGAAGGAAGGAAAAGACGGTGAAGAGGAAGAGAAGGATGAAAAACGGAGAAGAGGAAAAGAAAAAAAAGGTGGAGGGAAGGAAGGAAGGAAGGAAAAAAGAGGAATAAAAACGGAGAAGAAAGAAGGAGGAAGAGGGGAGGGGGAGGAGGAAAAGAGGGAGGAAGGAAGAATAAGGGAAGGAAGGAAGGAAGGAAAGGAAAGAGGGAGAAGAGGAAGAAAGAGTAGGAAGAAACATGGAGAAGAAAGAAGGAGGAAGAGGAGGAGGAGGAATCTAGCTCTGATCTCTGATCATCGCACGTTGCAAATATTAGGCAGCTGCATCCATGGGAATGGGACCGTTTTTTCCCGAGCCATCCTATGTCCCAGGTAAGTCCTCGAACTTACAACAGTTCACTTAGCGACCGTTCGAAGTTACAACGGCGCTGAACAAAAAGGGACTCACGGCCGTTTTTCACACTTGCGACAGTTGTAGCAAGCCGTGTGTGTGTGTGTGTGTGTGTGTGTGTGTGTGTGTGTGTGTATGTGGCGATCCAAATTCAGACGCTTGGCGACTGACTCGTACTTATGATGGCTGCACTGTCCCGGGGTCACCTGGGATCGTCTCGTCCGACGCATAAAGTCCACGGGGAAGCCGGATCCACTTAACGACCGCGTGACTAACTTAACCACTGCAGCGATTCGCTTAACGACAAGAGGCAAGAAGGGTGGTAAAATGGGGCGAAACTGACTTGACAATCGTCCCGTTTAGCAACGGATAATTTTGGGCTCCATTGGGGTGGTAAGTCGAGGACCCCCCTCCCCGGACACCTTCTTGCGCCCAACGGCCCCATGCTGAGATTTTTTTTTTGCCCCCCTTTTGAAACCCCCACCCTCTCCCGTCGCCCCCCGCCCCAACCTTGCTGAGCCGGGAATCGAATGCCAGCGAGGTGGAAGACTTTGAGGGTCTCATCCCTCCCGTGGCGGCAGGCAGCGGTTTTCCTCCTCGTTCGGTTCCGTGGCTTCCCGGTTTGGCCACCGCGCCCCACGGCCTGGCCGCCCCCTTCATTCTGCGGCAGGAAGAAGCCTCGGCCTGTGAAAGAGAGACGTGGGGGTGGGAAAAGAGGGGGGGAAGGGGCCGTTAATGGGTTTGGACACCTCTAGGATCAGGGTGTCTCAGCCTGGGGGGACTTGAGAGGGGTGGGCTTCCACTCCCAGAATCCCCCAGCCAGCCTGCTTCAAGAGAGGTGGGCTTCCACTCCCAGAATCCCCCAGCCAGCCGGCTTTAAGAGGGGTGGGCTTCCACTCCCAGAATCCCCCAGCCAGCCTGCTTCAAGAGAGGTGGGCTTCCACTCCCAGAATCCCCCAGCCAGCCGGCTTTAAGAGGGGTGGGCTTCCGCTCCCAGAATCCCCCAGCCAGCCTGCTTTAAGAGGGGTGGACCTCCACTCCCAGAATGCCCCAGCCAGCCTGCTTTAAGAGGGGTGGGCTTCCACTCCCAGAATCCCCCAGCCAGCCTGCTTCAAGATGGGAAGGCTTCCACTCCCAGAATGCAGGTAGTCCGCAACTTGCAAGCATTCGTTTAGTGACCGTTCAGAGTTGCAACGGAACTGAAAAGTTCCAGGTTGGATCTCCCTCTGATGAGCTTCTACCCATTGCCCTCCCTCCCTCTCTGCCTTCCTTTCCTTCCTTCCTTCCTTCCTCCATTTTCTTCCTCTCTCCCTCCCTCCCTCCTTCATTTTCCCTCCCTCCCACCTTTCTTTCCTTCCTTCCTTCCCTCCCTCCCTCCCTTCCTTCTTTCATCATAGAATCCTAGGGCTGGAAGGGACCTTGGAGGTCATCTATTCCAACCCCCTGCTCAGGCAGGAAACCCTAGAGTCTCTAGGCCTAGACCAGAGGTAGGCAACCTCGGCTCTTTTATGACTGGTGGACTTCAACTCCCAGAATTCCTGAGCCAGCATGGCTCAGCTTGGAAACCTCTCCCTTTCCCCTCAGCATGGCTGGCTCAGGAATTCTGGGAGTTGAAGTCCACAAGTCATAAAGTGGCCTAGGCCTAGGCCAGGGGTAGGCCACCTTGGCTCTTTTATGACTGGTGGACTTCAACTCCCAGAATTCCTCAGTCAGCATGGGGGAACTATGGCCCCCTTCATGACTCGTGGACTTCAACTCCCAGAATTCCTGAGCCGGCATGGCTCAGTATGAAAACCTCTCTCTTTCTCCTCAGCATGGCTGGCTCAGGAATTCTGGGAGTTGAAGTCCACGAGTCATAAAAGAGCCAAGGTTGCCTACCCCTGGCCTAGACCATTTCAATCAATCAATCAAGGAGAGAAGCAACCTAGAACTAAGGAGAAACTTCCTGACAGTGGGAACAATTAACCAGTAGAATTCCTTGCCTCCAGAGGTGGTGAATGCTCCAACACTGGAAGTTTTTAAGAAGAGACTGGACAGCCATTTTTCTGAAATGGTATGGGGTTTCCTGCCTGAGCAGGGGGTTGGACTAGATGACCTCCAAGGTCCCTTCCAACATATTATTATTATTATTATTATTATTATTATTATTATTATTATTATTATTATTATTATTATTATTATTATTATTCAGAATAGACCTGGAAGGGACCTTGGGAGTTGAAGTCCATGAGTCATAAAAGAGCCGAGGTTGCCTAGACCACTTCAGACAAATGGCTGTCCAATCTCTTCTTGAAAACATCCAGTGTTGGAGAACACGAAACCTCTGGAGAAGGTCTGGGTGCTTTTATTTACTTATATTTCATTTACTCAGTGTCTACGGCCATCTATTTCTGCCAAGTGCGTAGGTTAAGAGAATCACAGGTTTTTATTTATATGCTTCCTTTACTCAATTCCTTACAACACGAGCCAGTAGCCGAGCACCCGCCGGGGTTGTGTGAAAAGCAGTCATAAATCGCTTTGTTCAGTGGCCTTGTAGCTTTGAACAGTCGCTAAATGAACCGTCGTAAGTTGAAGACGGCCGGCCTGCATAGCCTCCTCCCCAAAACGTCTTAAGCAGATCCATGAGGTATTGCTGAGTGAGAAGGCTGCGCTACTGCGCCAGGCTCAACTCGCACACTTCCGATCTTGCAAACCACGATAAAGACAACTGCAGCTGTTCCTGACACGCCACCTGTGAATTTCCAAGCGTGCCAACCACGTGCAAACCACCTTTATTTTTGCACGCCGGGAAGGAGTTAAGGCTGCCTGTCTCTCCAGGATTCTTCAGCGCCGAACTTCCTGATGTGGCTTTAATGCCAGAAGCCAAAAATGTCTTGGGAAGGCAGCTGGATAAGCGGTGGAGAACTATGAGACTTACACACACACAAACACACACACACTCATAGACACACATGGAAGACAGACACATAGCCTTCTCTAAAAGCCTTGGCAGCACGTGGGTAGCAGACACGTCACCAGGAACTGCTAAGATTTTTCCGTCAGTTAGAGGAGATCCAGCCCAGAAGGAGAAGCTAAACCAGTCTTTCTCAAGGTTAGCAACCTGAAGATGGGTGGACTTCAACTCCCAGAATCCCCCAGCCGGCCTGCTTTAAGAGGGGTGGGCTTCCACTCCCAGCATCAAGCTCCCTTCGTCCGGTGCGCTCCCACAGGGAGGGTCTTCTCAGGGTGCCGCCGGTTAAAGATTGCCGGTGGGTGACACCCAGGGGGAGGGCCTTCTCAGTGGGCGCGCCTGCCCTGTGGAACCAGCTGCCTGCGGAGCTGAGGACTGCCCCCGACCTCCGTTCATTCCGCCGGGACCTGAAGACCTGGCTCTTTGAGCTTTCCGGCCCAGGCTGAGGATTTTTAATTTTAATTTTAACTGGGTTTTTTATTTTCTCTCAGGGTTTCATTTAATCTTTTTTAATTTGGTTTTAACTTTTGTATTGATTTTCTTTTAAATATCCTGTAAACCGCCCTGAGTCCTTCGGGAAAGGGCGGTATATAAATCTAAATAAATAAATAAATAAATAAATAAATTCCCCAGCCAGCCTGCTTTAAGAGGGGCGGACTTCAATTCTCAGAATTCCCCAGCCAGCCTGCTTTAAGAGGGGCGGACTTCCACTCCCAGAACCCCCCAGCCAGCCTGCTTTAAGAGGGGCGGACTTCCACTCCCAGAACCCCCCAGCCAGCCTGCTTTAAGAGGGGTAGGCTTCCACTCCCAGAATCCCCCAGCCAGCCTGCTTTAAGAGGGGAGGACTTCCACTCCCAGAATCCCTCAGCCAGCCTGCTTTAAGAGGGGTGGGCTTCCACTCCCAGAATCCCCCAGCCAGCCTGCTTTAAGAGGGATGGGCTTCCACTCCCAGAATCCCTCAGCCAGCCTGCTTTAAGAGGGGAGGACTTCCACTCCCAGAATCCCCCAGCCAGCCTGCTTTAAGAGGGGTGGGCTTCCACTCCCAGAATTCCCCAGCCAGCCAGCCTGCTTTAAGAGGGGCGGACTTCAATTCCCAGAATTTCCCAGCCAGCCTGCTTTAAGAGGGATGGGCTTCCACTCCCGGAATCCCCCAGCCAGCCTGCTTTAAGAGGGGAGGACTTCCACTCCCAGAACCCCCCAGCCAGCCTGCTTTAAGAGGGGCGGACTTCAATTCCCAGAATTTCCCAGCCAGCCTGCTTTAAGAGGGATGGGCTTCCACTCCCGGAATCCCCCAGCCAGCCTGCTTTAAGAGGGGAGGACTTCCACTCCCAGAACCCCCCAGCCAGCCTGCTTTAAGAGGGGTGGGCTTCCACTCCCAGAATTCCCCAGCCAGCCAGCCTGCTTTAAGAGGGGCGGACTTCAATTCCCAGAATTTCCCAGCCAGCCTGCTTTAAGAGGGGAGGACTTCCACTCCCAGAACCCCCCAGCCAGCCTGCTTTAAGAGGGGAGGACTTCCACTCCCAGAACCCCCCAGCCAGCCTGCTTTAAGAGGGGTGGGCTTCCACTCCCAGAATTCCCCAGCCAGCCAGCCTGCTTTAAGAGGGGCGGACTTCAATTCCCAGAATTTCCCAGCCAGCCTGCTTTAAGAGGGGAGGACTTCCACTCCCAGAACCCCCCAGCCAGCCTGCTTTAAGAGGGGTGGGCTTCCACTCCCAGAATCCCCCAGCCAGCCTGCTTTAAGAGGGGAGGACTTCCACTCCCAGAACCCCCCAGCCAGCCTGCTTTAAGAGGGGTGGGCTTCCACTCCCAGAATCCCTCAGCCAGCCTGCTTTAAGAGGGGCGGACTTCAATTCCCAGAATTTCCCAGCCAGCCTGCTTTAAGAGGGGTGGGTTTCCACTCCCAGAATTCCCCAGCCAGCCATACTTTAAGATGAGGACCAACTCCCAGAATTCCCCAGCCAACGTGCCAAATTTGAAAAACATCGATCCAACTCGTGGGATGAAACACACATGAAGTATGATGCTCAGGCCCTCATGATCACACAGTTGCTACGACGGTCGTAAGTCTGAGGACCAGTCCTAAATCTTTTTTTTTCCAGCTCTACAATCACCTTGAACGATTGCTAAACAAACGGTCCTAAGTCAACAACTGCTGCTGCTGTTGTTTTTGTCATGCAGGTTAGGTAGCAGCTACATCTAGTTGCAGCCACAAATAGGTGTAGCTAGCAGGAAGTCTTGTAGTCCTCGACATAACAATCATACTTGACCCCCAAGTTTTCTGTTGCTAAACAAGTCAGCGAGTCAATTTTGGCCCATTTGATCATCTTTTTTTTTTGCCACAACTGTTAAAGTGAATCACTGCAGTCGTTAAGTGAATAGTGCAGTCATTAAGCGAATCTGGCTTCCTCCATTGACTCGGATTGTCAGAAGATGGATGGGAAGGTTGCAAATGGGGTGTGGGTGTCACATGACCTCGGGACAACACCCCTAATGGCTCCCTAAATCATCACAGGGCTGTCTTTAATATAAATCGGAGAGCTGTTTTGACCTAAGTCAGGGGTAGGCAACCTTGGCTCTTTTATGAGACTCGTGGACTTCAACTCCCAGAATTCCTCAGCCAGCATGGCTCAGCACGAAACCTCTCCATTTCTCCTCAGCATGGCTGGATCAGGAATTCTGGGAGTTGAAGTCCATGAGTCTCATAAAAGAGCCAAGGTTGCCTACCCCTGACCTAAGTGCTTAAAAGCACCAGGCTAGAAAGTGGGAGACGGTGAGTTCTAGTCCCGCCTTAGGCATGAAAGCCGGCTGGGTGACTACGGGCCAGTCACCAGGAGACGGTGAGTTCTAGTCCCGCCTTAGGCATGAAAGCCGGCTGGGTGACTACGGGCCAGTCACCAGGAGACGGTGAGTTCTAGTCCCGCCTTAGGCATGAGAGCCGGCTGGGTGACTACGGGCCAGTCACCAGGAGACGGTGAGTTCTAGTCCCGCCTTAGGCATGAAAGCCGGCTGGGTGACTACGGGCCAGTCACCAGGAGACGGTGAGTTCTAGTCCCGCCTTAGGCATGAAAGCTGGCTGGGTGACTATGGGCCAGCCACCAGGAGACGGTGAGTTCTAGTCCCGCCTTAGGCATGAAAGCCGGCTGGGTGACTACGGGCCAGTCACCAGGAGACGGTGAGTTCTAGTCCCGCCTTAGGCATGAAAGCCGGCTGGGTGACTATGGGCCAGCCACCAGGAGACGGTGAGTTCTAGTCCCGCCTTAGGCATGAAAGCTGGCTGGGTGACTACGGGCCAGTCACCAGGAGACGGTGAGTTCTAGTCCCGCCTTAGGCATGAAAGCCGGCTGGGTGACTACGGGCCAGTCACCAGGAGACGGTGAGTTCTAGTCCCGCCTTAGGCATGAAAGCTGGCTGGGTGACTACGGGCCAGCCACCAGGAGACGGTGAGTTCTAGTCCCGCCTTAGGCATGAAAGCCGGCTGGGTGACTACGGGCCAGTCACCAGGAGACGGTGAGTTCTAGTCCCGCCTTAGGCATGAAAGCCGGCTGGGTGACTATGGGCCGGCCACCAGGAGACGGTGAGTTCTAGTCCCGCCTTAGGCATGAAAGCCGGCTGGGTGACTACGGGCCGGTCACCAGGAGACGGTGAGTTCTAGTCCCGCCTTAGGCATGAAAGCCGGCTGGGTGACTACGGGCCAGTCACCAGGAGACGGTGAGTTCTAGTCCCGCCTTAGGCATGAAAGCCAGCTGGGTGACTACGGGCCAGTCACCAGGAGACGGTGAGTTCTAGTCCCGCCTTAGGCATGAAAGCCGGCTGGGTGACTATGGGCCGGTCACCAGGAGACGGTGAGTTCTAGTCCCGCCTCAGGCAGAAAAGCTTCTGAATCTGGCCTTATCCCTCAGGCCTGTGAGATCTGAGCCCCTGACAGACGCGGTGAGGAGCAAAGACACAGACCTCAGATAACCCCGGCGGAAAGAAAGAAAAGAAGTGGGTGGAACAAGCCACGAGGAGGCCACGTGAAAGGGAGGTGGAAAGAGCCAGCATTCCTCACAATGTGGGAAAGGAAATGAGCAGACATTCAGAGCTGCCAGAGCTGCTAGTTCAACTCTCTTTCAGAGCTTCTTCAAACCTCGTTTGCTCGTGACAAAAAAATGCCGGGATTTTAAGTGCCAAAGCGGCATGTTTTCCTCGACCAGCCGTGTCGTTTTTCCTTTCGTGCGGCACCTTTTTGCCGGGAAAATGGAGAACCAAAGCTATCTCCCCCTTGTTCCCCCCCATCCTTCCTCCCCCCCCCCCCCGGTTTTTTCCCCAAATGGATTTCTGCTAAGCCCTTCTGGCCGAAGAGGGACTTTAAAATGCTTTTTTTAAAAAAAAAAGAAAAAAAATAAACAAACAAATAAATAAATAAAAGCAGAGCGAGACACAGGTGAAGGTTACGAAAATTTAAAATTCATTCCGCCCAGGCTTTCCTCTCCTCTCAAGAGATGATGCAAACTGGGCATTTCAGGTTAGGAAAAAAAAAGAAAAGAAAAGAAAAAAATAAAGAAATAAACCGTATCCAAACGGCAAGGTTATTAAAGCAAAAATCCACCCAAAGACGATTTCGAAAGCAGAGACAGGAAGTAACAAGAAATCCTGCCTGGTGAAGGTCAGAAAGGCTTTAAAAAATGAAGGCTGAAGAATAATAATAAAAAAGAATCAAATATTGGCAGATGCTTCTCTTAAAAACAGGGGTCCTCAACCTTGGTCACTTTAAGACTTGTGGACTTCAACTCCCAGAATTCCTCAGCCAGCAAATTCTGGGAGTTGAAGTCCACAAAGCTGGCTGAGGCATTCTGGGAGTTGAAGTCCACAAAGCTGGCTGAGGCATTCTGGGAGTTGAAGTCCACAAAGCTGGCTGAGGAATTCTGGGAGTTGAAGTCCACAAGTCTTAAAAGTGGCCAGGGTTGAGGACCCCTGTGTTAAAGCATTGGTGGATAAAAATCTCCTGGAGATCCACCAGATGGAGTTCTCTCTGGGGTCCAGGAACCAGAGCGGGTGATTTCCTACCTTTACCGCTCTGGAAGACCTGAAGAAAGATTTCATAGCCAGCCCCCTCCCCATCTGGGCTACGGGGGGAGCGGGGGGGGGCTGCCTCCCAGCTCTGTGTCAGATGTGCCAGCAGCATCGTGGGGCACCCCAGAGCTGCCAGGGAGGCAAGCGGCTCCAAAAGGGCAGCCTGGATCCAGTGCCTTGCTGGGTTCCAGTGTTGGTCTGCAAGTCCCATCGTTCCCTGCTGGCCAACCCAGTTGGAGAAGGCTGCCATTGCCTGCTCAGTCCAATGGTCCCTGTTCGTGGCCAGGTGTCGGCCTGGTTGGCCTTGGATGGATGGATGGATGGATGGATGGATACATTAGATAGATACGTTAGATATAGATTGAACAATAGATATGATAGATAGATCGATAGATATGATAGATATGGTAGACAGATACATTAGGTAGGTAGATATATAGATAGATAATTAGATACATTAGATAGATATATAGATAGATGTCAGATACACTAGATATGTTAGATAGATAGATGATAGATAGATAGATAGATAGATAGATAGATAGATAGATAGATAGATAGATAGATAGATAGATAATAGATAGATAGAAAGAAATGGATGGATAGATACATTAGATAGATATGTTAGATATAGATTGAACAATAGATATGATAGATAGATCGATAGATATGATAGATACGTTAGGTAGATAGATTAGATATAGATAGATAATTAGATACATTAGATAGATACGTTAGATATAGATAGATGTTAGATACAGATATGATAGATAGATAGATAGATAGATAGATAGATAGATAGATAGATAGATAGATAGATATGGATGGATAGATAGATATATTAGATAGATACGTTAGATATAGATTGAACAATAGATATGATAGATAGATCCGTTAGGTAGATAGATAAAGATATACATAGATAATTAGATAGGTACATTAGATAGATACGTTAGATACGTTAGATAGATAGATAGATAGATAGATAGATAGATAGATAGATAGATAGATAGATGTTAGATACATTAGATATGATAGATAGATAGATAGATAGATAGATAGATAGATAGATAGATAGATAGATAGATAGACAGACAGACAGACAGACAGACAGAAATGGATGGATGGATAGATACATTAGATAGATAGATAGATAGATAGATAGATAGATAGATAGATAGATAGATGTTAGACAGACAGATAGATAGAAATGGATGGATGGATGGATGGATAGAAAGAAAGAAAGAAATGGATGGATAGATAGTTAGATACATTAGATAGATAAATAATATTAGATAGATAGATAGATAGATAGATAGATAGATAGATAGATAGATAGATAGCCTTTATTGTCATTTTTTTACTTCAGGCACACTGTCACACATTAAAAATGAAATTCTGTTAAATAACTGATTCCCAGTTGCAGGCAGTCCTTGACTTACAACAGCTCATTTAGTGACCGTTCAAAGTTACAATAGCACAGAAAAAAGTGACTTAGGACCGTTTTTCTTACTTCCGACCGTTGCAGCATTCCCAGGGTCAGGTGATCAAAACTCAGACAGGCTTGGCAACTGACTCATATTTATAACGGTCGCAGCATCCCACAGGGGTCACGTGATCCCCTTTGGTGACCTTCCAACAAGCAAAGTCAACGGAGGGGGGGGGGAAGCCGGATTCGCTTAACGACCGGGTTGCTAACTTAACAACTTGCGGCGATTCACTTCACGACCGTGGCAAGAAAGTTCGTAAAACGGGGAGAAAACGCAAATGCCTCCTTTAACAACAGAAATGTTGGGCTCAATTGTGGTCGTAAGTCGAGGACCACATGTTTGTCGCTGAATTAGTGGGGAATCCCTCCCCTCCCCCCCCTCCAGTGAGGCCAGGGAATCCCACAACACAGTGGGTAAAGAGGGAAGTGGGCGGTGGAGCCTCTGCAGTCAGGGGCAGTGTATCCCCAGGAGCTGGCGGCTAACTAAACCGCTGCCCCCAGCCCCCCCTCTTTTGCGCAGGCGGGCCGGCAAGGCGAATAAAGCCACTTTGGGGGCCCAATTCTCCTTTGCTGGACCCCAGAAGGGATTCTCTTAAAGGGGAGACAAGCAGAGAGGATGGAGGGGGCGGGCCGGGCCGGGAGACAGATGCTCAAACCTTCTCTGTTGCCATGGAAACATGCAAAGGTGGGGGAGTCTGGGTGGGGGGAATCCACAGCAACCACAGGGCATCCTTTAATCCATCCTTTAATTGCACAGATGGAGATGCAGGCGCGCACACACACACACACACACACACACACACACACACACGTAAATCCACGGCTCTGTTTAAGCAGGGACCCCTCTCTCCTTGCAAAAGGTCGGGGGGGGGGGGGTTTCTGCAAAGGACACCCCAAGGACGAAGGGAGGGAGGAAAGGAGAAAGGAAAGGAAGGAAAAGGAAGAGAAGGAGAGGGAAAGGATAGATGAATGGAAGGAAGGAAGGAAGGAAGGAAGGAAGGAAGGAAGGAAGGAAGGAAGGAAGGAAGGAAGGAAGGAAGGAAGGAAGGAAAGACGGGGATGGTGGGAGGGAGGGAAGGAAGGAGAGAGAGAGGGGAAGGATGGATGGAAGGGGAGAGAGAGAAGGAAGGAAGGAAGGAAAAGAGGGAAAGGAAGGAAGAAGAGGGGAAGGAAGGAAGGAATGGGAGAGAGGAAGAGGAAGGAAAGATGGAAGGAATGTGCGGGAAGGAAGGAAAGAGAGAGGAGTGGGATGGAAGGAAGGATGGGGGAGAGAGGGAGGAAAGAAGGAAGGAAGGCGAGAGAGAAGGGAAGGATGGGATGAAGGGGAGAGAGGGAGGAAGAGGAAGGAAGGAAGGAAGGCAGGCAGGCAAAGGAAGGAAGGAAGGAAGGAAGGAAGGAAGGAAGGAAGGAAGGAAGGAAGGAAGGAAGGAGGGAGGGAGGGAGGGAGGGAGTAAGGAAGGGGGAGAGGGGAAATGGAAGAAAAGAAGGGAAAGGAAAGGAAAGGAAAGGAAAGGAAAGGAAAGGAAAGGAAAGGAAAAGGAAAAGGGACCCCCAGGCGCGGCTTTGGCACAACTCACAACCCCTCACTCCTATTTCCCAGAACCCCCCACCCCTCTCCTTCTCTCTCTCCCGCCCCCCCCCCCCCCCCTTCCTTGCTAAAAGCGCCTCTTTTCGGCTCCGAGATGACGGGAAACCCTAACCCTCCCGCGCCCCCCCGGCGCCCGAGCGAGGGAAGCACCCACTTGCCCGGAGAGGCAGCGCTGGGCGGCATCCAGGGACGCGCCTCCGTCTCCCCGCAGCCCTCGGCCGGCATCCGCCGGGCAGGCCGGCTCCGGAGCCTCCTCGGCAGGGAAGGCAGGGCGCAGCAGCCGCAGAGAGCCCCGCCGCCCCGGCTGACTGGGCGGGAGGGAAAAGGAGGCTTCACCCGCGGAAGCCGGAGGTTTCTCTCTCTCTCTCTTTCTCTCTCTCTCTCTCTCTCTCTCTCTCACACACACACACACACACACACAAACACAGACACACAGACACAGACACACACACACACACACACGTCTCTGCTTCTCTCTGTCTCCTCTCTCGCGCTCCTTTCTCTCTCTCCTCTTTGCTTCTCTCTCTCTCTCTCTCTTTCTCTCTCTCTGCTTCTCACTCACTCACGTTCTCCTCTCTCTCTCTCTCTCCTCTCTGCTTCTCTCTCTCTCTCTCTCTCTCTCTCTCTCTCTCTCTCTCACACACACACACACACACACACACACACACACAGAGAGACGTCTCTGCTTCTCTCTCTCTCCTTTCTCTCCTCTCCTTCTCTCTTTTTCTCTCTGCTTCTCTCTCTCTCTCTCTCTCACACACACACCTCTCTGCTTCTCTCTCTCTCTCCTTTCTCTCCTCTCCTTCTCTCTCTCTTTCTCTCTCCTTCTCTCTCTTTTTCTCTCTCCTTCTCTCTCTTTCTCTCTCTCTCTCACACACACACCTCTCTGCTTCTCTCTCTTTCTCTCCTCTGCTTCTCTCTCTCTCTCACACACACACACACACCTCTGCTTCTCTCTCTCCTTTCTCTCCTCTCCTTCTCTCTCTCTCTTTTTCTCTCTCCTTCTCTCTCTCACACACACCTCTCTGCTTTTCTCTCTCTCTCTCTCTCTCCTCTTTGCTTCTCTCTCTCTCCTTCTCTCTCTGCTTCTCACTCACTCTCTCTCTCTCCTTCTCTCTCTCTTTCTTTCTGCTTCTCTCTCTCTCTCTCACTCTCTCCTTCTCTCTCTCTGTCTTCCCTCCCTCTTTTTTTGGCATCTGGTGCACAGAGGGTTGCGCCAAGTTGCCCATTGGAAGGCTGTTCGCCAATCAGGGTGTTCCCCAGGAGCAGAATTTGGGGGGGGGGGAGAGCGCAGACAAGAAAGGAGGCTTCCCTCCCCTCCCCAATCTTTTATTATAAGAAAGGTTGCATTGGCCAGGGGAAGCACCCCTTCCATTTGTGGATGGCTGGGGGGGGGGAAACCCATCTGAGATATTGGAAATCAAAGGGATTGAGAGGGCCAGATGGGTCTTCAATCAATCAATCAATCAGTCAGTCAAAACAGAGCTGAAAAGGACCATGGAGGTCTTCTAGTCTGGTCCAGCCCCCTGCTCAGGCAGGAGACCCTATACCATTTCGGGACAAGTAGCTGTCCAATCTTTTCTTAAAAACCTGCAGTGATGGAGCACTCACAGCTTCTGGTGGCAAGCTGTTCCCCTGGTTAATTCTCCTCGCTGTTAGGAAGTGTCTCTTTAGTTCTAGGTTGCTTCTCTCCTGGATTAGTTTCCATCCGTTGCTTCTTCTCCTGCCATCTGGTGCTTTGGAGAATAGGTGGACCCCCCTCTTCTTTGCGGCAGCCCCTCAAATACTGGAAGACTGCTATAGCATTATTTAGGGACTATAGTGTTATAACCCCTAAAGATACTGCTCTAGTATATTATATAAAAGGTAAAGGTTCCCCCGCACATGCGTGCTAGTCGTTTCCAACTCTCGGGGCCGGTGCTCATCTCCGTTTCAAAGCCGAAGAGCCAGCGCTTGTCCGAGGACGTCTCCGTGGTCATGTGGCCGGCATGACTAGACGCCAAAGGCGCACGGAACGCTGTTACCTTCCCACCGGAGTGGTCCCTATTTTTCTACTTGCCTTTTTACGTGCTTTCGAACTGCTAGGTGGGCAGAAGCTGGGACGAGTAACAGGCGCTCACTCTGTTATGCGGCACTCGGGATTCGACCCGCCAAACTGCCGACCTTCTGATCGACAAGCTCAGCCTCCCAACCCACTGAGCCACCGCGTCCCTTTTATTATATATATATATTATTATATATTATGTATATATTATATATGTATATATATTATATAGTATATAGTAAATTAAGCTTAGTATTCTTAAAGGGTGATAGTATTATAACCCCTTAAAATACTGCTCTAGTATATTTATTTATTTATTTATTTATTTATTTATTTATTTATTTATTTATTTATTTATTTATTTATTTGATTTCTATACCGCCCTTCTCCCCAAGGACTCAGGGCGGTGAACAGTGTCATAAATATCAAAATGCACAAATACAGAAATTGAAAACAAATTAAACCCTTAATGCCCAAATGTAGAAGATAAGTTAAAACAGTAATTAAAACAAAACCCGTCAGATCAGACCGGATTGCTCAAATAGATAGGTTTTTAGATCGCGTCGGAAGGAGCGAAGGTTCGGGAGCCATCCGGAGCTCAACCGGTAAACGGTTCCATAGGTCAGGCGCGCTCAGAGAGAACGCCCTCCGCCTGGGAGCCACCAGACGGCATTACATGGTAAATAGTAAATTCAGCCATAGTTTTCTTAAAGGGTTATAGTATTATAACCCCTAAAAATACTGCTCTAGTATTGAGGACCCAGATTGTTGGGGGCAATAAGCTGACTTTGTAATAATGCCGCTTGGGGTGTGTGTGAAAGCCCTAATAAGCAGGCATACACATAGAATGAAGGCTACTGCTAAGCTTGTAAAGCCGCCCTGAGTCTTTGGAGAAGGGCGGGATATAAATGGAATTAAAATAAATAAATAAATAAATAAATAAATATATAGTAAATGGTAAATTCAGCTATAGTTTTCTTAAAGAGGGATAGTATTATAAACCCTAAGGATACTGCTATTGTACTGGTATATTGTATAGCATATAAGAAATACTTTAGGGGTTCTGCTCCCGAAAGATATGGAAGGGGATCAGGGTGGGGCTGGGGGTGGGGTCAGGGGTCAGATCCATAGATTTGGATCTGACCTGAGCAGAGAGCTGATAGTTCTCACTACATCCAGCCACAAATGCTGGTTATCTGCAGTTTAGCGTTAGAGATGAATTGAAAGCTTGACTGCGCGTTCAGAGGGATGCAGGACGGGGCAACTTAGCCCTGAATTGAATTGAATGAATTTGAATTTGAATACTTTATCTGGCCAAGAGTGATCAGACACACACACAAAAAAAACACTCTTGAATTATGTGTCACGAACACAACCGGGCCCCAAATTTCCATTGCTAAGCAAGACCGTCGATAAATGAGTCACACTTCATTTTGCGACCATTTTGCCAAGGGGGTTAAACGAAACACTACGGTTGTTAAGTAAAGAATGCAGTCGTTGTGCGAAGCTGGCTACCCCCCCCCCCATTGACTTTGCTGATCAGATGCTTCCAAGGAAAGTCGCAAGTGACAGTGCCAGGAGCCCACAGGATATTGCGGTGCCGTTGTAACTTTGAACCATCATTACATGAATGAATGTAAGTTGAGGACGATGTGTATTTTCAACATTTTACTCAGCGCACACTCAGTCTTGGGCTAAAAGCAACAAGGTGGTTTAGATATTCTGGAAATGCTAAAAGATTGGAAGTCATTAAAAAGAAACAGCTATTCTATGCTACAGGTGGTCCTCGAATTCTGACCTTAATTGGGAACAGACTTCCATTATGGTCATGAAGTGAGTCACCACATGACCGTGCCTGTTTTTATGATCTTCCCTTTGTCCTAGGGATGGAGTGTTAAAACTTTTATTAGTCTGAGCAACTGATAAGAAAGTAACCTCGTACAGGTGATCCTCGACTTAACGACCACGAATAGAATAGAATAGAATAGGGAATAGACTAGACTAGACTAGACTAAATAGAATAGAATAGAATAGAATAGAATAGAATAGAATAGAATAGAATAGAATAGAGTAGAGTAGAGTAGAGTAGAGTAGAGTAGAGTAGAGTAGAGTAGAGTAGAGTAGAGTAGAGTAGAGTAGAATAGAATAGAATAGAATAGAATAGAATAGGGAATAGACTAGACTAGACTAAATAGAATAGAATAGAATAGAGTAGAGTAGAGTAGAGTATTAGGGACGCGGTGGCTCAGTGGGTTAGGACGCTGAGCTTGTCGATTAGAAGATCGGCAGTTTGGCGGGTCAAATCCCGAGTGCCGCGTAACAGAGTGAGCGCCTGTTACTCGTCCCAGCTTCTGCCAACCTAGCAGTTCGAAAGCACGTAAAATGCAAGTAGAAAAATAGGGACCACTACAGTGGGAAGGTAACAGCGTTCCGTGCGCCTTTGGCGTCTAGTCATGCCGGCCACATGACCACGGAGACGTCCTCGGACAAGCGCTGGCTCTTCGGCTTTGAAACGGAGATGAGCACCGGCCCCTAGAGTCGGAAACGACTAGCATGCACGTGCGGGGGAACCTTTACCTAGAGTAGAGTAGAATAGAGTAGAATAGAGTGGAGTAGAGTAGAGTAGAGTAGAGTAGAGTAGAGTAGAATAGAATAGAATAGAATAGAATAGAATAGAATAGAATAGAATAGAATAGAATAGAATAGAATAGAATAGAATAGAATAGAATAGAATAGAAGCTGGAAGGGACCTTGGAGGTCTTCTAGTCCAGCCCCCACTCAAGCAGGAGAACCAATACCATCTCAGATGGGTGACTGCCCAGTCTCTTCTTAAAAACCTCCAGTGATGGAGCTCCCACGATTTCTGGCTATCTGTCTATATCTGTCTGTCTGTCTGTCTGTCTGTCTGTGTCTGTCTGCCTGCCTGCCTGCCTGCCAGCCTATCTATCTATCTATCTATCTATCTATCTATCTATCTATCTATCTATCTATCTATCTATCTATCTATCATAGAGCTGGAAGGGACCATGGAGGTCTTCTAGTCCATCCCCCTGCTCCAGCAGGAGAACTTAGACCATGTAAGACAAGTGATTGTCCAGTCTCTTCTTAAAAGCCCCCAGTGATGGAGCACTCACAACTTCTGGTGGCAAGCTGTTCCACTAGCTAATTGTCCTCACTGCTGTGAAGTTTCTTCTCAATTCCAGGTTGCTTCTCTCCTTGATCCGTTTCCATCCGTTGCTTCTGGTTCTGCCTTCTGGTGGTCTGGAGAATAAGCTGACCCCTCCCCTCTTCTTTGTGGCAGCCCCTCAAATATTGGAGCCCAAAGTTTCTGTTGCTAAGCGAGACAGCTGTGAAGTGAGATTTGCCCCACTATACAACCTTTCTTGCCACAGTCCTTAAGTGGATCACTGCAGTTCTTATGTTAGTCACACAGTCATTAAGCAAATCCTGCTTCCCCCCTTGACTTTGCTTGCCGGAAGGTCGCAAAAGGGATCACGGCGACACCGCCAGGACACTGCCACCGTCATAAATACGAGTCAGTTGCCAAGCGTCTCTAAATTGTGATGGTGTGACCCTGAGGATGCTGCAACGGTCATTAAGTGTGGAAAATTCGCACAAGTCACGTTTCTCAGTGCCGTCGAAAGTTCAAACAGTCTCTAAATGATCTGCCCTAAGTCGAGGACTTGCAACTGTCATCGATACGAGTCAGTCGCCAAGTGTCTCTAAATTTTCATTGTTTGAGTGCGAGGATGCTGCGACGGTCGTAGGTGTGGGAAATTTGCCTAAGTCACATCCTTCAGTGCCGTTGAAACTTTGAACGGTCACTAAATGAGCTGTCGTAAGTCGAGGACTGCCGGCGTTCCCAATCCTGCTGGGCATCATATCAGAATAATAATAATAATAATAATGATGATGATGATGATGATGATGATGAAGAAGTTGGAAGGGACTTTGGAGGTCTTCTAGTTCAGCTCCCTGTTCAAACAGGAGGACGTATACTGTCTCAGACAAATGACTGTCCAGTCTCTTCTTAAAAATGCCCAGTGTTGGAGCATTCACAGCTTCTGGAGGCAGGTTGTTAATAATAATAATAATAATAATAATAATAATAATAATAATAATAATAATAATAATAATAATAATAATAATAATGTTGGAAGGGACCTTGGAGGTCATCTAGTCCAACCCCCTGCTCAGGCAGGAAACCCTATACCATTTCAGACAAAAGGCTGTCCAGTCTCTTCTTAAAAACTTCCAGTGTTGGAGCATTCACAGCTTCTGGAGGCAGGTTGTTAATAATAATGATAATGATAATAATAATAATGATAATGATGATAATAATAATAATAATAATAATAATAATAATAATAATAATAATAATAATGATGATGATGATGATGGTGATGATGATGATGATGATGTTGGAAGGGACCTTGGAGGTCATCTAGTCCATCCCCCTACTCAGGCAGGAAACCCTAAACCATTTCAGGCAAATGTCTGTCAAGTCTCTTCTTAAAAACTTCCAGGGTTGGAGCATTCACAGCTTCTGGAGGCAAGGAGTTCCACTGGTTAATTGTTCTCACTGTCAGGAAGTTTCTCCTTAGTTCCAGGTTGCTTCTCTCCTTGATGAGTTTCCATCCGTTGCTTCTTGTCCTGCCTTCTGGGGCTTTGGAGAATAGCTTGACTCCCTCTTCTTTGGGGCAGCCCCTGAGATACTGGAAGGCTGCTATCATGTCCCCCCTCGTTCTTCTCTTCATTAAACTAGACATACCCAATTCCAGCAACCGTTCCTTGTATGTTTTAGCCTCCAGTGCCCTGATCATCTTTGTTGTTCTTCTTTGCATTCTTTCTAGAGTCTCAAACATCTTTTTTACATCGTGGTGACCAAAACTGGAGATGCTCCTCAAGAGACCACACCCCAAAAAGAAAACCTCACAGGGCAGATGTTTTTCTGCAAAGAGAGGCTGTGTTTTTTCCTTCTCCCTCCAATTACAAAGTTGGCTTAGCTCCTTCCTCAAAAATATTCATTCTGGGAAGAGAGTCTGACCTCAAAGGGCAGAGCCTGCAATTTAAGGAGGTGGATGTTTGGAAAGGGCCGGGATGATCCCTGTCTGCGGTCAACGGAGCGCACACCACCCAAAACCAAGAATGGCAGATGAGTCGGACAGCCCCCCCCCCCAGCGCTCCCCCCCCAAATTATTATTTTTTTGCACCCTAGATCAGATCCTCGTACAAAACAGATGTTGAGATTCTGGAAACACTGCAGAGGTGATCAGGGGCCTGCAGGAAATTGGATAAGTCCGCTTTAATGAAAAGAAGAAGAAAAAAAAATAACCTGAAGGCCGGAGAAGAAGCAACGGATGGAAATTCATCAGGGAGAGAAGCAACCTGGAACTAAGGAGAAACTTCCTGAGAGTTAGAACAATTAACCAGTGGAACAACCTGCCTCCAGAAGCGGTGAATGCTCCAACACTGGAAGTTTTTAAGAAGAGACTGGACAGCCATTTGTCTGAAATGATATAGGGTTTCCTGCCTGAGCAGGGGGTTGGACTAGATGACCTCCAAGGTCCCTTCCAATTCTATTCTATTCTATTCTATTCTATTCTATTCTATTCTATTCTATTCTATTCTATTCTATTCTATTCTTCTCATTATTCTATTCTATTCTATTCTATTCTATTCTATTCTATTCTATTCTATTCTATTCTATTCTATTCTATTCTATTCTATTCTACTCTAAATCCAGGCCAGTGTGCTCAGAGTGAAAAATGATAATAAAGTTTAAAGTGTGAAAAACAGAAGTCACTTTTTTCATTGTAACTTTGAACGGTCACTAAACAAATGCTTGTAAGTCAGGGAATACCTGTATATCTAGTCTAACAAAGAGAAGGATGAGGGGGGACATGATGGCTGCCCCAAAGAGGAGGAGGAGGAGGAGGAAGAGGAGGAGGAGGAGGACTGTGGGGTCCTTGGTGCTCTCTGGGCTTGGTGGTTTTGTTGCAGACCTTTCACGACCCACCTAGGTAACATCATCAGTGCTAGAAGGAGCGGAGGTGGCCTTTCGTTCCTATGGAGATAGCTTGCTTGGAGAAAGCCAGCCCCCTTCTCTTCTAGCACTGAGGAGGTAACCTAGTTGGGTCATGAAACCTGTGCAAGAAAAACAAACCAGCTCCGAGAGGACCCCACAATTAACCCAATGCGTAGAGTTGGGCTCCCGTCAACCATGTTTCTAAGCTTCGCCCTTCCGACTGCACACTGCTTAAGAACTCCAAAGGAGAAGTGAGGGTTTGGCAAACAAGTGGGGGATTTTATTTATTTTTTAAAAAGGAGAAGCTCTCAAGAAGGAAAATAAGAGCTGGAACGCATCTCTCTCTCTAAAGCAAGTTCCTCTTTCCTGGCCACTTCGTTTTTCCGCTGAGTTTCCATCCAAAGAGAAAGAAAAAAGAGAGGGGTTTTTTTTAAAAAAAAATGTTTTTGCAATCCGACTGTTGCTTCCCAACTTGCCTTCCTTGGCCTAGGTCTAGGACAAGAGTAGGCAACCTTGGCTCTTTTATGACTGGTGGACTTCAACTCCCAGAATTCCTGAGCCAGCGTGGGGGAACTATGCCCCCCTTCATAACTTGCGGACTTCAACTCCCAGAATTCCTGAGCCAGCGTGGGGGAACTTTGGCGCCCTTTGTGACTCGTGGACTTCAACTCCCAGAATTCCTGAACCAGCATGGGGGAACTATGCCCCCCTTCATGACTTGCGGACTTCAACTCCCAGAATTCCTGAGCCAGCATGGGGGAACTATGCCCCCCTTCATGACTTGCGGACTTCAACTCCCAGAATTCCTCAGCCAGCATGGGGGAACTTTGGCCCCCTTCATGACTTGTGGACTTCAACTCCCAGAATTCCTCAGCCAGCATGGGGGAACTATGGCCCCCTCATGACTCGTGGACTTCAACTCCCAGTATTCCTGAGCCAGCATGGCTCAGCATGGAAACCTCTCCCTTTCCCCTCAGCATGGCTGGCTCAGGAATTCTGGGAGTTGAAGTCCATGAGTCATAAAAGAGCCGAGGTTGCCTACCCCTCCCCTAGGAGAGCAAAAACGTCAACAAGCTCCTTTTCCAACAAACGAAATGTCATCAGATGTAATAAAGTGGCTGCACTGACCTCTAATTTTAAGCAATATTTTATTCACCTCAACTTATGACCACGACGGAGCACAAAATTTCCGCTGCTGAGGTGAGATGTTGGTCAAGTGAATTTTGCCCCATTTTACAACCTTTTTTTTTGCCTCGGTTGTTAAGTGAATCACAGCCGCTGCTACGTTAGTGGCAGGGTTGCTAAGTGAATCCGGCTTCCCCCACTGACTTTGTCAGAAGGTCGCAAAAGCGGATTCGCCTGACCCCAGGGACACTGCGACCGTCGTAAATAGGAGTCAATTGCCAAACGTTCAAATTTGGATCTCCACAGGGATGCTGCGACGGTCGTGTGATAAAACTCTCGCAAGTCCCTTTTTTTCAGTGCCGTTGTAACTCTGAACGGTCACTAAATGAACTGTTGTAAGTCAAGGACTACATGTTTTAATGACACCAAAGAAGTGAGTTATGATGGGTCCTCGCAGCTCCGGAATCAGATGATCATAATTCAGTCTCTTGGCAACTGGGATCTATTTATGATGGTTGCAGGATCCTGGGATCACGTGATCCCCTTTTGTGACCTTCCTGGCCAGCTGGCTTCCGACAAGTAAAGTCAATGGGATTGCCAAGATATTGATTTAACAGCTAACCAGCTTATGTAATGTAAGATGTAATGATGGGAATGACTCAGCAGGGTCTGTGACTCTTTAAGAGCCAGCAGGGTCTGTGTCTCTTTAAGAACAGGCAGGGTCTGTCCCTCTTTAAGAGCCAGCATGATCTGTGTCTCTTTAAGAGCCAGCAGGGTCTGTGTCTCTTTAAGAGCCTTAGTATAGGGAAGGCTCTGATGATGTGTTTTCTCTTTTCCATTTCCTGCTGTATTAGCACATGTAGGTATATTGTTCCTGGTGTATGATATTGTAAGTAGTGTAAGATAAACCACCATTTACGATAGACCACCCTTTATTGTGTTTACTCCTGGGCTATCTCATGCAATAAGATTGTGCACGCTCTGACAGGGATAATGCAGATCCCCTTAACAACTGTGGCAAGCAGGGGGTGAGATTGGGTGCAACTCAATTACCAAGCATCTCGCTTAGCAATTCTGGTGCCAATTGGGGTCCTTAAGTCCAGGACTGTATTTTGAAACAAGGATCCAGTTTGGCAAACATCAGCAGTCCAGGCATCTAAAAGGGACCGAGTTTAAAAACAGCGCAGCTCTACTTTCTTACTTTCCCTATAACTCCCAATGCTTGTTGGCTTGCTTGCTTCCTCCTGTGCCTCTTCCCTTCCCTTCTCTTCCTTCCTTCCTTCCTCCCCTCCCTGCCTCCTCTCCTTCCTTCTTCCTTTCCTCCCTCCTCTCCTCCTTCCTTCCTTCCCTCCTCCTCTCCTTCCTTCCCTCCTCCCCTCCTTCTTTCCTTCCTTACTTCCTTTCCTTCCTTACTTCCTTCCCCCTTCCTATTCCTTCCTTTCTTCCTCCCTCCCTCTCCCTTTCCCCTTCCTTCCTTCCTCATTCCTTCCCTCCCTTCCCCCTCATCTCCTTTCCTTCCCTCCCTCCTTCCTTCCTTCCCTCCTCCTCCTCTCCTTCCTTCCTCCCTTCCCCTCCTTACCTCCTCCTTTCCTTCCCTCCCTCCTTCCTTCCTTCCCTCCTCCTCTCCTTCCTTCCCTCCTCCCCTCCTTCTTTCCTTTCTTACTTCCTTTCCTTTCTTACTTCCTTCCCCCTTCCTATTCCTTCCTTTCTTCCTCCCTCCCTCTCCCTTTCCCCTTCCTTCCTTCTTCATTCCTTCCCTCCCTTCCCCCTCCTTATCTCCTTTCCTTCCCTCCCTCCTTCCTTCCTTTCCTCCTCCTCCTCTCCTTCCTTCCTCCCTTCCCCTCCTTACCTCCTCCTTTCCTTCCCTCCCTCCTTCCTCCCTTCCCCCTCCTTATCTCCTTCTTTCCTTCCCTCCCTCCTTCCTCCCTCCCTCCCTCCTTCCTTCCTTCCCTGCTGTAAAGACACTCCACCCCACTCAGCCACCCCACCCTGGCCAGTGGGAACCAGAACGAATGCTGGTGGAGACAGGTATCCATCATCAGAGAGATGGCAGCTGGGGGGGGGGGGCTGGGGGCTGGCGTGTCCCCTTTCCTCCGAGATTAATGGCAGGGACTTGAATAACAATAACAAAAAGAAAGCCACAAAGGGAATCTTGGTCTGGAGACAGACTGGATGGTAATTATGGTGCGCTTCAGAGAAGATTGCACTCTTCTTCCTGTTGTATCTCCAAAGAAGCCAGCCCACATTCCTAGGGCTGAATCCTGGCCTGACCCGTCTCTCTCCAAGACTTCTGCCCGCGGACGTCTCCCTTGTGTGGCATCCGACACTTTGCTTCCCCCAGCCTCCCTTTTGACCTTTTGATCTTTCTGAACCTATAAGGAAACCATGGATATCCTCCAGAGGCATTACGGAAAGTCCTCGACTTACGAGACTTTTTTTTTTTAAAGCGACTTAGGACCTTTTTTCAGACTTACGACCGTGGCGACATCCCTGTGGCCATCCCTTTGGCGACCTTCGGCCCAGCCAAATCAGTGGGGAAGCCGGATTCGCTTAAGAACTGCTTGACTAAAGTTAGCAAACCGTGGCGACCCAACTTAACAACGGTGGCAAGAGAGGTGGTGGTACAAACGAGGCAAAATTCACTTCACAGACGCCTCGCTTGGAAAACGGAAATCGGGGGCTCGGCCGCGCTCGTAAGTCGAGGACTATCCGTACGAGGCAGTTCCCAAGCCTCTGAATTTTGATCGCATGGCCACCGGGATGCTGCGACGGCCGTAACTGTGAAAAAGGGTCGTCACTCGTTTTTTTTGCGGGGTGTGTGTGTGTGCCGTCGTACCTTTGAAAGGTCACCAAACGATCTGTTGTCAATAGAGGACCCCCTGCAATTAAATAAAAGGACCCTTTGTCTTCCAGGGACTTTGGGAATAAGCAGCGGAGAGCAAAAGATCTTCCCGGGCTGTTTAACGACAGGAGCAGGAACTCAGCCACTTGTAAATGACAAAGTAAGAAAAGGCACATCTCTCCCTCAGGACTCAGAAGGCAATTTAATTCTACATTTTGCTTTTAAAAGAAATCCGAATGGGAAGTGCCTGGCTGTATTCTGCGGCAGAGCATCCGAAGAGGAGGAGGAGGAGGAGGAGGAGGAGGAGGAGGAGGAGGAGGAGGAGGAGGGCTTCACCTCAAATCACCTACCAGCTAGATGTAATGGAGGGTTGGGGATGGCAGGTTATTTTTAAAAATAATTGTCTGAACTGCTGACTGTTTTATGCAAGTCGCTGTTGTGCTGGATCAAGCCACGCTAGAGCTATCAATCTGAGGGAAGGCGGGGAGATATGAGAGAGAGGGAGGGAGGGAGGGAGGAACGGAGGGAGGAAGAACATTGTACTTTAAATCTGGAAATAAATAAAAATTCATATCAAGAGAAGAAAGAGAGAGAGAGAGAGAGGGAGGGAGGGAGGGAGGGAGGGAGGAAGGAAGGAAGGAAGGAAGGAAGGAAGGAAGGAAGGAAGGAAGGAAGGAAGGAAGGAAGGAAGGAAGGAAGGAAGGAAAAGCAAGGAAGAAAGAAGAAGAAAGCAAACTAGAAAGAACGAGAAAGCTAGAAAGAGAAAGCTAGAAAGAAAGAAAAAGAGAAAGAAAGAAAGAGGAAGAAAGCAAGCTAGAAAGAGACAAAGCTAGAAAGAGAGAAAGAAAGAAAAGAAAGAAAGAAAGAGAGAAAGAAAGAAAAGAAAGAAAAGAAAGAAAGAAAGAAAGAAAGAAAGAAAGAAAGAAAGAAAGAAAGAAAGAAAGAAAGAAAGAAAGAGAAAGCAAACAAGCAAAAAAAGTTGTATTTTAAATTTGGAAATAAATACAAATTCATATCAGAAAGAAAGAGAGAGAGAGAAAGATTGTACTTTAATCTTAGAAATAAATAAAAATTCATAGAGGAAGGAAGGAAGGAAGGAAGGAAGGAAGGAAGGAAGGAAGGAAGGAAGGAAGGATGGAAGGAAGGAGGCAGGGAGGGAGAATTAGATTTGCAAGGTGGACTTTCAGAGGAGAAAGCTCTGTTCCATCAGGATTTGGGCTTGTATGCCCAAGAACTCCCGGTGTTTCCTGCCGCCTTGTGGGAATGGTTTTCCTCCCTTAAATATCCCGTCCCCATGGTGACTGCAAGAAGAAAGAGGCTCCTTGCTGATAGATGCCTACCAACTTCCAGATTGTGGGTCCAGTTGCCAAGAAAGAGAGAATCTGTGTTTAGTTATGGTTAAAGTATTTGTTCCCTAGCCCCCCCAAATCCTTGCCTGGCCTTTTCTCGCTTACTGTATCTTGCTGTATGTTCTGGTGAGACAGGACATAAAGTGAAGGCAGGACATAAAAGTGAGGCATAAAGAAAAACGTGTGTATTAGTTAGAAAAGAACAAGGCAATGGAAAATGCCAAACCAACGAGTCCATCTCTCTCTCACACCTATTTAGTCAAGCATAGAGCTGTGATACATCTAACCACATATGTCTCGCTTGTAGCTAAACCACAAATGGACGGCAGGAAACTTAAGACGCTTAGCAAGACACCTGTGACCTGTGCCAGAGACAAGGTTGCACGCCTGGTGCGCCAGTTACGGCCCTATCTAGACCGTGATGCCTTGCGTACAGTCACTCATGCGCTCGTGACCTCTCGGTTAGACTACTGCAACGCCCTCTACCTGGGGCTGCCCTCGAGGACCACTCGGAGGCTCCAACTGGTGCAGAATGCAGCCGCGCGAGTTGTGTTGGGAGTCTCCCGATACTCCCATATTACACCTCTGCTCCGTGAGCTGCATTGGCTTCCGGTTGCCTTCCGGGTGAGATTCAAGGTGCTGGTTATGACCTACAAAGCCCTACATGGCATGAGTCCGGAGTACCTTAGGGAGCACCTGCTGCCGGCATCAACTTCCCTCCGCCCCGTGCCTCCTCTGAGGGCCTCCTCAGGGTGCCGCTGTTCGGAGAATGCCATCTGGTGGCTCCCAGGGGGAGGGCGTTCTCTGTGGGCGCGCCTGACCTGTGGAACCGTTTACCGGTTGAGCTCCGGATGGCTCCCGACCTTCGCTCCTTCCGACGCGACCTAAAAACATATCTGTTTAAGCAATCCGGTCTGGTCTGATGGGTTCTGTTTTAATTATTGTTTTAATGTAATTTATCTTCTGCATTTGGGCACTAGGGTTTAATTTGTTTTCAATTTCTGTATTTGGGCATTTTGATATTTATGTCCCTGTTCACCGCCCTGAGTCCTTCGGGAGAAGGGCGGTATACAAATCAAATCAAATCAAATAAATAAATAAAATAAATATTTAGCTATAATTTAGCATCGCAAAGCGGGGCTAGGGATGAGCTAGAAGGGGGCTTAGAACCCATGTAACCAATCAGAGCTCATAAGTTACATTTCCGTGTTTTACTGCTTGTGGAGACTATATATGTACTTGCTGTTCCATGAAAAGGTGTTCAGACATGGACATTGCTTTTTGCTCTGAACCTTTTGCGCAAAATAAAACAAACTTCTTTTGATTCCGGGGGTCTGAGTCTCTCGATTCTGCAACACTGGCTTCTCTGCTCATAGCTGTTCTGCTTACTGGGCTATCACCCTTCTCAATATTCTAGTCCTCAATGTCCTCTCCATTAACTCCCTGCCATGTCTCCCCCGTCAGCAAGTTCTCCAGGCAGCATCCGGCTGGCCGGGCGTGACCCTGGAAAGCCAGCTGGGTTAGGCTAGGTTGGGGAAGTGGACGGGAGACCACTTGGTAATGTAACCGAGTGCTGTAAAGTGGGCTACAAATACAATTATCGTCGTCGTTGTAAGACACTGGGAGACCTTGTGGTAGTCAGGCAGAGGGACAGACTGCAGAGAGGAGTGCCTCCAACACTGCCTGATCTTGAAGGGTGGCAGGGCTCAACCTGATTAGGAGTGAGGTGGAAGACCAACAGGGAAAACCCCGGAGACAAAATGGAGGGCTAGAAGCATCCTTCCATACTTGTCATTCTAGAGAGAATTCTGAGTTTGTGGCGGTCCTGGGTGCTCTCTGAGCTTGGGGGTTTTCTTGCAGATGTTTCATGACCCAACTAGATAACATTATCAGTGTAAGAAGGGAGCGAGGTTTGCAAGGAGGAGGAGGAGGAGGAGGAAGAGGAGGACGACTGTGGGGTCCTTGGTGCTCTCTGAGCTGGGTGGTTTTCTTGCAGACCTTTCATGACCCAACTAGGGAACATCATCAGTGCTAGAAGGGGGGGGGAGTTTCCTCTCTCTTTATATTTATTTTATTTTTAATTCCATTTATATCCCGCCCTTCTCCGAAGACTCAGGGCGGCTTACAAGCTTAGCAGTAGCCTTCATTCTATGTATATGCCTGCTTGTTAGGGCTTTCACACACACCCCAAGCGGCATTATTACAAAGTCAGCTTAATTGCCCCCAACAATCTGGGTCCTCATTTTACCTACCTCGGAAGGATGGAAGGCTGAGTCAACCTGAATGCTTGCTAAACAAATGGTCATAAATGGAGGGCTCCCCGTTCAAGGTGAGGCCGAAAAAAGTGTAATGTATTGGGCTTGCTTGTTAACACCACGTGGTAACGGCTGGTAGGTTGCGAGAGCAGGGAGCTAGCTAACGGCTCCCAGCATCTCAGACAACCCGTCTCCAGCGCTGCCATTGGCTGCCCCTAGGTGGCAATAGGTTGCTTCAAACCTATTGGCCGCCGCCTAGGGGCCAGGGTATAAATTGCTGCATCTGCAGCCCTGTTCTCTAGTTCAGATCCTGCAAGCAATAAACCGTGATCTTTGCTGAACTCACTCGCCTCGTCTGCCTTCCTGCGCCACGAACCCCAGTACGCAACAAAAATGTTCCCCCTTCTCTGAGCAATCTTGCTCGGTTCTGTCCTGCAAAGATTTGTGTGTTTGTTGTCTGCCCTTCAACATTTTGCCCTTGCAAAAACTGTCACACTTTTGCGTTCCCTGGACAATGGGGATGGAGTTTCCAAAGCCCAGAGCTTCAGCCCGGGAGACTGGAAGAAGCTGAGAGCTCAGCTTTCGTTTTGCTTTAGCTGGGCTCATGTGGTTGAGACCTCCTCCCACAAAAGTAACAGATCCAAAGGCTCTTTTGGATCCAGCTGTTTTGCTCCTGGGAAGTGTATCATCTGGCCTTCCTTCCTTCCTTCCTTCCTCTGTTTCTCCTTCCTTCCTCCCTCCCTCCCTTTTTTCCTTCCTTCCTTCCTTCCTTCCTTCCTTCCTTCCTTCCTTCCTCCCTCCTTCCCTCTTTTTCTCTTTCTTCCCTCCCTCCCTCCCTTTTTTCCTTCTTTCCTTCCTTCCTTCCCTTCCCCTTAATTAAATTTACACCATGGTAGTGCCAACCTAGCAGTTCGAAAGCACGTAAAAATGCAAGTAGAAAAATAGGGACCACTACGGTGGGAAGGTAACAGCGTTCCGTGCACCTTTCACGTCTAGTAATTTATTTATTTATTTATTAATGGGATTTATATCCCGCCCTATCTCCCGAAGGACTCAGGGCGGCTAACAACAAAACATATAAGTACAGAAATTAAGATAAAAATAAAATTAAAATCATCTGTGCAATAAATTAAAATTAAAAACTAAAAATAAATTAAAAATTGTAAATATAATTAAAATGCCTGTCAGTCCAGGTCAGCCAGGTGGAAAAGGAGTGTTTTGAGGCCGCGGCGAAAGATTTTGGGCCATCCGAAGCTCAGGGGGGAGTAATGCCGGACACATGACCACGGAGACGTCCTCGGACAAGCGCTGGCTCTTCGGCTTTGAAACAGAGATGAGCACCGGGCCCTAGAGTTGGAAACGACTAGCACGCGTGTGCGGGGGAACCTTTACCTTTACCTTTAGTGTTCACACAACACTATTAAGATTGTTAGCTTCCACATGGGAAGTCCAGGCTCTCTTTGTTAGTTAGGGTTAAGGTTTCAGTGAATTAAATCCAGAAAGTGAGTAATCATGTGAATGTAGGCCCTCTGATCTATTACCGATTAGTTAGTAACCTAGGAACAATATTTCCAACTGATATACTTTATTAATGTGTAGTAGGCAATCAGAATACAATAATCCAAGATTGTTTATTTTACTTTTTCCTGCTAGGTGGCAGCCTCTAGCTAATCTTGGCTATTTTTTGCTGATTAACATAATTTGGATCTGGTCAGTAGTTGGAGGGGGGTTTATAGGAGACCCCAGGGCTGTAAGCTAAATTGGGAAGTTGAGGAAACAGTAACAGCAGGCAATGACCCCTCTGTTAACCTCTGCTGATCTGCTGCAATAAAACTGCATAAATATGTCTCTCTAAGCCAGGGGTAGGCAACCTCGGCTCTTTTATGACTCATGGACTTCAGCTCCCAGAATTCCTGAGCCAGCTATGCTATGTTGACTCAGGAATTCTGGGAGTTGAAGTCCATGAGTCATAAAAGAGCCGAGGTTGCTTACCCCTGCTCTAAGACATGGAGATGAATGAACAAATGAACCTTTATTGTCAAAGCACAACCACGTATACATTGAGATTGGCTGAGCCGCGTTTCATGCCTTTTCCCCCCCCACAACTCACAGTGACAACAAACGCACCATCTTGTTACACCATGTGAGCTAATTGCACAACACACCGGCCTCGCAAGTCAATCATACGTAAGAGTTATTTCCCCGTTCAGGAGCCTGACAGCCCATGGATAACCCTAACCTGCTTTGTTAGGCCTTAATACTCTTATTATTCCACCTCTATTTCTTATGCTTTTGAAATAAGCCTTTTTGGTCTGGAACATCCTTTGCAAAACACCGTGGCATTCCGGAGGTGCTCTACAAATAAGAATAAAAGATGCAGCTGTGCAGCGATTTAAGATGTGCAAGCGAACGCCACTTCCCAAATGGACTCTTGCATTAACTACATGCACGGATGCTATAAATAGAAACATATTTTTTTTTTTGCAGAATGCATCATCCACCACAATTATTGTCTACAATGATCCTTAAGCAACCAGGAAAAAATCCCCACCCCGCTGCCTCTTTCACCTTCCAGCAAACACCCCCCCCCCCCACACACACACTTCTTACCTGGAGCCTCCCTCACCTGTCCTTTTAAAGATGCTCAGTCCTTCTGCAATTCTTCCCTTTGCAACGGCTCCGGTAGGGGGCCACCTCGCGCAGGTGAAAGACGCCCGAGCCCTCTAAAAACTACACGTCCCATCGGTCCATGGAGCGCGAATTCGGGCACCGGCCTTTGAAGGCACGCCGGGAATAGTAGTCCGGCTGAAAAGAAGCCTCGGGATTGGGTAAGAGGTGCGCTTGCGTACTCGAATCCAAATGAATTTTTTTTTTTAGTCATTGGACTAAATTTCCCATGAAGCTCCGCGGCTTTTCCCCCCATTGGGAAAGCCGGGGAGAGCGGCGAACGGCATGACGGGAGCTGTAGGCCTCGCCTTCTGAGGCGAGAATAGCGACAATGGCGGCGGCCTTCCCCAAAGCCCCGAAGAAGCCCGAGGAAGCCGGCAAGGCCGCCGAGGCGGCCTTGCCGCTGCAGTACAGCCTCCTGCTGGATTATCTGGTGGGCGAAAAGCGAGGCCCGAGGCCGGATTTCCCGCCGGGCGCCCTGGGGGGCTTCCCGGCGCCCGTCAAGAGCCCCGAGCAGAAGATGGTCGAGCGCGCCATGGAGAGCTGCGCCTTCAAGGCGGCGCTGGCCTGTGTTGGCGGTGGGTGTTTTTCTGAGGGGTCCCTGAAGGCCGACTTTTCACGCCTCTGCCTCGCGAGGACTACAACGTCCCTCACCCACCGCCCCTGCGATATTCCAGCTGGCTGCTAGAGGGCGGCAGAGAGGGAGATCTGCGGTTCTTTCTTGCCCCGCCCCCTGGCGGCCGTGGCGAGAATTGCAGCTCTAGTGTGCCAAGTCCCCTATCGGGGGCTCAGGAGCGGGTGGGGAGGATGGGAGATGTAGTTAGCTAGAAAACGTGTTTTCAGTTGTTTTGTTTTCCTTCCTTAATTCAGGGGTCTTCACACTGGGCCACTTTTAAGACTTGTGGACTTCAACTCCCAGAATTCCTCAGCCAGGCGCGGACCCCAGAGAGAACTGACCCCTGATCTCCATCAGCTGGATCTCCAGGGGATTTTTATCCACGCTTTAACACAGGGGTCCTCAACCTTGGCAACTTTAAGGCTTGTGGACTTCAATTCCCAGAATTCCTCAGCCACCTTTGTGAACTTCAACTCCCAGAATTCCTCAGCCAGCAAAACTGGCTGAAGAATTCTGGGAGTTGAAGTCCACAAGTCTTAAAAGTGACCAAGGTTGAGGACCCCTGCTTTAACAGAAGCGTCTGCCAATATTTGATTCCTTTTTTATTATTATTCTTCAGCCTTCATTTTTTAAAGCCTTTCTGACCTTCACCTCCATCTTTTACATTCCCGGGCAGGATTTCTTGTTACTTCCTGTCTCTGCTTTTGAAATCGTCTTTGGGTGCATTCTGGGAGTTGAAGTCCACAAGTCTTAAAGTTGCCAAGGCTGAGGACCCCTGCCTTAATTTAACTATTGGGCACCCTTCTCAAATCTATCTCTCTCTTTTTATTGAATATTATAAAATTTAGCGACTGTCCTTCTCTACTGACCCTTTTTTAGTGTTGTAAATAACTCAAGACAGGGAACACGCACAACGCTGCTTCATCTTCTTGCTTTTCTCACAACAACCCCCTTGTGAGGTGGGCTGGGCTGAAAGAGACAGGGGGATTGGCCCAAAATAATCGCCCGGCCGCCCTGTTTAGGGTGACTCGCTCCCTCCTTAAACAGGAGGTGAGAGAGGAGCCCTCGCAGGGGTGGGCCGAGGGGTTTAGTCATCATCTGACGGACAAAATCGCTCAGATCCGGGCCGGTTTGGACTCTAACTGGGCAGAGTCTGACGTGGAGGAATCAGGCGGTCTTGAGCATGTTATCTGGACTGAGTTCGATCCTGTTTCCCCTGATGATGTGGACAGGATTATGGGGAAGCTGAGTTCCACCACCTGTTTATTGGACCCGTGTCCCTCTTGGCTGGTTTATGCGGCCCGGGAGGGGACACGAAGATGGTTCCAGGCAGTAATATCTGCCTCTCTGAGTGAGGGTGTCTTCCCTGCCGCTTTGAAGGAGGCGGTGGTGAGGCCCCTTCTCAAGAAGCCTGCCCTGGACCCAGCGATTTTAAACAACTATCGTCTGGTCTCCAACCTTCGCTTTTTGGTGAAGGTTGTTGAGAGCGTGGTGGCGCATCAGCTTCCTCTGTTCCTGGAGGAAACTGATTATCTGGACCCGTACCAATCGGGTTTCAGGCCCGGGCACAGCACGGAGACGGCATTGGTCGCGCTGGTGAATGATCTCTGGCGGGCTCGGGATGGGTTGCTCCTCTGTCCTAGTCCTATTAGATCTCTCAGCGGCTTTTGATACCATCGACCATGGTATCCTACTGTGGCGTCTCGGGGTTGGGAGTGGGAGGCACCGTTCTACGGTGGTTCTCCTATCTCCTGGGCCGCTCGCAATCGGTGTTGACGGGAGGGCAGAGGTCCGCTCCAAGGCCTCTCGTTTGTGGAGTTCCTCAGGGGTTGGTTCTCTCTCCCCTCCTGTTCAACATCTAGATGAAGCCGCTGGGTGAGCTAATTCGTGGTTTCGGGGTGGGGTATCATCAGTATGCTGATGATACCCAGCTTTTCATTTCGACCCCAAACCACCCCAGTGATGCCCTCGCCGTGATGTCCCGTTGCCTGGAGGCGGTCCGGGTCTGGATGGGGAGAAACAGGCTTCGTCTCAATCCTGCCAAGACTGAGTGGCTATGCATACCGGCATCTCGGACTAACCAGTCTATTCCACCTTTAATGATGGGGGGGTGAGGTGTTACCCCCCGTCGATAGGGCTCGCAACTTGGGCGTCCTCCTGGATTCACGGCTCAGTTTTGAAGACCATATAGGAGCCGTGACCAGGGGGGGCCTTTGCCCAGGTTCGCCTGGTGCGCCAGTTGCGGCCCTACCTGGACCGAGATGCCCTGCGCACAGTTACTCACGCGCTCGTGACCTCCCGATTGGACTACTGCAACGCTCTCTACATGGGGCTGCCCTTGGGGACCACCCAGAGGCTTCAACTGGTGCAGAATGCGGCCGCGTGGGTTGTGATGGGGGTTTCCCGTTACTCCCATGTAACACCTCTACTCCGCGAGCTGCATTGGCTTCCGGTTGCCCTCCGGGTGAGATTCAAGGTGCTGGTGATGACCTATAAAGCCCTAAATGGCGAGGGTCCGGGATATCTGAGGGAACACCTGCTGCCGGCATCAAGCTCCCTTCGTCCCGTGCGCTCCCACAGGGAGGGCCTTCTCAGGGTGCCGCCGGTAAAAGACTGCCGGCGGACAATACCCAGGGGGAGGGCCTTCTCTGTGGGTGCACCTGCCCTTTGGAATCAGCTGCCTGTAGAGCTTAGGACTGCCCCTGAACTTCGCTCATTCCGCCGGGACCTGAAGACCTGGCTCTTTGAGCTCTCTGGCCTGGTCTGAGAATATTAATTGGGATTTTAATTGTATTTTAACTGGGGTTTTATTTCAACGTCAATATAATCTTTTTAATTGATTTTAAGTTTTGTAATTTGTTGTACTGTTTTTAAAAACCTTGTGAACCGCCCTGAGTCCTACGGGAGAAGGGCGGTATATAAATTGAATGAATAAATGAATGAATGAATGAATGAATGAATAAAATTACTCAGCCAGCCTTTATGCATAAGGTGGAACTAGAACTCACCCTCTCCTGGTGATTGACCCAAAGGTTTTCATGGCTAAGGCAGGATCCCAGATGATTGGCCCAAAGTCGCCCATCTGGCTTTCATGCCTAAGGTGGGACTAGAACTCACCGTCTCCTGGTAATTGGCTTGAAGTCACCCAGCTGGTTTTCATACCTAAGGCAGGAGTAGAATTCACTATCTCCAAGCAAAATGGGTGAAGCCAGATTCACTTAATGACCGAATGATTCACTTAACAACTGCAGGGATTCACTTAGCTATGACAAGAAAGGCCTTTAACAGCGGCAAAACTCGCTGAACAACTGTCTTGCTTAGCAACAGAAATGTTGCGCTCAAGTTGTGCTCGTAAGTGAAGGACTGTACATGACAATCTTGTACAGCGGAAGTAGCACGAGACCAAGCCTTTTCACACACACACACACACACACCTTTTTGCAGGACTCTCCAGAGAGGCGTCCATCATTTTGATGACGGGCAAGGTGTCCTTGACTGACTGCTTTGTGATTCTGATCTGCCAGGCTTCGTGCTGGGGGGTGCCTTTGGCGTGTTCACCGCTGGCATCGACACCAACGTGGGATTTGACCCTAAGGATCCGTACCGCACGCCGACAGCCAGAGAGGTCTTGAAAGATATGGGGCAGCGGGGCATGTCGTACGCCAAAAACTTTGCCATCGTGGGTGCCATGTTCTCCTGCACTGAGTGCCTGGTGGAATCTGTGAGTAACTTCCTTGTTTTGATCTTGATCGATAAAATGGCTAAATCGTACGATGAGCGGTTGAGGGGGAAGGGAGTTAGTCTAGTCCACGGGTTGGCAACCCATGGCTCTGGAGCCGCACGTGGCTCTTTCAGCCTTCCGCGGCTCCCAGTCATCCTCCACACTTGCGCTTCTCTCTCTCTGTGTGTGTTTGTGTGTAAAAAAAAGAGCGGCCTCAGGCTGTTCTCCGACAAGCTGACATGCTTATTGGGCAGGGCTCCTGCCTTTGCTGCGTCTCCACAGGAAGCAGCAGAAAGCAGCAGCTCTCTCTCTCTCTCTCACACACACACAAACACACTCACACTCTCACACCTAGTGTTGGAAGAGGATTGGCAGACGAAGGGTAGGAGAGCCAGCCCAATAAGAATGTGTGTCAGCTTGTCGGAGAACAGTGTGAAGCCAGCTTGCCAGAGGTGGGGAGAGAGAGGGAGGGAGAAGAAAAAGAGAGAGAGAGAGAGAGAGAGAACTTGTGCACAGCACAAGTTTAATTAAACTCTTCAAAAAAAAAGCTTCCCACCTCGCGCGGGTTCCAAGTGGCTCTTTGAGTGTTTAAGGTTGCCGACCCCTGGTCTAGCCTATCAAAAGAAAAGGATTGTGGGGGACATAATGGCAATCGGCGCTGAAGCCAAATACTTTGGCCACCAAATGAGAAGACTCACTGGGGAAGACCCCGATGTTGGGAAAGATGGAAGGCAAGACGAGGAGGGGACGACAGAGGAGGAGAGCGTCATCAACACAATGAACGTGAATTTGGGCAAACTCCGGGAGACGGTGGAAGACCGGGGGGAGGGGGGGCTGGCGTACTGTGCTCCATAGGGTTGCGAAGAGTCAGGCACAACTTACTGACTGAACGACGAGAAAGAGAGCAGTCTCCCAGTATTTTATCTTTATCTTTCTTTATCTTTATCTTTTTTAGACTTATATACCGCCCTTCTCCCATAGGACTCAAGGCGGTTCACAAGGTTTTTAAAATAACAATACAACAATTACAAAAATTAAGAACAGTTAAAATGATTACATTTAGACCTTGAATAAATATAAAACCCCAATTAAAATCCAATTAAAACCCCAACTAATACTCTCAGTCCAGGCCAGAAAGCTCAAAGAGCCAAGTCTTCAGGTCCTGGCGGAATGACCGAAGGTCGGGGGCAGTCCTAAGCTCCACGGGCAGCTGGTTCCACAGGGCAGGCGCACCCATAGAGAAGGCCCTCCCCCTGGGTGTTATCCGCCGGCAGTCTTTTACCGGCGGCACCCTGAGAAGGCCCTCCCTGTGGGAGCACACAGGACGAAGGGAGCTTGATGCCGGCAGCAGGTACTCCCTCAGATAACCCGGACCCAAGCCATTTAGGGCTTTATAGGTCATCACCAGGGGCTGTCACAGAGAATTATCCTCCAAAGCACCAGAGAGCAGGACAAGAAGCAGTGTGACATGATAGCAGCGCTCCAGTATTTGAGGGGCTGCCGCAAAGAACAGGGTGGGGGGGGTCAAACTATTCTCCAAAGCAGATGAAAGCTGGACAAGAAGCAACGGATGGAAACTAATCCAGGAGAGAAGCAACCTGGAATTCAGGAGAAAATTCCTGACAGTGCCACCAGAATACAGCCGCGCGAGTTGTCTTGGGAGTTTCCCGATACTCCCATGTTACACCTTTGCTCCGCGAGCTGCATTGGCTACCGGTTGCTCTCCGGGTGAGGTTCAAGGTGTTAGTGATGACTTACAAAGCCCTTCATGGCATGGGTCTGGATTACCTACGGCAACACCTGCAGCCGGCGTCAACTTCCCTCCGTCCAGTGCGCTCCCACAGAGAGGGCCTCCTCAGGGTGCCCCCGGTCAGAGAATGTCGACTGGTGACCCCCAGGGGGAGAGCGTTCTCTGTGGGCGCGCCAGACCTGTGGAACTGCTTACCGGTTGAGCTCCGGATGGCCCCCGACCTTCACTCCTTCCGGCGCGATCTCAAAACTTTCTTTTTCGAACAAGCTGGCCTGGTCTGACGGGATGGGGTTGGGTTTTTATAAATAGTTTTAATTTTAATATGTATTAATTTTATGGGCATAATGTTTAATGGCTTTTTAATTTTTGTATTCTATTTTTATTGTGTATTGCCCTGTTCACCGCCCTGAGTCCTTCGGGAGAAGGGCGGTATACAAATTAAATTATTAAATTAAATTAAATTAAATTAAATCGTGGGCGCTCTATCACTGGAGGTTTTCGAGAAGAGATTGGACCATCTATTTGTCTGAGATGCTATAGGTTCTCCTGCTTGAACGGGGGGGACTGGGGGGGCCCTGGCTGGACTAGGAGACCTCTAAGGTCCCTTCCAGCTCTTTTCTATTCTCATTAAAGAGAGATTCCCACCTGACTTTGAGAACAATTAAATCAGCGGAACAGCTTCTCTGCTGGAGTTGTGGGTGCTGCAGTGGTGGTTTTCAGGAATAGACTGGACAAAATCTCCTACCTTGAGCAGGGGGGGGGGGGGGGCTCAACTAGACCTCCTATCCAGCAAAAAAAAAAAAACAAGACGAGGTCTTATTTTAATTTTTTGCTCCAAAAGACACCTTAGGGCTTGTTTTCCGGTTGGAGCTTATATTCGGGGAAATAGGGTACTAAATGTGTCTGTCTGGCTGAGGGTCTTAACTGGGGCTTATTTTGGGGTGGGTGGGTAGGGCTTATATTACCAGCGCCTTGAAAAATCGGGCTAAGCTAGGGCTTATTTTTCGGTTGGCTGTTATTTTTGGGGAAACCACGGGGTGATCTTGTTTTGATTCCCTTAAAAACGGAGGAGGAAGTGGGGGGGGCAGTTTCTGTCCTTCCGTGTCCTTGTAACCGGAGCTGCCCACATCCTGTTTTTAGGGCTCTTCTCTAGCACCATCTGATTTTTGTTTGAGCTTAGAAGATAGGGAGGATCCGTAGGGCATTAATGTTTTTTTTTGTTTTTGTTTTTTGAATAATAAGAAACCTACATGCGGTTTCTGAGAGGGATTTAAGCAAATGCAGGCGTTAAAATATCATTTACTCGGGAACTGTGGGCTTCAAAGAGCATCTCAGTCACCAGCCATGTAAAAGTTCAGACTCTTGGGACACTGAGGCAGGTGTACTCAGCGGTGCCCAAGATCCCATAACTGAAGCCTCGTCGTCCTTTTTTCCCCCCCTGATTGTTTCTGTATTATTAGCGTAAACTTGAATGAATGAACCTTTATTGTCAAAGTACAACCATGTATACATTGAGATTGGCTGAGCCTCCCTTCGTGGGCCCCCCCACAACTCACAGTGACAACAAACCCTCCATCTTATTACACCATGTGAGCTAATTGCACAATGCACCGGCCTCGCAAATCAATCATACATAAAATTATAAAGTTATTTCCCGTTCAAGAGCCTGACAGCCCATGGATAAAAGCTGTTTTTCACCCTGTTGGTGCGGCTGGCTATACTCCTGTATCTCCTACCCGACGGTAGGAGAGTAAAGAGATACCGACCAGGGTGTGAGTCGTCCCTGAGAATTTTCCTTCCAAGGCAGCGGGTCCTGGTGAGGTCATCCAGTGGTGTCAGGGGACAGCCCACGATGTCTTGTGGTGTGCTCATCACCCTCCGTAATACTTTCCTATCCGTGGCTGTCAGACCAGCATACCAAACCACGATACCATACGAGAGGACGCTCTCTATAGTAGACCGGTAAAAGAGGGTCATTAGCCATTGTTCTACCCTGTTCTTCCGCAATGCAACCGGAATTGCAGGAGACAACAGTCTCTTGGAAAGTAAATAGGAAGAGGGCACGGTTGGACCCTCTCGAGTCGCCTCAAACAGCGAGATGGGCATCACATACCTTTTAATAAATAAATATAAATACACAGAGTAGGTCTAATACGAGGGCAATTCGGAAATAAACCTCCGTTTGGGTTATCAATGACAGACCCTCGCAGATACAGAACATTTATTATACGTGTTAGAAAACTACGACGTCACATTGCCATTCGAGATAATACGCCATTCAAGTTGAGGCACTTGTCAGAGCGTCTTACACAGTAAAGGTGTTAAAGGTAAAGGTTCCCTCGCACATGCGTGCTAGTCGTTTCCAACTCTAGGGGCCGGTGCTCATCTCCGTTTCAAAGCTGAAGAGCCAGCGCTTGTCCGAGGACGTCTCCGTGGTCATGTGGCCGGCATGACTAGACGCCAAAGGCGCACGGAATGCTGTTACCTTCCCACCGTAGTGGTCCCTATTTTTCTACTTGCATTTTTACCTGCTTTCGAACTGCTAGGTTGGCGGAAGCTGGGATGAGTAACAGGCGCTCACTCTGTTACGTGGCACTCGGGATTCGACCCGCCAAACTGCCGACCTTCTGATCGACAAGCTCAGCGTCCTAACCCACTGAGCCACCGCGTCTTTCACAGTGGCGGGATTCAAATAGGCGAACAACCAGTTCTCTGTGGGGATGCGGCATCCGGAAGTCCACTCTGGGCCTGGGCAACAAAAAAAATTGGCTACCGGTTCTGCCGAAGTGGTGCAAACCGGGTGAATCCCACCCCTGGTCTTACAAGATTTGAAATTCCTTAGTAGTAGTCGCTCAGTGTCAAATCTGGGTGCGTGTGTGTGTGTGTGTGTGAGAGAGAGATGTAAAACATCCAGATGGAAGCACTTCAAAAGTTCTCGGGGGCGTCTAGCGGTGTGCAGGCCTTGGTGGAGCAGTGGGCTAATGCCTCCTTAAGTAACACCAGCTGCCTGCAATTAGTGCAGGTTCGAGTCCCACCAGGCTCAAGGTTGACTCAGCCTTCCATCCTTCCCAGGTAGGTCAAATGAGGACCCAGATGGTTGGGGGCAATTAAGCTGACTTTGTAATAATGCCGCTTGGGGGGGGGCGAAAGCCCTAATAAGCAGGCATATACATAGAATGAAGGCTATTGCTAAGCACATTGGTTTGTGCTTCTTAGATTGTAAGCCGCCCTGAGTCTTCGGAGAAGGGCGGGATATAAATGGGATTAAAAAAAAAACATTATCGTGAACCAACACCACACCGGACGTGGTGCCGTAGAAAATCCCGCCAAATGTGAAGACGCCAAAGGAGGACGGCTGGTGAAGTTCATGGAGCCTGGTTCGGCCATCAGTTCAAAGGTCTGCTGGGAAACGTTACGAAAACTCAGACGAGGCATCCATAACAAGCTTCGGGGGCCTGCTGACTTCCGCTGTGGCGTTGGTTCACGACAATGCTCGCCTGCACACCGCTAGACGCACCCAAGAACTTTGGAAGCAGTTCCGTCAGGATGTTTTTGATCGCATACACACAAACACACACACACACACACACACACACACACACTCACACATCCTGTAGCCCAGATTTAGCGGTGACTACTAAGCGATTTCAAACCTTGTAAGACGTTTACAAGGCCTCCGTAAGGCCACACTTGGAATACTGCATCCAGTTTTGGTCACCACAATGTAAAAAAGAGGTTGCGTCTCTAGAAAGAGTGCAGAGAAGAGCAACAAAGGTGATCAGGGGGATGGAGGCTAAAACATACAAGGAACGGTTGCTGGAATTGGGTATGTGTAGTTTGATGAAGAGAAGGACAAGGGGGAACATGATAGCAGTGTTCCAGTATCTCAGGGGCTGCCCCAAAGAAGAGGCAGTCAAGCTGTTCTCCAAAGCGCCTGAAGGCAAGACAAGAAGCGACGGATGGAAACTAATCTAGGAGAGAAGCAACCTAGAACTAAGGAGAAATTTCCTGACAGTGAGAACAATTAATCAGTGGAACTCCTTGCCTCCAGAAGCTCTGAATGCTCCAACACTGGAAGTTTTTAGGAAGAGGCTGGACAGCCATTTGTCTGAAATGGTACAGGGTTTCCTGCCTGAGCAGGGGGTTGGACTAGATGACCTCCAAGGTCCCTTCTAACTTTATTATTAGTATGATTAGGACAAGTGCCTCAGTTTGAATGGCGATCGTGTCGAAAAGTCAGGTCACGTCGTAGTTTTCTAATGTGTATAATAAATGTTCTGCCTCTCTCATGGATAACCAAATTGCCGTCATCGTTACGCAGATAGTTGGTTTAGTCTGGGAAACTTCCGTTTGTAGGCTATAGGTAGGCCTCATGACCACAGTTAAGCCCCAAATTTCCGTTCCTAAGCGAGATGCCTGTTAAGTGAGTTCCCTTCCCCACGCCCCATTTTACAACCTTTCATGCCACGGTCTTTAAGTGAATCACTGCAGTCGTTAGGTTAGTAGCTCGGTTGTTAAGTGAATCCGGCTTCCCCTCCCCCGCTGACTTTGCTTGTCGGAAGGTCGCGAAAGGGGATGACGTGAACCCCCCCCCCCTGGGATACTGCGACCGTCACAAATACGAGTCGTTTGCCAAGCCTGTTTGAATTTTGATCGCGTGACCCTGGGGGTGCTGCAAAGTTCGTACGTGTGAAAAACGGTCCTTTTTTCAGTGTCGCTTTGAATGGTCAATAAATGAATGGTGGTTAAGTTGAGGATTACCTGTCTTTCATAGATCTCTCTTGGTTCTTTGGGCCTGAGAGATTCCGGTTATGAGAGAAGCCCTTCGCAGCCATTTTGCTAAGCAATGCAATTTGCATTATTATTACAAGCGTCTATGGGGTTCCTTCCTTATGCCAACCCCTTGCAACGATCTCCTCTGCCACTCAGAAATGCACACCTTTTCTTCAGTTCTAATCCTCGCCTCCCCTGCATCTCCACGGAAAGGGCTGTGGCCTCTGGAGAAGCCTCAGAGCTGTGGCGAGAGGTGGGCGGGAAATACACTGGATATATAAAATAAACACCAGAAAGAGGAGAAAGCAGCCTTGCTTTTTAGAAGAATGGAATGGAATGGAATAGGATGAGAATGAATAGAAATAGGAATGAATAGAAATAGGAATAGAATAGAATAGAATTTGAAATAGCATAGCATAGCATAGCATAGCATAGCATGGAATGGAATGGAATGGAATGGAATAGAATAGAATAGAATAGAATAGAATAGAATAGAATAGAATAAAAAGAATAGAATAGAATAGAATTTGAAATAGAATAGAGTAGAGTGGATTAAGAATGGAATGGAATAAGAATAGAATATAGAATAGCATAGAATATAATTTGAAATAGAATTTGAAATAGAATAGAGTAGAATGGAATAGGAAGAATGGAATAAGAATAGAATATAGAATAGAATAATAGAATAGAATAGAATTTGAAATAGAATTTGAAATACAATAGAGTAGAATGGAATAAGAATGGAATGGAATAAGAATAGAATATAGAATAGAATAGAATTTGAAATAGAATAGAGTAGAATGGAATAAGAAGAATGGAATAAGAATAGAATATAGAATAGAATAATAGAATAGAATAGAATTTGAAATAGAATTTGAAATACAATAGACTAGAATGGAATAAGAATGGAATGGAATAAGAATAGAATATAGAATAGAATAGAATTTGAAATAGAATTTGAAATAGAATAGAGTAGAGTAGAATGGAATAAGAATGGAATGGAATAATAGAATATAGAATAGAATAGAATAGAATAGAATAGAATAGAATAGAATAGAATAGAATAGAATATAGAATAGAATAGAATAGAATATAGAATAGGAATGAGAATGAGAATGAGGAATAGAATAGAATAGAATAGAATTATGAATGAACCGAATAGAATAGAATGAGTTGGAAGGTCATCTAGTCCAACCCCCTGCTCAGGCAGGAAACCCTGTTACCATTTCAGACACATGGCTGTCCAGTCTCTTCTTAGAAACTTCCAGTGTTGGAGCATTCAGAAGTTCTGGAGGCAGGTTGATCATCATCATCATCATCATCTTGGAAGGGACCTTGGAGGTCATCTAGTCCAACCCCCTGCTCAGACAGGGAACCCTATTACCATTCCGGACCCACGGCTGTCCAGTCTCTCCTTAAAAACCTCCAGCGTCAGAAGGAGATGCTCCGCAGCGCGGCCCCCCGCGCACGGTGGGCCCTGACAGCCTCTTTCTTGCTTCCCTAGTACCGAGGCAAATCCGACTGGAAGAACAGCGTCACCAGCGGATGCATCACCGGCGGGGCCATCGGCTTCAGAGGTGAGCGCTAACCCTTCCAGCTGTTGGAGAAGCTCCCGGAGCGTGTTTCTTTTCCCCCACCCCCCCGATGGGATTGGGGCCCAGGAGTTCCTGTAGGAGGAAGCCGTGCTTGGCGCGCCACCGCGGCTGCTGCTGGCTGAAGCCGAGGCCTCGGCTCGCCAGCAGGCGGGCAGCGTGCCACGCTTTCTGGGATCCGCAGCTCGCCCGTCTCCCGAGGATGCCAAGGTGGAAGGAAGTTTGAACATTCAGCAGGGTTCAAACGGGGCGAGTGCCTGGTTGGCAGGGGAAACCTTGATGGTTATTTCATTCTTTCCTTTTTTTACGATCCCAAGCTCTTAACCTTCCCTAACGTTACTCTCTGAGCCAGCTCTTTATGTATTTATGTATTTATGTATTTATTTATTTATTATGTTTTTATACCGCCCTTCTCCCGAAGGACTCAGGGCAATGTACAGGGCAATAAATACAAAAACAGGATACAGAAGTTAAAAGCGATTAAATAAATGCCCAAGGTTAAGACAATAATTAAGATGTATTAAAACCCCAACCCTGGATTGAACTGGATTGATTAAAAAAAGAAAAAATTTGGGGGGTTGAGGTGGGGTGGGGGCTATATCTCTGGAGGTTCTCGAATCATCCCGGCCACGGTGGTCCCAAAGGTGCTTTTCCAAAAGGCAAGTGGATTTTCTCGAATGTTTTTCTTTTTTCCCTCCTGGGAAAACGTTCCGCTTCTGGGGCTCTGCTAAACCGAACCGGCTTGAAATGAAAGAAGCTTCCTGGATGAGAAGTGGAATGTTTTTAGGAAGAAGGAAGCCCAGTTGGCTTTTGGAAAAGCTCCCTCCGGGTTTTGGCGGGAGAGCAACGGCAGTGTTTGAGTCTGTTCCTTCTTCAGAGCTGCTGCTAACACTTCTGCTGGGGCTTCTGAGTTGTGGGTGAACCAAGAAATAAAGCAAGCGTAAACCAGGATGGTCTGTGATGCATGAATCTAGCCCAGTTATTTCTCAACCTTGGCAACTTGAAGACATGTCGACTTCAACTCCCAGAATTCTCCAGGGAACATGCTTTAACAGGGTGGACTTCAGCTCCCAGAATCCCCTAGCCAGCATACTTTAAAATGGGCGGGCTTCAGTTCCCAGAATCCCCCAGCCAGCATGCTTTAAGAGGCGTGTACTTCCACTCTCAGAATTCCCCAGCCAGCCTTCTTTAAGATGGGCGGACTTCAATTCCCAGAATGCCCCAGCCAGTCTGCTTTAAGAGGGGCGGACTTCCACTCCCAGAATCCCCCAGCCAGCATGCTCTAAGAGGGGTGGGCTTCAATTCCCAGAATCCCCCAGCCAGCATGCTCTAAGAGGGGCGGACTTCCACTCCCAGAATGCCCCAGCCAGCATGCTTTAAGAGGGGCGGGCTTCAATTCCCAGAATTCCCCTGCCAGCAAGGTCTCCCTTTTGGCCTTTCATGAGGCCTAGAAACTTGGTTCTGTCCCTGAGCCTGGTGTCCCAGGTATGGGATACGGCCTATTTCTGGGTTATGTGAATGATTGGTTAGACAGTGCCTGGCTGCTATGTCTTATTTTCATTTAACGTTGTGTGCTACTGTAAGCAGCCTAGAGTCTTGTCAAGATGAGACGGCTGGCTATACACAAGTAGTCCTCAACTTACGACCATAATTGAGCCCAGAGTTACGCTTGTAACGCAACACTCGCGTGAGTGGGGCCCCGAGCGCCCGCGACACGCACCAACCAGCCACTCACGCGGCCCGGTTGCGAAACAGGCCACGGAGCGGTAGTGGGCCGCGGCTCACAGGTTGGGGACCCTAGCCCTGTCGCAAGTTGAGGACTACCTGCCAATGGAAGACACGAGCCATAAACCAATGTCTGATCGGCATCTCCTCGTTTCCTTGCAGCTGGCCTCAAAGCGGGGGTCCTCGGCTGCGGGGGCTTTGCCGCCTTCTCCGCAGTGATTGACTACTACTTACGCTAGCAGCTGGGGCCCACCAGCCAGGACGTTCCGATCTCGGCGGCGGAGGGACAGCGGGCCCAGTGGGCGTCTCGAGGCCCCCCCCACACACTGAGGTGGGGTTTTCTGCGCGTTAACCCAGCCGGTGAAAATCCCAAACCTGCCACGGTAGGAGAACGACGGAGGAAGACACCCCCCCCGCCTCGGTCAGCTCTTGAGAGCTTCCGCTTCCATTCTGGAAACTGAGCAGCTGGGATAATTTATATTTTATCGCCCTTCCCTGACAAAAGAGAATCTTTTAAGTTCTGCCGGTGTTTGGATTGGGAAGAACACAAAACGCTGGGTTGTTGTTTTTTCTCCCCCCCAACGTGTCCCACGTTTTTCCCCCCCCCCACGGTCAAGTGGTAAGCTGCGAATAAAACGGGGACAGTTTTTCCAATTTTCAGAGGTTGTGGGGTTGTAATTGTTCAGCAGCTTGTGGCTGAAACTCGAGAGGGCAGCTGGGGGGGGAACTCTTGATGGCGTCGGCCGATCTACAGCCAGCAGCCTCCAGAATTAAGTCCTCAAGTTGCGACAATCGAACCCAACGTCTTTCTGTCGCTAAGCATTTTACGACCTTTCCGTTGGACCCCTTTTACAAGCTTTCCTGCCACGGTTGTTAAGGGAAGCACTGCTGTGGTTAAGTTAGCAGCACGATTGTTAAGTGAAACCCCCCCCCACCCCCCACCCCTTGGCTTTTTTTTGCGAGAAGGTCACAGAAGGGAATCACGTCAACCTGGGACGCCGGGACCATCGTAGATATGGATCCGTTGCCAAGCCTCTTGACTTTTGACCCTGGGGATGCTACAGCGGTCGTTAAGTGTGGAAGCCGATCAGAAATCACTTTTTCTCAGCGCCCGTCGTTAACTTCAAATAGTCCCTAAACAAATGTAATATTTGCAGCAAAGGCTGTTTTTGACGGATGCCCTAAAGAAGTCCGTGAAAAAGTCCTGCCATTTCGGACAAAACGGGGTTGTCCAGTCTCTTCTTGAGAACCTCCAGTGATGGAGCGCCCACGATTTCTGGTGGCCAGCTGTTCCACTGGTTAATTGTCTTCCCTGTTAGGAAGTTTCTCCTTCATTCCAGCTTGCTTCTCTCCTGGATTAGTTTCCCTCCATTGCTTCGTGTCCTGCCCTCTATGGAGTACTATGGAGAATTGACAGACCGCCCCCCTTCTCTCTGTGAGACCCCCCAAGCAGAATAGAATGGAGCTGGAAGGGACCTTGGAGGTCTTCTAGTCCAGCCCCCTTCTCAAGCAGGAGACCCTCTACCATCTCAGACAGGTGACTGTCCAGCCTCTTCTTAAAAATCTCCAGTGATGGAGCGCCCACGATTTTTGGTGGCCAGCTGTTCCACTGGTTAATTGTCCTCACAGTTAGGAAGTTTCTCCTTAGTTCCAGGTTGCTTCTCTCTTTGATTAGGTTCCAACCGTTGTTTCTTGTCCTGCCCTCTTGGTGCTTTGGAGAATAAGCTGACCCCCCCTCTTCTTTGGGGCAGCCCCTCAAATACTGGAAGACTGCTATCGTGTCCCCCCTAATCCTCCTTTTCTCTAGACTGGCAGTTCCTAATTCCGTTCTTCGTATGTTTTAGCCTTCGATCCCTTAACTAGTGACAACATCAGTGTCCGTATGTCGAGGACTAGCTTAAGAGTGCTTGAGTTTGTTGACCCCTTTCTATCGGGCAGTCCTTCAAATACTGGAATCCTGCTATAGTATTCTTTAGGGATTGTTGTATTATAACCCCTAATGATACCGCTATATTATATAGCACATGCTAAATACCGCTACAGCATTCTTTAGGAATTCTGCCTCAAAAGATCTAGAAGGGGATCCAGTGGGGGTCTTCCAGCATGGATAACAGAGCTGGAAGGGACCACGGAGGTCTTCTAGTCCAGCCCCCTGCTCAAGCAGGAGACCCCCAGGGGTAGGCAACCTCGGCTCTTTTATGACACGTGGACTTCAACTCCCAGAATTCCTGAGCCAGCCATGCTGAGGAGAATGGAGAGGTTGCCATGCTGGCCCAGGAATTCTGGGAGTTGAAGTCTATGAGTCATAAAAGGGACCATAGTTCCCCCATGCTGGCTCAGGAATTCTGGGAGTTGGAAGTCCACCAGTCATGAGGGGGCCATAGTTCCCCCATGCTGGCTCAGGAATTCTGGGAGTTGAAGTCCACAAGTCATGAAGGGGGCCACATTTCCCCCATGCTGGCTCAGGAATTCTGGGAGTTGGAAGTCCACCAGTCATAAAAGAGCCAAGGTTGCCTACCGCTGCCCTAGACCATTCCAGGCAGGTGGTTGTCCAGTCTCTTCTTGAAAACCCCCAGTGATGGAGCACCCGCAACATCTGGTGGCAAGCTGTTCCACTGGTCAATTGTTCTTCCCGTCAGGAAGTTTCTCCTTAATCCCAGGTTGCTTGCTTCCTGGAATTTTGAACCGGAAGTTTCTTTTTTTTAATCCCATCTTCTAGTAATAACTCCTGCAATCTAGTTTAGAGTGGACTCATTTGACCCGGGCTTTGAGCAGACCCGCATGTCGGAATATCTCCTGGAAAAGGGGTGGGGGGCGGAGGAAGCGATTAGTTTTTCTGCCAACTCTGGGAAAGGCGGGCAGGTTGAAACGAGGGGAATGGCACACCCCTAAAATCTGTGTCTCTCCCCCCCCCCGTTATGCAACTGCATTATATAATGCTTTTACATAAGCCACACATGGAGCGGGCAGGGTGTGTGTGTGTGTGTGTGTTAAAAATCACAACACGACACCCTTTCAGGAAAACGGTGTGCCCTGCCTGCAGAGGGGAGGAGTGGCAGAAAGGAGTCTTTTTGGCGGCTTAAAATAGATGTGGGGACAGACCAGGGTCACCTTGTGGCTTGTTTTTCCTTCCGTCAGAAGACCGAGTCAGCAGAGGAAGGATAGGACAGCGCTGGAGAAGCGGGGAAGGCCATCCGTGTTCACCGACACCGGCTACGTGGGCACGGTCACAAAACAGGTCGTCCGTGATTAAAACGATCCGTCCAATGACTTTCAACGTTTGCAACAGCACTAAAAGAAGTGACTTCTGACCGTTTTTCACACTTACGACCGTTGCCATATTCCTACGGTCCAGGGATCAGAATTCAGACGCTTGGCAACTGACTCGTATTTATGACAGTCGCAGTGTTCCTTCCCCCCCCCCCCCGGGGTCACGCAATCCCCTTTTCTGACCTCCTGAGCAGCAAAGTCAACAGGGAGGCCAGATTCACTGCAGTCGTTAGTTAACTAACTTAACAATTGCAGCGATTCACTTAACGACAGTGAAGGAAAGGTCGTCCAACGGGGCAAAACTCACTTGACAAATTTCACGGTTAGCGACGCGGAATCTTGGGCTCAGCGGTGGCCGTAAGATGCGCGATCCCCTTTTGCTGCCTTCCGACGAGCAAAGTCGGCGGGGGAAGCCGGATTCACTTAACGACGGCGTTACTCACTGCAACCACCGCAGCGATTGGCAAGGTGAAGGCAAGGTGGCAAAGTGGGGCAAAACTCAACCAATTTCTCGCTTAGCGAGATCAATTTTGGGCTGAAGAAATAGGGCGCAACTCACGTAATTGCTCTCTCACTTAGCAACGGAAATCTGGGGCTCAAGATTTGTAGTCGTAAGCCGAGGGCTCCGTGTCGGATTGTTCACATGTGAATGGTGCCCGTTCTGGGCGTGCAGCTGTGGCACGAGCAGGTGGCAGCTGTGGCCTTTGCACAGCTTTATCTGATGTGCAGTTCCGCCCGTCCCTTAACTGGGAAGTCTTTCCCACAGTATATCCCGGTCACCTGATGGCTTGACTACTACAATGCACCCTACATGGGGGCTGCCCTGGAAAACCACCCAGGAAGCTTCAACTGGTCCAGCATACAAATGGCACAAGAAGGGACGAGGATGCATCCCTTAGGACAGAGCTTTTCAACCTTTTCACCCACTCTGCCACTTTTAGGATGTGGCAACATCCGAGGACCACCAGTCGCCCAGCAAGGGGTCAAAAACTTGATGACCAAAAAAAAAAAAAAGAAAAAGGAAAAAAGTGATGAAGTACAGGTAGTCCTCGACTTATAACAGTTCGCTTAGTGACTGGTTACAATGGCACTGAAAAAAGTGCCCCCCCCAAGCCACAGCCAAGCAAGACACCTGGCTGCCCGCCCAGTGGCGCTCTTCCTCCTGTCCGAGGCTTTCATTGTGAGCATTTCTGTTGAGGATTGGCAGCGGGGGTGGGGTGGGGGGGGTTGTTTTCCCCCCCCCCCGTCTGCTGGGTGGTTGTAGCAGGTTTTGGTCCCTTCACATGGCCCTGGGACACTGTGACCGTCATAAATACGAATCGGTTGCCAAGCATCTGAAGGTAAATCACAAGACCCTGGAGATGCTGCAACATTCCAGCTGATCGGCGCTTCTTCCGGGCTCAGAAGCGCCAGGATCGGTGCTGAGCTCCAGCTGGATCCTGGCGCTGATCCTGGCGCTTCCGCTGAACCCCGACAGCCCTGCAGCTCCAGCCGTCTCTCACTCCGGCTTGGACGGTGCTGCCACCGGTTCAGCTCATTCCCCTCCCCCGCTACCACTTTGCTAGGATGGTCGTGTACCACAAGTGCCAGGCACCCGTACCACCGGTTGAAAAGCCATGCCTTAGAGCAGTGGTCTTCAGACTTGGCCCTTTTATGACTTGTGGACTTCAACTCCCAGAATTCCTCAGCCAAGATGGGGGTCTTCCAACTTGGCCCTTTTATGACTTCTGGACTTCAACTCCCAGAATTCCTCTGCCAAGATGGGGGTCTTCCAACTTGGCCCTTTTATGACTTGTGGACTTCAACTCCCAGAATTCCTCAGCCAGGCACGCTGGCAGAGGAATTCTGGGAGTTGAAGTCCACAAGCCATCAAAGGACCAAGTTGGAAGACCCCTGTCTTAGGGTCCTGTGATCCAAATTCGGATGCTTGGCAACTGGTTCATATTTACGACGGTCACCGTCTCCCGGGGTCACCTTGACCCCCTTTTGCGACCTTCTCACAAAAGGGAAGCCAGATCACGCGAGTAACTTAACAACTGCAGTACTTCCTCTCTTAACCACTGTGGCAAAAAAAAGATGGTCACACGGGGCAAAATTTACTGAACTGTCTTGCTCAGCAAGGGAAAGTTTGGGCCGTTAAGTCGAGGACTGCTTGTATCTTGGGTTTGGCTCCTGACACCCAGCCAGCTTACAGACCCAAACCAGCCGTGCGAACCTGACAGCAGGACCACAAAAACCGCCTTCCTGCCTTTCCATGGCAACCACCCTCATTATTATAATTGCCAAGTTGCCTAATTAAGCTCTCGTGTTGATTTTCATCTCTTATGACCCTCGGAGGGTGGATTGGGCCCCCCGGGAGGACAGGAAGGTCACGGATTCAGCTTCTACAGGCCAAGCTGGAGCAGAACACAGGTAGTCCTCGGCTTAACGACTGCCACGCGGCCCGAAACGTCTGCCGTTAAGTGAGACAGCTGTTAACTGAGCTTTGCCCCCTTTTACGACCATTCTTGCCACAGTCGTGAAGCGACTCGCTGTGGTTGACAAGTTAGCCACCCGGTCATTAAGTGAATCCGGCGTCCCCATTGACTTTGCTTGTCGTAAAGAGGTCTCAAAAGGGGGATCACCTGACACACACACACACACCGGGACGCTGCGACCGTCATAAACACGAGTCAGTTGCAAGCCTCTGAATTCTGATCACGCGAACCACGGGGAAGCTGCAACGGTCGTTAAGGGTGAAAAACGGTCATTAAATCACTTTTTTCAGTGTTCAGTTGTAACTTTGAGCGGTCATTAAACGAACTGTTGTAAGTTGAGGACTACCTGTGCAAAACTGGTCTGGTTTTGGCTTGGACATTCCAGCGATCAGGATTGCCCTTGTGATGCTTGAATAAGTGCAGGTGGTCCTCGACGTACAACCGTTCGCTTAGCGACCATTTGAAAGCGTCCAATGAAGCATCCCCCACAATCAAACCTACAAACGGTAGAGGGTTTCCTGCCTGAGCAGGGGGTTGGACTAGATGACCTCCAAGGTCCCTTCCGACTCAACAAATGTTCCGCTCAGCGACAGAAACGGGCTCAATTGTGGTCGTAACTGGACCACAACTAGCTGTGTTCACACAGCCTGTCGGATTTGTGTTAACCTTGGCAGTCTTTGTGTTCCTTTACATGTGGTGTGAGCCCATCCCTGTCGGTGTGTTTGTCGCGCAGAAGCTTCCTAACCGGTGCGAACCCAAGTGAGCTTAAGCAGCCGAAGTCGTTGCGGTTGCGAGATGTGAGTCCAAAACAACAGCGCACCCCAAGTCATGTTTGCGAACCTACGGCCTCTGCCTTTATGAACATCTTTTAATCTTTTTAGACATAGTTTTTTTTTTTCATCCATTGAAGTTTGTCATCTACAGGGGAAAAAAAACCAAACCTGCAACAGAACACAACCACGCACACACGCACGCACACCTTGCAAATACACGTACGCACAAAACACGTCTGTGTGTTTGTGTCTATATTTCTAATTCCAATGTCGCACCCGAGTTTCTCCAGTTGTAGCTACCGGACACCGAGTTTCTTCTCCCTCCTTCCCACTTTTATCTGAAGAAGCAAAAAAAAAAAAAAAAAAAAAGGAGAGTTGTGTAACACAACACAACAAGGAAGGGGAAATGCCTTAGGTCTTCTTGGGGGTGGTTCTGTCTACAAAAGGGGCTTTCTAGTCAAAGAGCCAAATGCCGTGGAGGCGTGAGAAACACAGATTGTCTCCAACTTCGCAACCATCCCTTTAGTGACGGTTCGGAGTTACAACAGCATTGGGGGGTGGGGAAAGAGGGCCTTACGGCCGGTCCTCACACTTAACGACGGTGACACCATCCCGTGATCAAAATTTAGGCAACAGGCACGTGCTTAACGACGGTTGCAGCATCCGGGATATCATAACGATTGTCCCCCCTTTGTGACCTTTCCCGGCTGGCTTCTGATTCGCTTAACGACTGCGGCGATTCGCTTAGCAACCGTGGCGCAAAACGAAAAAAAAAAGGGTCGCATTTTGCAGTGCAATCCAACTTCAAGTAAATCAAGGTATATTTGGTCCCTGAACACGGTTGACCCCGTTGCCTTCCTGTCAACGCTGCTAACATCGGGCGTCCTTTGACACTTCCCCTTTGAGGGCAGAAGTGGCCTATAATGAGCGGGACGGATGTGGGGATACCTTTTTTGGTTGCGGGGAGGGTAGCTGGCAAGAAAATGTGGGTGCCGGGGTGGGAGGGGGGGGTCAGCTGGGCACCCCAGGGAAACAGGACATCCTGGGTCTTGATTGAAAAGCAGCTTTCTGTTTCTTGGTCGAAAAGAAAATTTAAAAGCCCAGATAACTCTCCCATCGCGCAGCGCACCGTTACTGTCTTATTTCAGGTAGTCCTCGACTTAACAACGATTCACTTAGTGACCATTCAAAACTTCAATGGCAACGGAAAAAAAAGTGATGGACCGTTTTTCAAACTGGGGTGTTTCCCCCCCCCCCACGGCCTCGCGATCGAAATTCAAACGCTTGGCAACCAACTCCTATTTAGGACGGTTGCGGTGTCCCGTCTTTGTGTGTGTGTGTGTGTGTGTGTGTGTTTGTGTGTGTGAGAGAGACCTGATTCCCCTTTTGCGACCTTCCAACAAGCAAAGTCAAGGGGGGGGGCGGGGGTGAAGCCAGCTCCACTTAAGGACCAGCTGACCCAATTTCATAACGGCGGTGGTTCGCCCAACGACCTGTGGCGAGAAACGTCGCAATACGGGGCACAACTCGCCTCACAACACCTACGTCTCGCTAAGCAACAGAACTGCTGGGCTCAGTCGAGGCCGTTAAAAGTCGAGCACTACCTGTGTTTGTTTACCAACAAAATTTATACGGACTGCCCGGTTGACGCCCACAGAGGATTCCATACAGCTTGCAAATTTTTTTTAAAAAAAATAAAATTATAGTAAGGCGTTGCTCAGCTCCCGTCCCCCGTCCCTGGTCTTGCGAACCGAAAAAATGGATGTGCAGTGAGAGAGGGAGGAGGAGAAAGGCAGCTCCTAAGTCACCCAGCCAAATAGTCTTGAATTTCAATTGCCCCCCCCCATAAATCCTGTTTTTATTATTACTATTATTGAGATGAATTCCTCACTAAATATCGTCTAGAGGGAACGTCGGATTTGGATGCGCACTCTTTCTTCCACACGTGTACAAACACACACACACACACACACACAGAGCATGTCTAAGGCTAGCAAGGCAAGCCACTGCCTCTTCATTCTGCTACCCTAAGAGTACCTTACAGGATGAGCTTCGGGGGCTAAGCATGGATCGATCCTCAGCTGCGCCATGCCCAGCTACAAAGCCGATGGATAAGAACTGCAGGGCGAAGCGCGCGCACACACACACACACACATGCCCCACACAAAATTAAACAATAACCTGGGATAGGTACCAGAGCCAGGCTAGGCCTGCTTGAGACCACCACTCGACACCTTGCAGCTTGCCTTGTTGGAGGAAAGAGCGCACTAGGTCCAGCCTCTGGATCCCCCAGGCAAGACAACAGAGGGAAGGAGAAGAGACGAGAGAAGAAGGGAAGGAAGGAAGAAGGAAAGAGAAAAGAAGGAAGAAGGGGAACAGAACTGAGAGAAGAAGAGAGGGAAGGAAAAGAAGATGGAAAAAGAAGAAAAGGAAGAAAGGAGAAGCAAAGGAGGAGAATGGAAGAAGGAGAAGAGAAAAAAGGGGACAAGGAGAAGGAAAAGAAGGGAAGAAGAACGGACGAGGGAGAAAGAAGAAAAAGACGGGAAGATAAGGAGAAGAGGGGAAAAGGGGAGAAGGAGAAAGGAAGAGGGAGAAGAGAAGGAAGAAAGGAGAAGCGAAGGAGGAGAATGGAAGAAGGAGAAGAGAAAAAGGGACAAGGAGAAGGAAAAGAAGAGAAGAACGGACGAGGGAGAAAGAAGAAAAAGATGGGAAGATAAGTAGAAGAGGGGAAAAGGGGAGAAGGAGAAAGGAAGGGAAAAGAGAAGGAAGAAAGGAGAAGCGAAGGAGGAGAAGAGAAAAGGGACAAGGTGAAGGAAAAGAAGGGAAGAAGAACGGACGAGGGAGAAAGAAAAGAGAAAAAGACGGGAAGACCAGAAGTGGAAAAGGGGAGAAGGAGAACGGACAGACAGAAAAGGAAGAGGGAATAGGAAAAGAAGAGGGGAAAAGGGGAGAAGGAGAATGCAAGAGGGAGAAGAAGAAGAGAACAGAAGCAAAAAAATCAAAGCTGAAGTACCACTCATGCAACAACCAACAACCAACGGCAGAGCGGAAAGAATAAAAGCCTTGAGGCAGAACCGCAAGGGAGAAACAGGAGAGACTCGGCTGCTCTCGCGCTCTGTGCAACCCGGAAGATGACAGCTTTCTGGAAAAGCACGGACCTCCGCTCAAGGCCGGGCCCCGACCCTTTGTCCGTGGCTCGCTTCCTCTCTGCGACTCAAAGGACCGTCCGTCCGAACGACTCGGGCCCGTGTCGAAGTGCAGAAGGTGGGCTGCTGTGCAGAAGAAAGAGCTGGACTCGTTGGAGTGGGGGAGGAGGACTAGGAAAAAAAAGACGTATACAAAAACAGTCCAGGGGGGGAGGGCTGTGCAGGCTGAGTTTGCCCCCGAAGAGCCCCCGAAGCCCCTCTGCGGGGTCAGCGTCCAGAAGCCGCTTCTGCCCGGGGCGCCCTCTTTCTCCCCCCCCGCTTAGAAAAACGGGGATGGTGATCGCGGCCGCGGAACTGCCCGCTACACATCCGTGGACAAGTAGACTGCGTTGTGTTTCAGCTCGGCGAAGGAGATGGGCGAGTGTTGCAAATAGTACAGCAGGACTTGAACCTGGGGGCGGGGAAAAAACAACAACAATGCCACAACGTGAGACAAAAACGAGGGATTCACAACGTCACTGTGCCCCAGACCCGTTCAAGTGACGCCAATGGGGAGGAATTCACAAGAGAAACCCAAGATTTCCCTCAGTGACAGAGCAAGAGCGGAGAGGGAGGCTTCAAAGCCCACTTCTGGAAAAGCTTAAAATACAAGAGAGTAGAGCTGGAAGGGGACCTTAGGGGTCATCTAGTCCAGCCCCTTGCTCAAGCAGGAGAACATACTATTTCAGACAAGTGACTGTCTCTAGTCTCTTCTTAAAAACCTCCAGTGATGGAGTACCCACGATTTCTGGTGGCCAGCTGTTCCAGTGGTTGATTGTCCTCACTGTCAGGAAGTTTCTCCTTAATTCCAGGTTGCTTCTCTCCTTGATCAGTTTCCAACCGTTGTTTCTCCTCCTTCCCTCTGATGCTTTGGAGAATCCAACACTAGAGGTTTTTAAGAAGAGACTGGACACCCAGGGTGTTTGTCTGAAATGGTTTAGGGTTTGTTGCTTGAACAGGGGGTTGGGCTAGAAGACCTCCAAGGTCCCTCCCGGCTCTGTGATTCTGTTATTTTAATCCTCTTCTTCCTGGTTAGCTACTGTACATCACAGGAACCTTTCCCTAATTTCAACAGTTTCTTCGGCCGGGCACATCAGGGTAGTCGTCATCTTACAATTATTTGTTTAGTGACCGTTCAAAGTTACAACGGCACTGGAAAAAAAACAACTTAGGACCAATTTTCACACCTATGACAGTTGCAGATCCTCACAGTCCTACGATCACAATTTGGGCGCTGGCCAACTGGCTCGTATTTATGACGGTGGCAGTGTCCCCGGTTCACGTGATCCTCTTTGGCGACCTTCAGACAAGCAGAGCCCATGGGGGACGCCGGATTCGCTTAACGACTGTGCTCCTCACTTAACAACTGCAGTGATTCACTTAACAACTGCGGCGAGAAAGGTTGTAAAATGGGGCAAAAGTCACTTAACAACCGTCTCGCCATAGCCGTGGAAATTTTGGGCTCAACCGTGGTCCGAAATTGAGCAAGGGGGTTGGACTAGATGACCTCTAAGGTCCCTTCCATCTCTTGTTATTCTACTTGTATCCGTTCTGGAAATTCTACTCTGAAGGGGATTTGACTGATTTGATTCAAATCATTTCTCAGCACGGAAAGACCAAAAATCTACACGTCAGGAACATTGGGTCCCAATTGCTCGATTTGATTTCACAGCCTTCGGGGGCAGGAAGAAAACGCCGGCATTAATTCAAGAAAGGCAATTTGGTTCAACTGTCTGAATTAAATTAAATTGTTTCTTTTCTGAATCCATTCGAATGTCCAAATTGGATTCGGGGCGATTCACGCAGCCGAGAGAGGGACATAAAAAAAACACTTGGGGCTTCTTCTGATAGCCATCAGAATTTTGCCCAGTCTTTCAGGGAGTCAATGTGATTTTTTTTTATTGTATAATCTGTATAATCTGCTCTGTTACTAGATTTGAAGGTTAAGGCACCAGCAGAGAAAGTGGGAAACAGTGAATTCTAGTCCTGCCTTAGGCATAGCCGGCTGGGTGACTATGGGCCAATCACCCGGAGAGGGTGAGTTCTAGTCCCGCCTTAGGCATGAAAGCAGCTGGGTGACTTTGGGCCAATCACCAGGGGACTGTGAGTTTTAGTCCCGCCTTAGGCATAACTGGCTGGGTGACTATGGGCCAATCACCCGGAGAAGGTGAGTTCTAGTTCCACCTTAGGCATGAAAGCCAGCTGGGTTACTATGGGCCAATCACCAGGGGACTGTGAGTTCTAGTCCCGCCTTAGGCATAACTGGCTGGGTGACTATGGGCCAATCACCCGGAGAGGGTGAGTTCTAGTCCCGCCTTAGGCATGAAAGCCAGCTGGGTGACTTTGGGCCAATCACCCGGAGAGGGTGAGTTCTAGTCCTGCCTTAGGCATGAAAGCAGCTGGGTGACTTTGGGCCAATCACCAGGGGACTCTGAGTTCTAGTCCTGCCTTAGGCATAACTGGCTGGGTGACTATGGGCCAATCACCCGGAGAGGGTGAGTTCTAGTCCTGCCTTAGGCATGAAAGCCAGCTGGGTGACTTTGGGCCAATCACCCGGAGAGGGTGAGTTCTAGTCCTGCCTTAGGCATGAAAGCCAGCTGGGTGACTATGGGTCAATCACCAGGAGACTAGCCCCACCTTAGGCATAACGGGCTGAGTGACTTTGGGCCAATCACCCGGAGAGGGTGAGTTCTAGTCCCGCCATAGGCATGAAAGCCAGCTGGAAGACTTTGGGCCAGTCACCAGGAGACTGTGAGTTCTAGTCCCACCTTAGGCATGAAAACTAGCTGCATGATTGGGCAAGTCAGCCCAGCCCACCTCACAGGATTGTTGTGGGAGCAATAGAAGAATGGAGATGTGTTGGCTATGTTCACGCCTTGAGTTATTTCTAAAAATAATAAAGGTGGGATAGACATCAAAATAAAACAATAAAAGAACAATACATTAAATTACGGTCATCTCTCCCGACTCTTTCCTTTTACATGCAAAGAGCAAACGCCCGCTTGACAAGGCAGATAAAAACTGCCTCACTTACCCGACACGACAAACACACCAAAAAAAGAAAAAAGGTCAAGTTGGCGTTTTGACTGGCAAACTTTGCAAAGTGCATTGGGGAAACTGAGACGGCTCTGGAGCTTGCTGTCCAATTGGATTTTTTTTTTCTCCTCCCTAAACGGGGGGGGGGGATCATCATCGTACAATCTGATCTGCAACGGATCTTTCCCCAAGGAAGATCACCTAGCAGAGGAGGCTGGCCGGACCTCAGCAGCTGTGGAGATCTTCTCCACCCTAACCCCATCCCACCCCACTGTGCTGGTCAACTCTGCAGGGTTCTCGTCCCGCTGGTTACCTGCGCCATCACATCGTGGGACCAGATGTCGGAGGCCAGTGTGACGTGCCCTTTGCTCTCCGCTTCCGAGGGTCTCAACAACGTCGGGCCGAAGACGGTGGCCAGATTGTATAGCGACATTTTGTTGACAGGCTCCTTCTCGGCAACCCTGCGGCGACGAGACGAGAGGGTTTCAGAAGCCCGGCAGAATCGGGTGCCAACGTGGCGGAACACCCAGCCAAGCCCCCCGATGGAAAGGAAGGATTTTCCCATATTTTCCCAACCCTTGTCCTCCCTTCCCTGCTGTTCCCCACCCCAGAAAAATGGCACCACTTGGATTGCAATCCTACAGGTAGTCCTCAGACTCACGACCACAGTCAAGCCCGAATGTTCCGTTGCTAAGCAAGGCAGTCGTTAAGGGAGTTTTGCCCCATTTATTATCTTTTTATTTTTGCCACGGTTGTTAAGTGAATCATGAGGTCGTGAAGTGAATCTGGCTTCTCCACGGACTTTGCTGGTCACAAGGTCACAAAAGGGGACTCCGAGGACACTGCGACTGTCGTAAGTACGAGTTAGCTGCCAAGTGTCCAAGTTTTAAACGTGACCGTGGGGATGTTGCAACGGTCAAAAGTGAGAAAAATGGTTAAAACTCACTTTTTCCCAGTGCCATTGTAACTTTGAATGGTCATTAAATGAATGGTTATAAGTGGAGGACTATATGCCGTGGAAACTTTAAGATCTATGGACTTCAATTCCCAGAATCCCCCAGCCAGCATGGTTTAAGTTGGGTGAGGTCCACCCATCTTAAAACATGCTGGCTATGAATTCTGGGAGCTGAAGTCCATCCCTCTTAAAGCATGCTGGCTAGGGGATTCTGGGAATTTGAGTCCACCCATCTTAAAGGACACTGACTGGGGAATTTTGGGAGTTGAATTCCATCCCTCTTAAAGCAGGCTGGCTGGGGGATTCTGGGAGTGGAAGTCCACCCCTCTTAAAGGAGGCTGGCTGGGCAATTCTGGGAGTTGTAGTCCACCCACCTTAAAAGGACACTGGCTGTGGGATTCTGGGAACGGAAGTCCACCTAGCTTAAAGCATGCTAGCTGGGGAATTCTGGGAGTTGAAGTCCAGAAGTCTGAAAAGTTGCCAAGGTTGGAAACCCCTGTTCTATGCAGTTCCAAATTCTCCTTTTGCAGTTCCTATCTTCTGCCCAAAATTGATGCTTCAGAGATGTCCCACCCACCTGTTCCTTCACTGTGAACACACACACACACACACACACACACAAAAACACATGTGGGGGAGAGAGAGAGAGAGAGACATTGCATCCACCCCGTCCCAGAAACCAGGGAGCAAATATGGCTGCAGCGAGAGACAGCTGTGTGCAATTGCTGTCCTCTCTCTCAACAACAAGAAGCTGAACACACTTGAGCTCTGCCCTGCCACCCAGATGTGGAACGAGGCATGTTTCCGGTCCTGAGTGAGGCACCCCATGGATTTCCCTCGCAAGGCCCATTAAGTCTGTCCCTCCCCCACCACCACACTCATGTTTCAGTCGCTTGCAGTTCCTCCTTCCACGCCAGGGATTAAGCCCACGAGAGGGAGGGGAGCGTGCAAAGTTTCCAGTCCTCAATTCCAAAATTCACCACGGTATGTTTCTCGGGCCAGCTGGGCCCTGCCCCAAACCGCAGCTTCTCAAGCGGCACCGTGTCCTTAAGCAGGAGACTCTGGGGGCAAATGAGGACAGGGGCACGCTGCAGGCACCCGAGCCCCAAATGGGGAGGGGGCTGGATCTCTCAGCCCCAGCGCCCCCCTCTCTGAACCCCTTCCTCGTCTCTCTGCCAACAGGGATGTAAAAATGCCTATGGGGCAGATTTAAAAAAAAAAAATACCCTGCATCGAATGGAATCTGAAGCCCCCCCCCAAAAAACCGCACAATCCATTTTTTTCTTTTTGCAAATAAAGGGAAATTCCTTTTGTCAAATGCCCTGAAACCTTTGAAGCGAGGAGTGGGGGGGGATGCAGTTTAGGAAGTACCCCTTTTCATGTAAAAAAGTTCTGCATTCCTCAACACAAAAAAAGAAAGAAAAAAAAGAAAGAAAAGAAAAAAAGTCTGATTTCCCCAGGTCAGGGGTAGGGAACCTTGGCCCCTTCATGACTGGTGGACTTCAACTCCCAGAATTCCTGAGCCAGCATGGGGGAACTATAGCCCCCCTTCATAACTGGTGGACTTCAACTCCCAGAATTCCTGAGCCAGCATGGGGGAACCTTGGCCCCTTCATGACTGGTGGACTCCAACTCCCAGAATTCCTGAGCCAGCATGGGGGAACTGTGGCCCCCTTCATGACTTGTGGACTTCAACTCCCAGAATTCCTGAGCCAGCATGGGGGAACCATGGCCCCCTTTATGACTTGTGGACTTCAACTCCCAGAATTCCTGAGCCAGCATGGGGGAACTATGGCCCCTTCATGACTGGTGGACTCCAACTCCCAGAATTCCTGAGCCAGCATGGGGGAACTATGGCCCCTTTATGACTTGCGGACTTCAACTCCCAGAATTCCTGAGCCAGCATGGGGGAACTATGGCCCCCTTCATGACTTGTGGACTTCAACTCCCAGAATTCCTGAGCCAGCATGGGGGAACTATGGTCCCCTTCATAACTGGTGGACTTCAACTCCCAGAATTCCTGAGCCAGCATGGGGGAACTATGGCCCCCTTCATGACTTGTGGACTTCAACTCCCAGAATTCCTGAGCCAGCATGGCTCAGCATGAAAACCTCTCCCTTTCCCTTCAGCATGGCTGGCTCAGGAATTCTGGGAGTTGAAGTCCACCAGTCATCAAAGAGCCAAGGTTCCCTACCCCTGCCCCAGGCTAAAAGGAATTTTTTTTCCCCTTTCCTCTGTCTTTGGAAACATTCTTTTACCATTTTTTTTAAAAAGCATTGTTCTTAAATTTTAATTTAGAGCTCTATTTTTTTGTGAGGCCGGTCAAAGCGTGTTAGATTTATCCTGGCTGTTTGTGGGTGTGCGTTTTTTTTCATTCCGAACACAATTAGCCCCAATGAACAATACAATCCACTCAGGGATGGGCTGAAGTGACAAGGGCATGGAGAAAAGCGACTTATGTCTGTTTTTCACACTTAACGACCATTGCAGTATCCCTGTGGTCACGTGATCAAAAAAATTTGGATGCTTGGCAACTGACTCATATTTATGACGGTCGCAGTCTGTCCCGGGGTCATTTTGTGACTTTCTGACAAGCGAAGTCAATGGGAGAGTCAGATTCACCTATCAACCGTGGGACCCACTTAGCACCTGCAGTGATTCACTTAACAACGGTGGAAAGAGCTGCTAGAGCTAAGAAGACATTTCCTGTCAGTTAGAACAATTAATCAGTAGAACTCCTTGCCTCCAGAAGCAGTGAATGCTCCAACACTGGAAGCTTTTAAAAAGAGACTGGACAGCCATTTATCTGAAATGATCTAGGCCCTAGGGTTTCGTGCCTGAGCAGGGGGTTGGACTAGATGACCTCCAAAGTCTCTTCCAACTCTGTTATTCTATTCTATTCTATTCTATTCTATTCTATTCTATTCTATTCTATTCTATTCTATTCTATTCTATTCTATTCTATTCTATTCTATTCTATTCTATTCTATTATTTTCCTCTCCTCTCCTCTTCTATCCTATCCCATAATTCCATTCCATTCTCCTGTTCTGTTCTGTTCTAAAATTTGGGCCACCATTCTGGTCGTAAGTGGAGGACTACCTGTAACTTGCCGGCAATCCTGGAAAGCTTGAAAGGGAATGAAGGGAGGTGGGATGGAAAACGGGAGCGTGCAAAGGAAAATCTAGTCGGAGCTCAAGACATTTCTTGGATGAGAAGCGAAACGTCTTCAAAGAAGAACAAGAAAGTCGAGCTGCCTCGCGGAAAAAGCACCGTTGGGAGCAAGAGAAATGAGTGAAAAATTAACGAAAGACACACACCCCGCAAAAAAGACGGGGAAACTCACCGCTTTAAGTGTTCTAGGAGGAAGAGGAAGGTGATGAGGTTGGGGTCCGGGAGCGAGCGTAGAAGATGCAGCATGCAGTTTTCCTTGGCCGAAGGGTCGGAAAGCGCTAGAAAAAACAAAACAAAAACCCAAATGGAATTAAAGAGAAAAGAAGTGGGTATAATAATAATAATAATAATAATAATAATAATAATAATAATAATAATAATAATAATAATAATAATAATAATAATAATAATAGATGAGAAGCAAAGGGAAAAAATCCCCTAAGAAATCTAGTTGCCTTTTGGAAAGGCACATAATAAAATAATAAGAGTTGGAAGGGAACTTGGAGGTCATCTAGTCCAACCCCCTGCTCAGGCAGGAAACCTTATACCATTTCAGACAAGTGGCTGTCCAGTCTCTTTTTAAAAACCTCCAGTGTTGGAGCATTCACTTCTTTCTGGAGGCAGGTGGTTCCGCTGGTTAATTGTTCTTTCCCAAATTCAATGCAACACCGCAATCCGGTCTCAAACCATGAAGCTCTTAGAAGCAAAGCTAAGAGTTATTCATTTTTATTTATTATCAAGAGTTTTACCTCGCTTTGGGTAAGCTGGCTTGAGGCCACAGGTCTGCGTTTTACGTTTCTGTCAAAATCTTGGCTTTAAGTCCAGTTGTTGGCAAAACCAAACCAAACCCTGGCTAGCTGTAATCCTATTTTGGATTTTTTTTTTATTTTTGAGTGCCAGCCAGGCTGTTTAGTTTATCGTTCCCTGCTGGAACAAAGCTACAAACTTAAGTTAACTTAAGGCTTAATTCTGGAATGGGTGCAGATTTGCTAAATCAGCCCCAGATGCTGGATGGGAGGGAGGAGGGACAGAGGACCACCCAGCCAATCAGGAAGCGGGATGGGAAGTCAGATGTCCACAAGTGCCGAACAGATGTTGTTGATTTAAGGCAAGCCAGGCCGTTTTTTTGCAGTAAACAAGTGCAATCCGTTAATTTACAGCAAAGTCCTCGACTGACGACCACAAGGGAGAACAAAACGTCCGTTGCTAAGTGAAGCATTTCTGAAAGCGAGTTTTGCCCACATTTAACAACCTTCCTCGCCACGGTCGTTAAGTGAGTAACCCGGTTGTTAAGTGAAGCCGGCTTCCCCCGTTGGCTTTGTTTGTCAGAAGGTCGCAAAAGGGGATCGCGTGAACCCCGGGACACAGCGACCGTCATAAACAGGAGCTAGTTGCCAAGGGGACCAGTGGGATTTTGATCATGTGACCGTGGAGAGGCTACAACGGTCGTAAAAGTGTGAAAAACGGTCCTAAGTCCCCCTTTTCAGTGCCATTGCAACTTTGGACGGTCCCTAAGTGAAGCGTTGTAAGTTGAGGATCTCCCTCCATCTGCCCCAAATCTGAGTGAAGGGAACTCGTTACCAATGCCTTGCATAAAAGTTGGATAGAGCCGGTCGGTCAGCAGAGGCTCCGGCAGTTCGCGGAAGTACAGCTTCAGGGTCCCCGCGATGGCGTTGATATCCATGTCGCTCAGCATCACCAGGATATCTGTGCTGTCTAAGGTTCAAATCAAGCCTGGGTTTAGAATAGGGTCTCTCAAGGTTGGCTACTTGTAGACGGGGTGGGCTTCCACTCCCAGAATTCCCCAGCCAGCATGCTTTAAGAGGGGTGGGCTTCCACTCCCAGAATCCCCCAGCCAGCATGCTTTAAGAGGGATGGACTTCCACTCCCAGAATTCCCCAGCCAGCCTGCTTTAAGAGGGGTGGATTCAACTCCCAGAATTCCCTATCTAGGATGCTTTAAGACAGACATGTCAAACACAAGGCCCGGGGGCCAGATCCGGCCCGTAAAGTGGTTTCATGTGGCCCGCGAAGCCATCTTGGAAAGAGTGAGGGAACGGCCCCCACTGCCTTGGCCCTGGTCCAGAGACCCTCCTTCTGCCAGAGACCCTCAGATCTGTCCCACTCCTGCCCAGGCCCCCATAGGCACCCTTGATGCGAACGCTGGCCACGCCCACCCAGTAGGCCATATGCACTCTAGCCACGCCCACCCAGTAGGCCACACCCACCCAGGCCACACCCACCCGGTCCCCTGAGGGCAACCGCAATGCTGATGCGGCCCTCAATGAAATTGAGTTTGACACCCCTGCTTTAAGAGGATTGGACTTCCTCTCCCAGAATCCGCCAGCCAGCCTGCTTTAAGAGCAGCGGACTTCAACTCCCAGAATTCCCCAGCTGTCATGCTTTAAGAGGATTGGACTTCCTCTCCCAGAATCCGCCAGCCAGCCTGCTTTAAGAGGGGTGGACTTCCACTCCCAGAATTCCCCAGCCAGCCTGCTTTAAGAAGATTGGACTTCCTCTCCCAGAATCCCCCAGCCAGCCTGCTTCAAGAGGGGTGGACTCCCAACACCCAGAATTCCTCAGCCAGCCTGCTTTAAGAGGGGTGGACTTCCACTCCCAGAATTCCATGCTTTAAGACAGGTGTATTTCAACTCCCAGAATCCCCCTGCCAGCATGTATGGACACCATATATCTAAAAGAAGCTGGCTGGGGAATTCTGGGATTTGAAATCCATAACACGTCTTAAAACCCCTATGGTTGAGAAACCGTGGTTTAGAACCTCCATATTCAGAGGCAGCCTACCTCAAAATTTCAACCAGAAACAATATAGAAGCTTGCAGAGCTATTGGCCCAGTTTGAAACCACCCACTTGGAGGGCGGCAATGCTCAAACACGAGCGTGCCACACACCATCATTTGCACACTTCCAAGATCGAAACAAAGGAAGGGAGGGAGGGAGGAATAAAGAACAGGGGAGGGAAGGAGGGAGGGAGAAAGAAAGAAAGAAAGAAAGGAAGAAAGGAAGAAAAAGAAAGAAAGAGAAAGAAAGAAAGAAAGAAAGGAAGGAAGGAAGGAAGGAAGGAAGGAAGGAAGGAAGGAAGGAAGGAAGGAAGGAAGGAAGGAAAGAAAGAAAGAAAGAAAGAAAGAAAGAAAGAAAGAAAGAAAGAAAGAAAGAAAGAAAGAAAGAAAGAAAGAAAGAAAGGCGAAGCTCACTGGAATCAAAGGCGGCTTTCAAGTCCTGGATTTTGGTGGCCACCCCTGAGATCCGGTAGATCCCGACTTCATCAATGCCCCGTTTCTCTACCTCCTCCACACACTGGCGCACAACATAAGGGATCTTGGAGCGCTCCCGCCTGTGGGGAAAAAAAGAGAGCGTGGCGGGTCAGAGCACCCCTGCAATTCTGCAGAAGATGGCCCAACCTGTAAAACAGCGTTTCTCAGCCTCCTTTTGAGCTATCTGGACTTCCACTCCCAGAATTCCCCAGCTGTATTATTTTTAGAAATAATTTACAGCGGTGGACATACCTAATCCTCCTTCTCTTACAAACAACCCTGTAAGGTAGGTTGGGCTGAGAGAGGGACTGGCCCAAAGTCACCCAGCCGGCTTTCATTCCTAAGGCAGGACTGGAACTCGCCGTCTCCTGGTGATTGGCCCAAAGTCACCCAGTCTGCTTTCATGCCTAAGGCGGGACTAAAACTCAAAGTTGCCTGGTGATTGGCCCAAAGTCACCCAGCCGGCTTTCGTGCCTAAGGCGGGACTAGAACTCACAGTCTCCTTGTGATTGGCCCATAGTCACCCAGCCGGCTTTCATGCCTAAGGCGGGACTAAAACTCAAAGTTGCCTGGTGATTGGCCCAAAGTCACCCAGCCGGCTTTCGTGTCTGAGGTGGGACTAGAACTCACAGTCTCCTTGTGATTGGCCCATAGTCACCCAGCCTGCTTTCATGCCTAAGGCGGGACTAGAACTCACAGTCTCCTGGTGATTGGCCCAAAGTCACCCAGCCGGCTTTCATGCCTAAGGCGGGACTAGAACTCCCAGTCTCCTGGTGATTGGCCCAAAGTCACCCAGCCGGCTTTCATGCCTAAGGCGGGACTAGAACTCGCTGTCTCCCAGTTTGTAGCTGGTGGCTTAACCACTAGATCAAACTGGCTCTTCACATATATTTTCCAAATACATTGTTGTTCCCACACACACATTCTGGCCCAACTTACTTAGTGACCACGCTGATTTTGACTCCGAAGACCCCCGTCTGCTTTTTCGAGGGGGTCCTCTTCAGGCTCATATCCCGGCTGGTGAATTTCATTGAAAATTCGACTTTCACCTGAAAGAAAAACAGACCAATCAGGAAATCACCAACTGGAAAAAATTAGGCAAAGCAGCTAGTCCTCGCCTTATGACTGTAATTGGAACTGGAATTCCCGTTGCTCAGAACGGCGGTTGCTATTTGAGTCGCGTTCTGCATTTACAACCTTTCTTTTTTTGCCACGGTTGTTAAGCGAATCTTTGCAGACATTAAGCGGATCACATGGTTGTTAAGCGAATCCAGTTTTCCCCGTGTTCATCACCTGACCCCAGGAACCGTCATAAATATGAGTCAGTTGCCAAGCGCCCAGATTCTGATGACAGTTAGTCCTCAACGTATGACCACAATGGAGCCCAAAATTTCTGTTGCTAAGTGAAACATTTGTTAAGTGAGTTTTGCACCATTTTACGACCTTCCTTGCCACCGTTGTTAAGTGAATTGCTGTGACTGTTAAGTCAGTAACAACGGTTGTTAAGTGGATCAGGCTTCTTGATGGACTTTGCTTGTCAGAAGGTCGCAAAACAGGTCACATGACCCTGGGACGTTACGACCGTCATAAATATGAACCAATTGCCAAGTATCTGAAATTTGATCACTTGACCATGGGGAAGCTGCAACGGTCGTAAGTGTGAAAAATGGCCTTAAGTCCCTTTTTTCCAGTGCTGTTGTAACTTCAAATGGTCACTAACTGAAGCACCGTAAGTCGAGGACTACCTGTACATAATTATGGGCTTCCTGCGATGGACATAAGTGCGAGGACTGATCATAAGTCCCTTATTTCCAGTGCCATTGAAACTGAATGGTCACTAAATGAGGCATCATAAGTCGAGGATTACCTGTACATGATTATGGGCCTCCTGCAATGGACATAAACGCGAGGACTAGTCATAAGCCACTGTTTTCAGTGCCGCTGTTACTTTGAATGGTCACTAAATGAAGCACCGTAAGTCGAGGACTACCTGTACGTAATTATGGGCTTCCTGCGATGGACGTAAGTGCGAGGACTGATCATAAGTCCCTTATTTCCAGTGCCATTGAAACTGAATGGTCACTAAAGGAGGCATCATAAGTCGAGGACTACCTGTACACGATTATGGGCCTCCTGCGACGGACATCAACGCGAGGACTAGCCATAAGCCATTGTTTTCACTGCCGTTGTAACTTTGAATGGTCACTAAGTGAAGCATCATAAGTCGAGGACTACCTGTACATGATTATGGGCCTCCTGCGACGGACATCAGCGTGAGGACTGATCATAAGTCCCTTAGTTTCAGGGCCATTGAAACTTTGAACGGTCATTAAATGGGCTGTCGTAAGTCGAGGACCCCCGGTACCCAGAGGAAGGGGGAGGCCCCGCAGGAAGGGAGGGGGAGACGGAAAGGGGGCGACTGGCACCCCGTCTTACTCACCCCGTTCATCTCGATCACGTCCACCTGCCAGTTTTTCGTCTGCACCGTCTGGGGGTCCAACTAAAATAGGAAAAAGAAAAAAAAAAGAAATGTGAGAAAAATTAGGCCTCCGCTACTTGTCCGGATTGCTTTGGTCGTCGTAATATGGGGAGTCCTCGAGTTAGCGACCAAAACGGCACCCCGAATTTCCGTTGCTAAGTGAGACGTTTGTTAATAAGCCAGCTTTTTTTAAATGTTTGGGTTATTTGGCAAAAGGGTGAGGGTTTCCCCCCCCCTCCCCAAAACAGGTTGTGCTTCCAGGGAGACCCCAAGTGGGAGGCAAAAAAAAAAAATCTCAAGGAAAAAAGCGATTCACGCTATAGGCGGTCCTTGACTTACGACCGCAACGGAGCCCCAAATTTATGGTGATAAGCGAGACACTTGTTAAAAGAGAATTTTGCCCCGTTTCGCGATCTTTCGTGTCACGGTTGTTAAGTGAATCTGGCTTTGCTGGTCAGGCGGTCGCAAAAGGGGATTGCGTGACACACACACCCCCGGGACTCTGCAAACCGTCATAAATGCGAGTCAGTTGGCCGGGATCTTTAATTTTGATCCCGTGATCCTGGGGATGCTGCAATGATCGTGTGAACCCACGGTCATAACTCGCTTTTTTCTTTGCCGTTGTAACTACGAAGGGTCCCTAAAAGGGATGTCGTAAATTGGGGACTATCTGTAAATGCTGTAATCTAAGGTAGTCCTCGGGTTACGACCGTTCACTCTGTTTGAAGCGACTGCAAAAAAAAAGTAACCATCCTCGTGCTTAACAAACCATCAAGTCACACAGAATCACAATCTGGGCACTTGGCAAGTGCCTCCCATTTGAAAAATGATTGTACGTCACTTTTTCCAGTGCCGTTGTAATTTGAACGGTCACTAAACGAGCAGTTGTTAAGACAAAGACTTCCTGTTATTTGTCTTTCTTTGCAGGACAAAACTCTGCCACCCTCCACCCCTGCAGTGCGGTCTCGGGGAAGAGGGATCCCGTTTCAGGATTTGGTGACGGGTGCAAAGCCCCTCTTTTTCCCACTTGCCGAGGAAACGAAGCACAACTCAACAATTCAACACCTGAGCAGGGGGTTGGACTAGATGGCCTCCAAGGTCCCTTCCAACTCTGGTATTCTATTCTATTCTATTCTATTCTATTCTATTCTATTCTATTCTATTCTATTCTATTCTATTCTATTCTATTCTATTCTTCTTGTTATTGTTATTTCGGACCAAGTATGAATTTCCGAGGAATGCTGCCAACGTACAAGTTATTTTATTGGGATTATTTTGGCCACTGCAGGAAACAGCTGGATGGGAATTGAGTTGTTGTTGTGTTTATATCACAAGGGAAATAAAATAGAAGCACTATAAATAAATAGGGATGAATCTTGCAGTCTCATAGCTATAAAAAAACCGAATTTTTGGCTGATTTCCTTCTCTCTCTCTCTCTCTCCTCCTCCCCCCCCCCCCGGTCCCCAAACTGCCCCACAGAAGTGACTGGACAGCCATTTGTCTGAAATGGTACAGGGTCTCCTGCCTGAGCAGGGGGTTGGACTAGATGACCTCCAAGGTCCCTTCCAACTCTTGTTATTCTGTTATTAACACTGGAGATTTTTAAGAAGAAACTGGACAACCCTTGGTCTGAAATGGTATAGGGTCTCCTGCCTGAGCAGGGGGTTGGACTAGATGACCTCTGAGGTCCCTTCCAACTCTGTTATTCTGTTATTAACACTGGAGATTTTTAAGAAGAAACTGGACAACCCTTGGTCTGAAATGGTATAGGGTCTCCTGCCTGAGCAGGGGGTTGGACTAGATGACCTCCAAGGTCCCTTCCAACTTTATTCTGATTATGATTAAAGACCTTTCATAAATACATAAATACCGCTAGTTTCGGACTTACAACCGCAACCGAGCTCTAAAAATTCCACTGCTAAGCAAGACCTTCGCGGAGTGAGTTTCGCCCCTTTTTGCGACTTTGCTTGCCACCGTCGTTAAGCAAATCGCTGCAGGCGTGAAGTCAATTCACGCGGCTGTTCAGTAAACCCGGCTCCCCCATTGACTCGGCTCGTCACACAACCCCAGCCCAGGGCAACCGTCATAAATACGAGTCAGTGGTCAAGCGTCTAAACTTCGATCACCTGACCACGGCGGCGGGGAGGGGGGGAGAAATGCTGCGACGGTCGTTAAGTCTGAAAAGCGGTCGTAAGTCCCTTTTCTCAGTGCCGCCGTAACTTCGAACGGTTCCTAAACGTACGGCTGTTAAGTCGAGGATTTTCTGTTATTTGAACAATCTGGCCTGGTCTGATGGGTTAGGGGTTGGATTTAGTTTTAACACAGTTTTATTATTGTATTATATTGGGCATAATTATTTAATCCTTTTTAACTTCTTTTTTAACTTTTGTATTTATATTTTGATATTTATTGCCCTGTACACCGCCCTGAGTCCTTCGGGAGAAGGGCGGTATAAAAATTTAATTAATAATAATAATAATAATAATAATAATAATAATAATAATAATAATAATAATAACAACAACAACAACAACAACAACAACAACAATAACAATAATAATAATAATAATAATAACAACAACAACAAAACAACAACAATAATAATAAATAATAATAATAAATAATAATAATAATAAATAATAATAATAACAATAACAATAATAATAATAATAACAATAACAACAACAACAACAACAAAACAATAATAATAATAATAATAATAATAATAATAATAATAATAATAATAATAATAATAATAATAATAATTTGTCTTTTTTTTTTTGCAAGGTGACCCTCTGCCACCCTCCACCCCTGCAGTGCGGTCTCGGGGAGAGAGGGATCCGGTCTGCGGAGTGGCAGACAGGCGCAAAGCCCCCCCCGTTTTCCTGCTAGCCGTCGAAACGACGCACAACCCAACGGTCGCTAAGCGAGATCTTGTAAATGGAGGACTGCCTGTCCATAAATTCAGGCTGCAGACCCCCTCCCCGCTCTTTTCAGCCTAGAGTTGAGCCCTTGATTCTCCAAGCTGGCGCTCCCAGGACCCCGTGTCCTCTTAAGGACGGCGGAAGGGACACCGTCGCAAGAACGTCAAGAACAGCTGGTTCTCATGGCTGAGGGACATTTCGGGAAAAACCTCCCAAAATAAACCCCAAAAGGCCACGACGGCCGCACGGCCCCGAGGACAGCCGGACGGTCCCCTGGGGGAGAGGGAGGGGCTGTGTCTGGAACGTTCCCTCCCCCCCCAGCCTGTTTGAAGGTGGATCGGCTGAGCCTTTTGGGGTGGGTCTCCTGAGAATCTCCCTGGAGGAGGAGGAGGAGGAGGAGGAGGTGATCCAGGGGGATACGGAATAACAGGGTCGGGAGGGACATCAGAGGTCATCTAGTCCAACCCCGTGCTTAAGGAGGTTGGCGAGGAGAGCCTATATACCATTCCAGACAAATGAAATTGAAAGGAAGGAAGGAAGGGAGGGAGGGAGAAAGAAAGAAAGAAAGAAAGAAAGAAAGAAAGAAAGAAAGAAAGAAAGAAAGAAAGAAAGAAAGAAAGAAAGAAAGAAAGAAAGAAAGAAAGAAAGAAAGAAAGAAAGAAAGAAAGAAAGAAAGAAAGAAAGATGGATGGAACGATGGAAGGAAGGAAGGAAGGAAGGAAGAAAGAAAAAGAAAGGAAAGAAAGAAAGAAAGAAAGAAAGAAAGAAAGAAAGAAAGAAAGAAAGAAAGAAAGAGAAAATGAAATAGAAAAGGGAGGAAAGAGAAGGAAGGAAGGAAGGAAGGAAGGAAGAAAGAAAAAGAAAGAAAGAAAGAAAGAAAGAAAGAAAGAAAGAAAGAAAGAAAGAAAGAAAGAAAGAAAGAGAAAGAAAGAAAGATGGATGGAACGATGGAAGGAAGGAAGGAAGGAAGAAAGAAAGAAGGAAGGAAGGAAGGAAGAAAGAAAGAAAGAAAGAAAGAAAGAAAGAAAGAAAGAAAGAAAGAAAGAAAGAAAGAAAGAAAGAAAGAAAGATGGATGGAACGATGGAAGGAAGGAAAGAAAGAAAGAAGGAAGGAAGGAAGGAAGGAAGGAAGGAAGAAAGAGAAAGATGGATGGAACGATGGAAGGAAGGAAGGAAGGAAGAAAGAAAGAAAGAAAGAAAGAAAGAAAGAAAGAAAGAAAGAAAGAAAGATGGATGGAACGATGGAAGGAAGGAAGGAAGGAAGGAAGGAAGGAAGGAAGGAAGAAAGAAAGAAAGAAAGAAAGAAAGAAAGAAAGAAAGAAAGAAAGAAAGAAAGAAAGAAAGAAAGAAAGAAAGAAAGAAAGAAAGAAAAAGAAAGAGGGAGGAAGATCTTGAGTATTTGCCCACAATGAAATAAGGGTTGGAGTAGATGTCCTCTATGGTCCTTTCCAGCTCTATGTGGAAGGTAGGAAGAGAAGAAGGAAGAAGGGAAGGAAGGATAGCAGAATAACACACACACACGCACACACACACACACACCATCAAGGATTATAGCTACATTTCAAGCACAAATATTAAGCACAGGGGTTTAACCCAAATTGTGCAGATGGCAGAATCGGCTTTCTGTCTACTGCACAGCCGGAACGATACAACACACTGGATTATGCGCCTTCGGGAGTGCGCAAAGCAGCTGTTGCATTTGGCCAGCTGTGTCTCTGCAGCAAACAATGGATTGTTTCTTTTGGGTGGGGTGGGGTAGGTGGGCAGCACGCCCCTGCACCCCCAAGGCCGGCTGCTCCACCTTTCATTTGCGGCCACCACAAAGCCTATGTGCAGCTTCGCCCCCTCCAATGCGCTACAACACACTGGATTGTGTGCCTTCAGGAGTGTGCAAAGCAGCTTGGTTGCATTCGGCCAGCTGTGTCTCTGCAGCAGACGACAGTTTATTTCTTTGTGTGTGGGGTGTGTATGGCAAGCACAGTCCTGCACCGCAGGCTGGCTGTCCCACCTTTAGTTGCAGCCACCACAAAGCCCATGTGCAGGTTCGCCCCCTCGCCCAAGGACGGAAAGAGAAGAAAGGAAGGGAAAAAAGGAAGGAAGAAAGAAAAGAGAGAAAGAAAAAGGAAGGAAGGAGAAAGGAAGGAAGGAAGGAAGGAAGGAAGTAGGAAGGAATGAAAAGAAAGAGAGAGAGAAAGAAAATAAAAGAAACTTCAACCATGGGTCCTGAAAACAGAGATGTCCGCCTCTCGCTCCTGGATGTGCCAAAAGGCAACATCTGGGCTCTTGATGCAGAAAACCAGATGTTCCCCTGCCCACCTCCAGGCTGGGATTCTGAGAACTCCTGGAAAATCACCCTGATTTAACCTCCAAGAACATTTTTAAAACTGCTGGGGGGGTGGGGGGGTGGGGTGGGGGTGGGGGGTCTCAGCCCGTGAGAAGTTTTATATCAAAAATGTATTCGATCCTTTGCGCTGTTTAAAACCTTAACCGAGTCCTGGGTGGACTGAGAATCAGCCTCTCCAGGAGATAATTCGACAGTCGAGCTGAAACCAAATTAATCAAGTAAAAAACACTGGATGATGTATGTTATGTTTATGTTTAAAATGTATTGTAAAACTTTAAAACTCTTTAATAATTAAAAAAAAAACAGCAAAGGGGGGAAGGGAGGAAGACCTTGCACTCGCATTTCTTCAAATAAATGACCCAGGTCCAATCCACAGAACAAAGGATGAGGTCTGTAAACGCAGAGCTGATTCAATTAGGACTCCCCGTGGAACTGCATGTTCACAAAAATAAGTATCACCGGTGACCTACCTACACACACACACACACACACACACACACACACACACCCTTTAAGTGTCACTCCAAAATCAGCACGCCGCCGGGCACTTCCACAAACACCCCTTATAAAACAGTGTCGCTCTGCCCCATTTGTCTGCAGCTGCCTCTGAAGGCAAACTCCTTGCTTTCAGGAATAAATCTTTCTTCTTTCCTCACAGCTGTTTGGATCTCATTTTTATCAAACGCTGGGCGCAACCCGTGTTGGATCCCCACATTATTTCTTCTGACACCCTAAAAATAAACCTTCCGGAGAGGGATCTCAGCCGCCGGTGCCAACTTAAGCTGGCATGAGATGGGCAAACTCTGAAAGCGCCACCTTGGCGTATATGCAGATCTCCGGGTTGTTTTTGAGGTTCACACACACACACACACACACACACACACACACACACACACAAACGAATTATTTGGCCAGGTGTCTGCCAAATCCCCCAGTCCCAAAGGAGATCTGGGGCACCTGGTGGATCCCCGACTCCTGTCCAGAAGGTGAACAAAACAACGGCAACTGCATTGATGTGTCTGGAGCGGATGGCTAAATTCATTTGCAGAGAGAGATTGGCTTTTTTGTTTGTGCAAACAGCTGGGAGCCAGGGATCCGTGTGTGTGTGTGTGTGTGTGTGTGTGTGTGTGTGTGTGTGTGTCCCCACTGATCGATCCAGGCTCCCTGCAAAACAAAATCCGTTTTTTTCCCCCAAATGGGAGAGATATTCGCTTTTTAATCCCCCTTTCCCCCCCAAATGGGAGAGATTTTGTGTTGTGTGTGTGTGTGTGTGTGTGTGTGTGTGGCCACTGATTGATCCAGGCCCCCTGCAAAACAAAACACAACAAAATCCCTGGTTTCCCAGCCCCCGCCAAATGGGAGAGAGATTGGCTTTTTGTCTGCAAACAGCTGGGAGCCAGGGATCTGTGTGTCTTTGTGTGTGTTTGTGCATGCACATATGTATGTGTGCGTATGTAGCCACTGATTGATCCAGGCTCCTTGCAAAACAAAACAAAACAAAATGAAATCCCTGTCCGTCCGTTCCCCCCCCCCCAAACATACTATGTCTTTCTGAAAAAACAGAATTTGAAACCCACCGAAAGAAACTTCTTAGCCAGGCGCCTGGACTAGAATCTGAGCCGCTGTTTTTGCTGCAGGTAGTCCTTGACTTACGACCATTCACTTAGTGACCGTTCAAAGTTAACAACATCGCTGAAAAAAGTGACTTATGACCATTTTTTCACAGTTACAGCCGTTACAGCATTCCCCACGGTCACATGGCCAAAACTTTGGGACGCTTGGCAACTGACTCATATTTATGACCGTCGCAGTGTCCCTTGGCAACTGACTCATATTTATGACCCGTCGCAGTGTCCCAGGGGTCAGGTGATCCCCCTTGGCGGCCTACTGATAAGCAAACTCAATGGGGGAAGCCAGATTCACTTAACAACCGAGTGGACTAACTCAGCCACTGTGGCGATTCGCTTAACAACGGCGGCAACAAAGGTCGCAAAATGGGGACAAAACTCACCTCACGGCTATCTTGCTTGGCAAAAGAAATTTGGGGTGCCGCTGCAGTCGGAAGTCTAGCTGTACACTTAAAAGTGCAAAAGGCACAAAAAAGTGGGCAAAGGGATTTAACCGAGACGACAATTCAGTGCCTTTTGTGCACGGGGCGTTCTTAAACCACCGTTGTCATTTCATAGCAATAAATAACCACAATCCATCATCTGCCAGGCTATTTTAAAACCGAACGGGTTTTAACAGCAACAAATTCAAGCTCTTTCGGAGAAAATTAAGCTAGTCCTCAAAATATGGCCAGTCACTTAGCGATGGCCAGTCACTTAGCGACTGTTTGATATTATAATGGACCTACCGTGTTTCCCTGAAAATAAGACCGGGTCTTATTTGTTTGTTTGGGTTTTTTGCCTCCAAAAGAAGCACCAGGTCTTATTTTCGGGGTAGGCCTTACCTCACCTCCAGCACCACCCAGCCGGTCCACTTCTTCTGGGGCCGAAGTTCTGCAGCTGCATTCGGGCCTGCATTTTGCAGTCAGGCCTTTCTGGAAGGCCTAAGCAGCCGAGTACCGAGCTATGGCCTTCCGGAAAGGCCTGTGACCGAGAAATGCAGGCCCGGCTACAGAAGAGGCCTCAGAAAAAGAAGTGGGCAGGCGAGGGGAGGCCTGGCTGCAAGGGAAGCGGGTGCGGGACGCATGGGGCAGCTCAGCACCCCCACCCCTGCCCTAGCTTGATTTTTAAGGGGTGTGCCTCGCCCCAAAACTAGGGCTTATTTCTGAGGTAGGGCTTATATTAGGCCCACCCCCAAAATATCAAGCTCGGGCTTGCTGTTGGTGTAGGCCTTACTTTCGGGGAAACACGGTATCTGGGGCCTGCTTACAGCCCTGATTCAAAGTTCTGACCGTTGCCCCCACCCCCACCCCATGCGACTACATTTAAGATCGTCTTGCAGTCACATGAGCCTGTTTTATGACAGCTTTGCAAAAAACAAACCAACCCCTAACCCTTCCTTCTGGTTTTCTGCAAAACTGTCCCCATCAATTCGCTTCACAAGACCAGTGTTTGCTTAGTGACGGTGGATTCGCTTAATGCACGTGCTGATTCTCTCAATGACAGCAGATTCACTTATATGAAAGCGGGGATTCACTTAACGATCAGAGTCATTTAACAGCCGTGGTGATTTGCTCGACCGCCAATGCAAAAAAGGAGTCGGTCATATGACTGATCCATTTTATGATCGTGAGCAGGATCCATCGTAGTTGTAAGTTGAGGACCACCTTATTATGTTTAGCAACGTTTGCAGGGAGAATTAGGCTGCATTTTTAGCCATAAGGAGGAGTCACGCAAGGAGTCACACAAGGAGACAAATTCCTTGTGTGTCTAATCGCACTTGGCCAATAAAGTATTCTTTTATTATTTCTATTTCTATTCTATTCTATTCTATATTCTATTGTTCTACTCTACTCTACTCTATTCTATTCTATATTTTCTATTCTATTCTATTCTATTCTATTCTATTCTATTCTATTCTATTCTATTCAATATTTTCTATTCTATTGTGTTCTATTCTGTTCTGTTCTATATTCTATTCTATCCCATAATTCTATTCTATCCCATAATTCTATTCTATCCCATAATTCTATTCTATATTCTATTCTTATTCTATATTGTATTCTATTTTATTTTATTCAATATTTTCTATTCTATTTTGTTCTATATTGTATTCTATTCTATCCTAACCTATAATTCTATTCTATTCTATTCTATTCTATTCTATTCTATTCTATTCTATTCTATTCTATTCTATTCTATTCTATTCTATTCTATTCTATTCTATTTTCTATTGTACTCTACTCTACCCTAAGCCTACTTATTCTATTCTATTCTATCCTATCCCATAATTCTATTCTATTCTATATTCTATTCTATTTTATTCTATTCAATATTTTCTGTTCTGTTCTGTTCTATATTCTATTCCATTTTCTTATTCTTATTCTATTCCAGATGTGGAAGCCTAAGTCAAGCCTGAACTCTTTTCTCTGATCCTCAAGTCCTTCCAGCGGGCTGGAGTTCCACAGGTGAAGATTCCCGAGTCCTCCACTGAGAAAAACTTTTCCTGAAGCCTCTCTACCCACTGATTCTTCCAACCCGCCTTTACTCCACCCAGCTGTTTGCAACTAGGAGCAAGCATACAGAGGCTTCCCACCCCCAAGCGACCCGGTGCCAAGCAGGCAGCTGCAAAAACGGAAAATTTCCAAACCGAGCAGGAACACAGCAGCGGAGCGGATGCAAAACCCCAGAAATCTGGATTTTGGCTGCTCCAGGCCAGCGTCACCATCCAAGCAGCCCGGCATGGAAGGGAGAGGCACAAGACGTGGCCTCTGTGGGGAGCTGATTTCTTCCCCTTTCGCTCTCCGTTTAGCACCAAACTAGAAGTTAGAACATCGAAGCCTAGGGCTGGAAGGGACCTCGGAGGTCTTCTAGTCCAACCTCCTGCTCAAGCAGGAGACCTTATAGCAGACATGTCAAACACAAGGCCCGGGGGCCAGATCCGGCCCGTGAAGTGGTTTCATGTGGCCCGCGAAGCCATCCTGGAAACAGTGAGGGAACGGCCCCCACTGCCTTGGCCCTGGCCCAGAGACCCTCCTCCTGCCAGAGACCCTCAGATCTGTCCCACTCCTGCCCAGGCCCCCATAGGCACCCTTGATGCCAACGATGTAGAGCTGGCCACGCCCACCCAGTAGGCCATATGCACTCTAGCCACGCCCACCCAGTAGGCCACGCCCACCCTGGCCCTACCCACCCGGCCCCTTGAGGGCAACCGCAGTGCTGATGCGGCCCTCAATGAAATTGAGTTTGACACCCGTGCCTTATAGCATCCCGGTCAAATGGTTCTCCATTCTTTTTGTGAAACTCTCCAGTGATGGAGCTCCCACAACTTCTGGAGGCCAGGAGTTCCACTGGTTAATAGTTGTCACTGTCAGGAAATTTCTCCTTAGTTCCAGGTTGGACTGCCCTCTGATGAGCTTCTTACCCATTGCCCTTCCTTCCTTCCTTCCTTCCTTTCCTTCCTTCCTTCCTTCATCATGGCACTGTGGTTATTCCTTCCTTCCTTCCTTCCTTCCTTCCTTCCTTCCTTCCTTCCTTCCTTCCTTCCTTTCCTTCCTTCCTTTCCTTCCTTCATCATGGCACTGTGGTTATTCCTTCCTTCCTTCCTTCCTTCCTTCCTTCCTTCCTTCCTTCCTTCCTTCCTTCCTTTCCTTTACTCCTTTCCTTTCCTTCTCTCCTTCCTCTTTCCTTCCTTCATCTTTTCTCCCTCCCCTTCCTTCCTTCCTTTCTCCCCTTCCTTTCTTTCTCTCCTTTCTCTCCCTCCCTTCTTCATTCTTCCTTACTTATACCTCATTTTTATTATTTTTATGAATAACTCAAGGCGGCGAAGGTATCTAATGCTCCTCTTCTTTGCCCCACAACCCTGTGAGGTGGGCTGGCCTGAGAGAGAAGGACATGCCTAAGGTGGGGCTAGAACTTACTGTCTCCTGGTGATTGGCCCAAAGTCACCCAGCTGGCTTTCGTGCTTAAGGCGGGTATATGTCAATGTTCGGAATAATAATAATAATAATAATAATAATAATAATAATAATAATAATAATAATAATAATAATAATAATAATATAAAGTTGGAAGGGACCTTGGAGGTCATCTAGTCCAACCCCCTGCTCAGGCAGGAAACCCTATACCATTTCAGGCAAATGGCTGTCCAGTCTCTTCTTAAAAACTTCCAGTGTTGGAGCATTCACAGCTTCTGGAGGCGAGGAGTTCCACTGGTTAATTGTTCTGTCAGGAAATCTCCTTAGTTCCAGGTTGCTTCTCTCCTGGATGAGTTTCCATCCGTTGCTTCTTGTCCTGCCTTCAGGGGCTTTGGAAAATAGCTTGACTCCCTCTTCTTTGGGGCAGCCCCTGAGAGACTGGAAGACTGCTATCATGTCCCCCCTCGTCCTTCTCTTCGTTAAACTAGACAGACCCAAGTCCTGCAACCGTTTCTGGTATGTTTGAGCCTCCAGTCCCCCAATCATCTTTGTTGCTCTTCTCTGTACTCTTTAATTGTTTGTTATTTATTTTTAAAATTTTGTCCACTACTCAGGCTGGTGGGCAGCCGTGCAAATTAAATAAGCAAAGAAATAAATATCACTCTTTGTTCCAAAGATTGCTAAGGTGCCTCCAGTGGCCCATTTCATGCCCGAACATGTTGCTACCTCTTGCCTTCCCTGGAGATGCTCTTCTCCTGTGCTGTGGTGGATTTGCTTGCAGATATTTTTCTCTTACTTCTAAAAGAAGCTCCCACCTCAGTTGTTACTCATCATTTACTAGTCTTCCGGCATGGATAACAGAATAACAAGAGTTGGAAGGGACCTTGGAGGTCTTCTAGTCCAGCCCTCTTGCTCAGTCGGGAGAACCTATACCATTTCATACAAATGGCTGGCCAGTCTCTTCTTAAAGACTTCCGGTGTTGGAGCATTCACCACTTCTGGTGGCAAGCTGTTCCACTGGTTAATTGTTCTAACTGTCAGGAAGTTTCTCCTTAGTTCCAGGTTGCTTCTCTCCTTGACTAGTTTCCATCCGTTGCTTCTCTTCCTGCCTTCTGGTGCTTTGGAGAATAGGTGGGACACACACAGCCCTCTTCTTTGTGGCAACCCCTCAAATATTGGAACACTGCTATCGCCCCCCCCCCTTTAATCCTTCTTTTCATTAAATTAGACATACTCAATTCCTGCAACCGTTCTTCGTATATTTTAGTCTCCAGACCTTTAAGCATTTTAGTTGCTGTTCTCTGCACTCTTTCTATCGTGTCTGTGTGTGTGTGTGTGTGTGTGTGTGTGTGTGTGTGTGTGTGTGTCTTTCAACTCAGTGGAAAGGGGGAATAGTTACCCCTCTGCGGAAGTCTTAAAAAGCTGAGCAGGTCAATTAAATTACCCTTTTGGATATGCCCCTCTTAAAAATGGGCCGCATCCATTTGCACCGCTCAGGTGACCCTGAAGTCACAGGTAAACCTCCAAGTGGCCTCAACGACTCTCTAAAAAAAAGGCGAAGGACCGGCTGTCTGCAAGGAGTATAAATCCTCCCGTTCCCCATTATCCAGGCAGAGCCGAAGAAGCTTCTAGGATGAGAAGCGAAACGTCTTCAAAGGAAAAACGAGGAAGTCCAGTTCCCTCACGGGGAAAAAAAGCACCTTTGGGACATCCGCGACCTGGAGGACCAGGAGTCTCCACAGACTTTTAAAAATGATGAAAGTGCCTGATTTAAAAGTCCTTCCACGAGCAGATGCTCCTTTGCAAAAAAAAAAAAAAAAAAATGGCCTGGTGGAGCGGATCATTCCGGAGATATTTTCGAATTTAGCACAGATGGACCGTCTGGATCTTACGGGCAGCAAGCAGAGGATGTGGGCATTTGAGCCAAGGACAGGGACTCTAGACGTCTAAAAATTAAAACGTGGGTGGGTGGGTGGGGGGAAGCAGATTGTCCACGCCGGAACGTGTCTGTAGAATTTCCGCTTCGTATTTTAAACAAAAGGTCCTAGGCTTGCTTTATTATTTTATTTTATTTTATTTTATTTTATTTTATTATTTTATTTTATTTTATTTTATTTTATTTTATTTTTTTTATTTTGGAATGCAATGCAATGCAATGCAATGGAAGAGAACAGAACAGAACAGAGAATGAATAGAGTAGAATAGAATAGAAAATGAATAGAATAGGAGAAAGAACAGAATAGAATAGAATATATTTTTTTTATTTTAATCCCATTTCTATCCCGCCCTTCTCTGAAGACTCAGGGCGGCTCACAATCTAAAGCACAAATCAATGTGCTTAGCAGTAGCCTTCATTCTATGTATATGCCTGCTTATTAGGGCTTTCGCCCCCCCCCAAGCGGCATTTTTACAAAGTCAGCTTAATTGCCCCCAACAATCTGGGTCCTCATTTTACCTACCTGGGAAGGATGGAAGGCTGAGTCAACCTTGAGCCTGGTGGGACTCGAACCTGCACTAATTGCAGGCAGCTGGTGTTACTTAAGGAGGCATTAGCCCACTGCTCCACCAACGATCTTATTAGAATAGAATGGAATGGAATGGAATGGAATGGAATGGAACGGAACAGAAAGAATAGAATACAGAGTTGGAAGGGACCTTGGAGGTCATCTAGTCCAACCCCCCGTTCAGGCAGGAAACCCTACCATTTCAGACAAACACTGATAGTCCTCGACTTACGATCCTCACTTAGCAACCGTTCAAACTTACAACAGCACTGAAAATGCGGCATAACTAGTCCTCGCACCTACGACCGTGGTAACATCCTCGCGGTCACATGATAAAAATCTGCCCCTTAACCCGGCATGTATTTAGGATGGTTTCAGCATCCTGGGTGGGGTGGGGGGCACGTGATCCCCATTTGCAACCTTCCCTGCCGACTTCTGCGAGCAAAGTCAATGGCGGAAGCCGGATTCACTGAACAACCGGGACGATCTGCTTAACAAGCGTGGCAAAGAGGTCATAAAACTAGGCGTGATTCACTTAAGAACCGCCTCACTTATCAATGGAAACTCTGATCCCAATAGCAGTCATCGGTGGAGGACTATCCTGGACTCCAGGACCCATCCTCCCCTGACCCGGTTGGGAATCCAGAATTGGGAGACCCCGCACATTTGAACGCAAAATGCCTCAATTCACCTCGATCTCCACTTCAGCTGTATCAGAAGCACAATCTGGAAGTGCAGAGCTGAAATTGCAGTGGGGGGAAGGAAAGGAAGAGCGCTATTAATTACATCCATAAGATTAATTACCGCCCTAAGATCTGACGCCTCCACTTTTGCTGGTTTTAACCAGATGAATTCCCCCCCCCTTTCCCCCCCCAGGGTGTGCGGCAAAGGATGAATTTTAAGGAGGAAGGCATGGCAACCGTAGAGAAGATGGGAAAATTTTTTCCCTGAGAAGGAAGATCATGTAAGGTCAGGCAGTGGAAGGTAAAGAAGCGAGCGAAAGGGATCCTAAGAGAGCAGCCTCCTGATCGTGAATCGGTGCCCTGATTCCCGATTCGGATTCCGATCGCCCTTCTGATCATGATTGATGATTCTGATCGCAGCAGAGGGTTGGACTAGAAGTTCAATACAGTTCCAGCTGTATTCTGATCTGATTGATTTGGAAAGGGCCACTAACACAGAAGAGTTACAGGCAGTCCTCGACTTACGACCACAACTGAGCCCAACTTTTCCAGCACTAAGTAAATGAATTTTGCCCCATTTTACGAGCTTTGCTGCCACGATTGTTAAGGGAATCACTGCAGTTGTTAAGTTAATCACATGACTGTTAAGTGAATCTGGCTTCCCCCATTGACTTTGCTTGTTATAAGGTTGCAAAAGGGGTTGGACAATTCTGGGAGTTGACGTCCACGCATGCTGGTTGGGGAATTCTGGGAGTTGAAATCCATGCATGCTGGCTGGGGAATTCTGGGAGTTGAAATCCATGCATGCTGGCTGGGGAATTCTGGGAGTTGAAGTCCATGCATGCTGGCTGGGGGATTCTGGGAGCTGAAATCCACGCATGCTGGCTGGGGGATTCTGGGAGCTGAAATCCATGCATGCTGGCTGGGGAATTCTGGGAGTTGAAGTCCATGCATGCTGGCTGGGGACTTCTGGGAGTTGAGGCCCACACATGCTGGCTGGGGAATTCTGGGAGTTGAAGTTCACACATGCTCGCTAGGGAATCCTGGGAGTTGAAGTCCGCACACATCTTCAAATGCCGAAGGTTGAAAAACTACTGTTTTATATGCATATAGAAACACAATAAAAGAGCTTTATCCTTTACTGAACTGCATATGCCAATCTCCGAATACAGGTGCGAGTTGCATGCAAACACACAAACGCACTCTCGCGCAAACACACAGCTCCCCCTCCCTTTGGCTCAAGGCCAGAAAATATTCTGCTTAGTGAACTGGATATATATAAAAAAATGCTCAGTGAAATTGAGGAAGAGTGAAAGAGAGAGAGAGAGAGAGAGACGATGAGAAATCGAACGGCAGGATTGGTTCGCAAGAGACGAGATCAGCAGAGCCCCTGAAAATGCTTACACAAGAGAAAGTGTCGTTTTTCCGCACAATCCCCGGCCCGACAAAACAGCACCCAAGTCCTTCCAATTTTGCAAGCCGGTGAAACTCAACTCTCCTGTCTAAAAGTCCGGAAAGATCTATTTTAAAAACCCGGATCGATTGCTTTAACCTCCTTGCAGAAAAAAATGCATCGTTCTTTTCAGTTCTCGACTTACGACCATTCATTTAGCGACCATCACGTCACCAAAAGGAAGCGACTTATGACCCCTTTTCCACGCTTAACGGCCGTCGCAGCATTCCCCGTGCGCACCTGATCGAAATTCGGACGCTTGGCAACTGACTCCGATTTATGACGGTCGCAACGTCCCGGGGTGTGGGTGTGTGTGTGTGTGTCACGGGATTTCCCCCTTCGCGCGACCTTCTGCCCGGCAAAGTCAGTGGGTGGGGAAGCCAGATTCACTTATAGCGACCGTGTGACTAATTTAACAACGGCAGGGATTCCCTTAACAAAGGTAGAAAGGGAAGTCGTAAAATGGGGCGAAACTCGCTTAACGACCGCAGCAGAAACTTTGGGGTCAGTTGCAGTCGTAAGTCGAGGACCACCTGGTGTGGATACAAACACTGCTGCTTTTGGGCTCAATTGTGGTCGTAGGTCGAGGACCACCTGGTGTGGACACAAGCATTGCGGTTTGTATCCACACCATCTCTGAATTCAGGCACTGTGCAGACAAGATCTTAGCAAGCCAGCCAAAGGGGAGGCAAGGGGCTGGAGTGGGAAGGGGGTGGTGGTCCCAGCCTTGGTGCCACCACTCTTTGCCCCCCACTCCACCCCGCCCCCCCCCAAATCTCTAACCAGCATTCCCCCCCCCCCGAATCCTTGCTCCACGGTTATCTTCAAAAGCACACCCAGCCACCACCCCCCGTCTCTGAGTCTTCCCAGATGCCCAAGCCCCCCCCCCCAAAAAACCCTAAGGACCCCCGCCCTAGTTTGAACTAGGGAACTGACACAAACCACTTTCAAAGGAGCTTTAAAGGGAGTTTGCCGTTTAAAAACGCAAAGATGACGACCAAACTCTCCTACTCACAAGTAGGCTATAATAAACTGACCCATCCCGGGCAGCATTAAACTCACACAGACGCACAAAACACACTGTTGTGCCTTCCAAAGGTTTGTTCCTTTTACTGAAGAGAGTCGCAAACTGTACCCAAAGTTTTTGGCGAGTTATTAAAGGCCCTTTTAGCCTCGGGAGCCACAACTGGTGGAGAATGCGTTCCAAAACCCGCTTCTTGACCATGTGCAGAGTACTCCTTCCTTCCTTCCTTCCTTCCTTCCTTCCTTCCTTCCTTCCTTCCTTCCTTCCTTCCTTCCTTCCTTCCTTCCTTCCTTCCTTCCTTCCCTCCCTCCTTCCTTCCTTCCTTCCTCCCATCTCTTCCTTCCTCCCTCCCTCCCTTCTTTTTCTTCCTCCCTCCCTCCCATCACTTCTTTACTTCTTTATGTTCATCCGGTGACCAGGGGGATGCTGCAACAGTGCAAAAAAAATAATAAATGGTCATAAGTCACTTTTTTCAGTTTTTCTGTAACTTTAACAGCCACTAAACGAACGGTTGTAAGTCCAGGATTGCCTGCGTATATTTAATTTAATGTAATATTTAATTTAATGTAATATTTAATTTAATGTAATATTTAATTTAATTCAATATTTAATTTAATTTAATATTTAATTTAATATTTAATATTTAATTTAATATTTAATTTAATTTACACCCCCCTTTTTATCTAAGCCGGTCAGCAGCTGCCAGATTATGCAAGAGGGATAACCCTCATTCTCTCCTTAAGACCTCCGGCTATTTGACCTTCAGAAGTGCACTGATTATATTGGGGATTATAGGGGGGGGGGTCCCCCAGCTTTCTTCCTCCCCTACCAGCCCTCCCTCTGCAAAAATCTCCGCGCCCCCCCCCCCCGTTCACCCCTAGAGACCCCCTTAGTCAATAACAACAACAACAACAACAAAACAACAACAACAATAATAATAATAATAAGCTTGTAAGCCGCCCTGAGTCTTCGGAGAAGGGCGGGATATAAATGGAATTAAAAAATAATAATAATAATAATAATAAGCGGTTTTCCTTGCGCGGGGGAACCGTCGCAACAGCTGCCGCGCAACAAAAGGATCCCGGCCAAGCCATTCGGGGGAGGGGGGGGAGGGCAGCGGATTCCCTGGGGATCCTCTGGAACAACTCATCATAACGGGGCGAGCGCCGAGGCCAAAGCCGACGCCAAGGCTTGCATTTGAAGAGGGGAAGCTGGCTCGCCGCGGACGCGGTGGGTTGCAAGAGGCTACTACGCCGAGCCAGACTCCAGGCTCGTGCGAACTCAAACCTCCGGCGCCAGGACAAGCCAGGTATAGTATAGGTTCTTGAGCGGGAGGGAGGGGGGTGGACTAGAAGACCTCCAAGGTCCCTTCCAGCTCTTATTCTATTCTACCTCTCTCTCTCTCTCTCTCTCTCTCTCTCTCTCTCCAAATTCTTAGGATTTGCACACTGGCGGCAAAGGAGCGCGGACGTCCCTTCCTACTCACCAGGCAGGGATAAGCAGATAGATACACACACACACACACACACACACACACACACACACACCCCACCGCACCTTGTGTCGAAGGAACTTGCTCCGCACCCTGCCCCACAGCTTGGTGCCGGTGTTGGGGGGTCTCTTGCTCGGGGGGTCCTCCTCCAGGCTATCCAAAGAGCAGTGGTCCGCATGTTCCCGAGAGGCGTTGCTGGGTTGCACCAAGACTTCGGTCATCTTGCGGCAACGCGGGGCACCCCCAACCCCCCCCCCCCCCAAAAAAAAAGAGGACGGCGGGCAGCGGTACCAAGGCAAGCCGGCTGCCTCAGTTACTAGCAGGAGGAGGAGGAGGGTGCAAGGTGCAAGGTCCATCTCAAAGGGGAAAGGGGCTGTTTAGGAGACCTCTCCTCCCGGGTGCAACAGCCTCTGGAAGGAGCCGGGATGCGCACCATGCCCGGACGGAGGAGACGCGCGCTCTGCGGGGAAAGACGGAGAAATCTTTGCCTCTCCGTCTCCCGGCTCCTTACTCCAGCCCACCCGACACACACACACACACACACACACACACACACTTCCTCCCCCCTCGCCTCTTTCCCCCACCGGCTTAACCCCTCCGGCCCCGACTCAGTTTCCCCAAAGAAATTCGCTGGAGCGGACTTTTCTCCGAGGATTAAGAGACGCGTCGGCTGCCAAAAGCAGGCGGGAGGCGGGTTTTGGAGAGAAAGGGACAAAAAAAAGGAAAAAAAAAAAAAAAAAGAACGGAGCCAGGAATCCAGATGTTTGGGGAGATTTGTTTGTGTTGGGTTTTTTTTGTTTTTTTTTTTTTTTGTTTTTTGGCTTTGCCATGGCTATCTCGGCTGGGCTGGGAAAGCCCAGGGGAAGGCTTCATTGAATGACTGAGCTGCCACTAAACAACAACAACAACTTTATTGATTAGCCCTTGGGCCATATCAAAGTACAAAGTTCCAGCAACAAACCGTCACCAAAACTTGATAAAAGCAATCCCACATGGAATTTGATCAAATACAATTTTAAAATGGAATTAAAGTGCAATTTAAGTTGAAATAGTAATCAAATACAAATTTAAGATAGAGATAAAATACGATAACATTATATCTCGCAGTCGCCCTTACAATCTACCCCAATCAGTCCCGCTGCCGCTAAACGAGGACGAAGGGCAGAACCCAGAGGTCCACACCTCCACTTCCAGAAATGGTGGGTGAGCCGTGTCTTCCTTTGACAACCGGGGACTAACGCAGCCGTTTGGCAAAGAGGGGGTGGGTGGGTGATGCACTCTGTACGCAGCCAGAAACATTCTTCCCCCCCCCCCCTTGGGTAACCGACAGCAACGCCTCTACGGAATATATGGCAATCAGCAAGAAGGGAGGCCCGTCGCCCGCACAGACGACCTCAGAATTGGGGTGCAAAGGATGGGAGACCACCAGGAAGGGCAGTTCCAACCTGGGGGGAAGCGGGGAGATCAAAGCTCTCTGTTCTTCAGTTCTCTTGAACAGAATGGAATAACCGAGTCGGAAGGGACCTTGGAGGTCTTCTAGTCCATCCCTTTGCTCAAGCAGGAGACCCTCTGGGGTGTTGAAGCATGTTTTAGATCCAGAGCAGCGAGATAACACTGAGAAGCAGATTAGACAAATGTCTCTCTAGTTTACCCGGGTGTAAGAAGGAAGGGAAATATTTGTCTGAAATGGGATAGGGTTTCCTACCTGAGCAGGGGGTTGGACTAGAAGATCTCCAAGGGTCCCCTTTCAACTCTGTTATTCTATTCTATTCTATTCTATTCTATTCTAGTCTAGTCTAGTCTAGTCTAGTCTAGTCTAGTCTAGTCTAGTCTAGTCTAGCCTAGTCTAGTCTATATCCAGCAGCATTTAAAGTCAGAATAACAGCGTTGGAAGGGACCTCAGAGGTCATCTAGTCCAACCCCCTGCTCAGGCTAGACCGTGTCAGATCAATGGTTGTCCAAGCTCTTCTTCAAAATGCTCCAGTGATGGAGCACACCACAACTTTGTCATTCCTTGGGGGTTTCACACTGCTACCCATAGCAAAATCCTAGACTTTGGAAGCGACACCAGAGGTCATCTAGTCTTCCCCAACCACCCCTGGCTTGGGACAGGGACCTCTGAAGTATTTTTGAGAGATAGATAACTCAGCCTCTTGCAGAAGACTTCCAATCAAGGAGAACCTCCCGGCAAAAGGCTCCAAACGCTCTTCGGATCGTCCTCGTTTAGTGACTTGCCTCATTTAGTGACCATTCACAGTTATGACAATGATGAAAAGGTCACTTTGCGACCAAAACCTTGCCTTTTCTACGTACTTCTCGAGTTACAACTGTTCCAGGTTACAAAGGCACTAAAATAAGGGACTCAGAACCAGTCTTCACACTTACGACCGTCACAGTATCGCCAGGGTCACGTGGTCAAAATCCAGGCACTTGATAAACAACATGTGTTTAACAACAACTTCAGTGGCCTGGGGGTGGTGGTCACATGATCAGCTTTTGCAACCTTCCCAAACAGCATCTGACAAGCAAAGCCAATGGGGAAAGCCAGATTCAGTTAATGATGGCATGATTCACTTAACAACAGTGGGGCATGACTCACATATCAAAGGAAAATTCTGTTCCCAGTTGTGGTCATAATTTGAGACTACCTGCACAATCTATGCAGGCCTGTAAAGCAAAGGATACCAGGTTGTTAAGTGGTCTTGCTCTCCCTTAGTGACCGCTTCACTTAACAACCAAGTTGCCGGTCTCAATGACAGTCACTAAACAAGGACCACCTGCACAACCGAGACTTCCACTTCCAGAAAGGGAGGGGGACCTTTCCCTTCCTTTGGCTAACAAACACAGGTTGCAAAGAGTGGGCGGTGCACTCTGTACTGCAAAGAGTGGGCGGTGCACTCTGTACATGGCAAGAGACACTCTTTCCCCGTCCGTGTTGAGTGACCAACAACAATTCATCTTCAGAATAAAATGTAAGGTCCTCGCCTTACGACCACAAGGGAGCCCAAAAATTATGTTGCTAAGCGAGACATTGTTAATTTTGCTCCTCTGATGACCCTTCTTCCCTCGGTCATTAAGTGAGTCACTGCACTTGTTAAGATAGTCACGTGGTCATTAAGTGAATCGCTGCGACCGTCATAAATAGGAGTCAGTTGCCAAGCGTTTGAATTTGGAGCATGTGACCGTGGGGGAATGCTACACAGGTCGTAAGTGTGAAACGTACGTCACTTTTTTCAATGATGCTGTAACTCTGATTGGTCACAAAGTGGACCGTCGTATGTCGAGGACTACCTGTATAAGCCAGCCGTCCCCAGTCCAGCAAAGGAGAGATTGAAAAAAAAAGACAAATGAAAGAGAATAGGAGAGAATTCCTTTACAAAACGCAAGCTGAATTCTCTGTCCTCCTTCCCCAAGCCAGCCCTTCCCAATAGGAGGTAGTACAACTCCCATCATCCCCAGCCAAGAGGCAGGAGCCGAGGGGAGCCGAAGGAAGCCTGCCTGCCTGCATTTGGCATCATGGGTTCTGCAGCAAGACAAGATGGGTGGTGGGTTCCGATTTCGAATCGGCAAGTGCCTTCTCCCTGTTGGTGGGGTTTGTGTGTCTTCCCCATCCTCCCTCCTGCCCCCTTCAAGACCCCAAGGGCCAGAGACTCTGTGTGTGTGTGTGTGTGTGTGTGTGTGTGTGTGTGTGTGTGTGTGTGTCAGGCGATCCAAATTCAGACGCTTGGCGACGGACTCGTACTTATGACGGCTGCACTGTCCCGGGGTCACCTGGGATCGTCTCGTCCGACGCATAAAGTCCACGGGGAAGCCGGATCCACTTAACGACCACGTGACTAACTTAAGCACTGCAGCGATTCGCTTAACGACAAGAGGCAAGAAGGGTGGTAAAATGGGGCGAAACTGACTTAACAACCGTCCCGTTTAGCAACGGATAATTTTGGGCTCCATTGGGGTGGTAAGGAGAGAGAGAGAGAGAGAGAGAGAGAGAGAGAGAGGGAGAGAGAGAGAGAGAGAGAGAGAGAGAGAGATGGAGTCTGTGCTACTGCCCACAAAGAATTCCAAGGGGGAAGTGATGTAATGACCAGGCAAGTAAGCCAAGCTGCGCCGGCTGGACCGGGGGGGGGGGGGAAATACTGCATGCAGTATTTCAAATGGAAAAATTCCTTTTAGTCTTCCAGCTCTGTGGCTCAGCACTTTGGGTCATTCACTCATACAACCACAGTGGGGGCTCCGATTTTCTGTGGCTAAACAAGACAGTTGCTAAGTGAACATTGGTTCGTTTTATGACCTTCCTTGCCACTATTGCTAATAAGGAAATCACCGTTACTTGCCCCGGTAGTAACACGGTTAAGTGAATCTGGCTTCCCCTGAACACTGGCACTGAAAGAAGGGACTTATGGCTGGTTTCACACTTATGACCGTTGCGGCATCCCCATGGTCACATGATCAAAATTCAGATGCTTGGAAACTGACATGCACTTACGACAGTTGCAGCGTCCCGGAGTCACGTGATCCCTTTTTGCGACCTTCTGACAAGCAAAGTCAATGAAGAAGCCAGATTCATTTAACAACCGTGTTACTCACTTAACAACTGCAACAATTCACTTAAGGTTGTAAAATGGAGCAAAGCTCACTTAACAACGGTCTCACTTAGCGACAGAAATTTTGGGCTCCGTTTGGGGTGGCTGGCTCAGGAATTCTGGGAGTTGAAGTCCACCAGTCATAAAGGGGCCATCATTGCCCAACCCTGCTCCAAAAGGAACACAGTTAGTCCTTGATTTACAACGGTTCGTTTAGTGACTGTTCGAAGTTACAACGGCACTGAAAAAAGTTGCTTATGACCTCTTTTCACATGACCATTGCAGAAAACCCACATGATCAAAATTCAGATGCTTGGAAACTGGCATGTACTTATGACGGTTGCAGTGTCCCGGGGTCACGCGATCCCCCTTTTGCGACCTTGTGACAAGCAAACTCCATGGGGAAGAAGCCAGATTCGCTTAACAACTGTGTTGCTAACTTGACAACCGCAGTGATTCACTTAACAACTGTGGGAAGAAAAGTGGCAAAATGCGGTAAAACTCAACAACCAACTCGCTTAGCAACAAAAATGTTGGGCTCAGCTGTGTCGTAAGTCGAGGACTATCTGTACAAGGAGAAGATGGAGATGTGTCTCAGACATCTGTCTCATTTTTCTCAGCCAACGGATGGCAGATGCTATCCAGATCCGGTGGAAACCAAGTTCTGGATTATCAACAGATTATTTGGGCGTCCCAAAGGATACTGAATAAACATAGTTTTGCACTAGTTTTGGGATTTTAGGATTTTCAGCTAATAAACATAGTTTTGCACTAGTTTTGAGACTTGAGGTTTTCAGGAAATAAACCCCCTTTTGCGCTAGTTTTGGGACGTTGAGATTTTTAGGAAATAACACCGTTTTGCACTAGTTTGGGGACATTGAAATTTTCAGCAAATAAACATAGTTTTGCATTACTTTTGGGACATTGAGATTATCAGCAAATAAACATAGTTTTGCACTAGTTTTGGGATGTTGAGATTTTCAGGAAATAAACATAGTTTTGCACTAGTTTTGGGATGTTGAGATCTTCAGGAAATAAACATAGTTTTGGGATGTTGAGATCTTCAGGAAATAAACACAGTTTTGTACTAGTTTTGGGATGCTGAGATTTTCAGGAAATAAACAGTTTGCACTAGTTTTGGGACGAGATTTTCAGGAAATAAACAGTTTGCACTAGTTTTGGGATGAGATTTTCAGGAAATAAACATAGTTTTACACTAGTTTTGGGATGTTGAGATTTTCAGGAAATAAACGTAGTTTTGGGACGTTGAGATATTCAGGAAATAAACATAGTTTTGCACTAGTTTGGGGATGTTGAGATTTTTAGGAAATATAGTTTTGGGACGTTGAGATATTCAGGAAATAAACATCATTTTACACTAGTTTTGGGATGTTGAGATTTTCAGGAAATAAACATAGTTTGCACTAGTTTGGGGACAAGATTTTCAGGAAATAAACACCGTTTAGCGCTAGTTTTGGGACATTGAGATTTTCAGGAAATGAACATAGTTTTGCACTAGTTTTGGGACCTTGATATTTTCAGGAAATAAACTGTTGTGCACTACTGCCTTGCACTCACCTGCCTTGGCCAGTGACCACCACCAAGCTCGCTCACTTCCCCAGCCACTCAGATGCTGGTTGCCGTTCCACATCACAACAACCCACAGGAACCCACAATTCCCAGGAGTCCTGCCCGCCCCCAAAATTCACATGCCTGGAATCTCCATGTTCCTCCCGCCCGCCACTATGAGTCATGCATGGGGAGATCAAAATCACGTTTCCAATAAACAGAGCTACTGTTACTTTGTACTGTAATCACTTTCGTCTCCAAACTCATTTTGCACTTTTGAGCTACACACTCAGAGTGGGAAGCAACTGGCTTGATTTCCTGTTGGAGGGAAAATTGTCTTCACGTTGCGTTTTTGCGCCAGTACACAGCCCCAGATTTCGCTCTTGTTCAAAATCCTCCCTTTTTCTGGATTTGTAGTTTGACTTTTCTGAATTTTGCGGCCGCATTTTGTGAATTTGCAACCGACTTTTCTAAATTTGCCGCTGAACTCTTTGAATTGACAGCTGATGTTTTTGAATTTGCAATCGAACTTTCTGGACCGGCCCCTGAATTTTCAGAATTTGCAGCTGCATTTCCTGATTTTGCAGTTTCAGTTTTCTGAACTTGGGCTTCGATTGACTGAGTTTGCAGCTGAATGTCCTGAATCGGCGATGGAATTTTCAGAATTATTGCAGCTGCATTTCCTGATTTTAACAGTTTGAATTTTACGAACTTGGGTTTCAGTTTACTGAGTTTGCAGTGGAATTTCCTGAATTTGCAGCTGAATTTTCAGAATTTGCAGCTGAATTTTCTGATTTTGCTGTTTGAATTTTTTGAATTTGCAACAAAAGGAAAAGGAGTAAGGAGACTTCTGCACAAAAATGCAGGCGTTCAAGAAAGTAATGAACAACTGCATTTTATTATAACATATAATAATAGAAATAATAATCGAGAACTATATTATACAAAGGGACACGGTGGCTCAGTGGGTTAGGACGCTGAGCTTGTCGATCAGAAGGTCGGCAGTTTGGCGGGTCGAATCCCGAGTGCCGCGTAGCAGAGTGAGCACCTGTTACGTGTCCCAGCTTCTGCCAACCTAGCAGTTCGAAAGCACGTAAAAATGCAAGTAGGAAAATAGGGACCACTCCGGTGGGAAGGTAACAGCGTTCCGTGCGCCTTTGGCGTCTAGTCATGCCGGCCACATGACCACGGAGACGTCCTCGGACAAGCGCTGGCTCTTCGGCTTTGAAACGGAGATGAGCACCGGCCCCTAGAGTCGGAAACGACTAGCACGCATGTGTAAGGGAACCTTTAGCTTTTTATATTATGCAAATCTGTTTCGAATAGGCTGCAGCGTGGACAATCTTGGAGAAAGGCATAAAGATTTATCAACACACAACTCTCCTGACATGTGACACACGCTTTTTCCACAAAGGGCAGTAGGATTTTACACCGACAATTCGGCAAACATTACACAAAACAATAGCACAAAAAGCCGATCACGTATCAAGACTCAAAACAAGCCAAGCAAAAGTCCAAATTTCAATAACCTGGAATATTTCTATTTTGGAAAAGTTTGCAAAAATGAGTTCTTGGCGCCATCACTTTGCCAGAGATGATTGAACTCACAAGGATGGAAAAAAAATTCAGGCCATCTCAGAAAATCTCAACAAACAGCAAGTTTTTGAATATCGTCCTTGTTTAGTGACTCCCTCATTTAGCAACTGCTCGCCGTTGCAAGGGTGATGAAAAAGTGACTTTGCAACCACTGCTTGCATCTATGACCTTCGCAGGCCCATAAAGAAAAGGAAAAAATTGAAAGTTAAACCATAAGGATGGTTGTGGTTTCATTTAGTGACCGCCTTGCTTAACAACTGAGTTGCCAGCCATCGTTATTGTCACTGAATGAGGACTACCTGCAATAATGAATACATTAGGTACTTAAAGTGCCCAGGTTTGAAAAACATTTGAAGATGATGATGGAAGATGATGGATTGGGTGGCATTTTTTTCCTAGACATTTTGTCCATTACAGATAGTCCTTGACTTATGACCAAGGCTGAGCCCAAAATTTCCATTGCTAAGCAAGACAGTTAAGTGAGTTTTGCCCCATTTTATGACCTTTCTTGCCACTGTTGTTAAGTGAATCACTGCCGTTCTTATGTTAGCCACATGGTCGTTAAGTGAATCCAGCTTCCCCCCATTGACTCTGCTTGTCAGAAGGTCGCTAAAGGGGATCACATGATCCCGGGGGAATACTGCGACCGTCATAAATGTGAGTCGGCTGCCGAGCGTCTGAATTTTGATCTCGTGACCAGGGGGGATGCTGCGACGGTCGTAAGTGTGAAACATGGTCGTAAGTCGCTTTTGTCAATGCCGTTGTGTTCGATTGTCACTCAGATCAGTGCTCCGCAAGCAGTGAGTCCCTATTCCTCTTAAAAATAAATACATGAAACTGAGGATTTGAAATCTTTCTCATCTTCCCTCTGATCTGCCTCAGCTCACCCAGGGACCAAACCATCTGCCCCCCCCCTTCCCAGCATCTTCCTCACCCAATGGGAGCAAAGCCCCTCAGTTGTCTTAGCAACCGTTGCTATGGCAATTCAGAATATAGTTGGTGCCAGGATGCTACCAAGCTCTTTCCGGAGAGGCCACATTTATCCACCTGCCCCGACTTGTGAAGTGAGTTTTGAAAGATACAAAGCGGGAACAACCGAGTAACAGAGTTGGAAGGGACCTCAGAGGTCTTCTAGTCCAACCCGCTGCCCAGTGGAACAGCTTTGCCTTCAGAAATCGTGGAAACTCCATGGCTGAAGATTTTTAAGGAGACACTGGACAGTCACTTGTCTGAAATGGTATAGCACAGGTTCTCCTGTTTGCGCAGCTCTATTCTATTCTATTCTATTCTATTCTATTCTATTCTATTCTATTCTATTCTATTCCATATTTTCTTTTCTATTCTATTCTATTCTAATATTCTATTCTATTCTATTCTATTCTATTCCTAATATTCTATTCTATTCTAATATTATTCTATTCTATTCTATTCTATTCTATTCTATTCTATTCTATTCTATTCTATTCCATATTTTCTATTCTATTCTATTCTATTCTATTCTATTCTATTCTATTCTATTCTACTCTACTCTATTCCGAATTCTATTCTGTATTCTATTCTATTCTAATTCTATTCTATTTTCTTTCTATTCTATTTTCTATTTTATTCTGCATTCTCTTCTGCTCTATTCTATTCTATTCTATTATTTATTTTCCATCTATTCCTATTCTATTCTATTCTAATTCTATTCTATTCTAATATTATTCTATTTTATTCTATTCCATATTTTGTATCCTATCCTATCCTATTCTATTCTATTCTATTAATATTCTATTCTATATTCTATTCTATTTATTCTATTCTAATATTATTCTATTCTATTCTATTCCATATTTTCTATTCTAATATTATTCTATTCTATTCTATTCTATTCTATTCTATTCTATTCTATTCTATGCTATGCTATGCTATGCTATGCTATGCTATTCTATTCTATTCTATTCTAATTCTATTCTATTCTAATATTATTCTATTCTATTCTATTCTATTCTATTCTATTCCATTCTATTCTATTCTATTATTCTATTCTATTCTAATATTCTATTCTATATTCTATTCTATTGTATTTCTATTCTATTCTAATATTATTCTATTCTATTCTATTCTATTCCATATTTTCTATTCTATTCTATTCTATTCTATTCTATTCTATTCTATTCTATTCTATTCTATTCTATTCTATTCTATTCTATTCTATTCTATTCTATTCTATTAATGTTCCACTAAATAATTGTTCTCATTGCCAAGAAAATTCTGTATCCCAATCTTAGCACAGAAAAAAAACGTGTCCCAATTTCTAATTTCACGTTTACAACTGTTCCAGCATCCCCGTGGTGACACGATCAAACCTTGGCCACTGGCTCATATTTATCACGGTCGCAGCGTCCCCCAGGGTCATGTGATCCCCCTTTTGAGACCTTCTGACAAGCAAAGTCAATGGGGGAAGCCAGATTCGCTAACGACCGTGTCACTAGCTTAACAACGGTGGCAACACAGGTCACAAAATGGGGCAAAGCTCACTGAACAACGGTCTCACTTAGCAACGGAAATGTTGCGCTCCGCTGTGGTCGTGAATCGAGGATTACACGAGGCCCTTTAGGGGAAGCAACTTGGCTCGCACGGGCCAGAATAGAACAGAATAAAGTAATAGGTTTTATCGTCACTTTGAATGTGCATTAATGTATTAAAATGAGATTTCGTTTGCATGCCCAAATTGTGATATATATATATATATATTTTCTAATCCGAGGGCATGTTATCCCTTCTTCCTGGGAAGGATTTAACTAGGCAGACTCCGCCAGAGCCGATAAATAAATGTACAGATGGAGAAGAGAACAGAGAGACAGGGGGGGAAAAAAAACCCGCCTCCGGTGGGATTCGCCGCCTTGGCACAAAGGAACTGGCGGTGCCCCAGCCTGGCATCGGGGAGACAGCTGGAGCGGCATCCTGCTGGCACCCCAAGAGGAAGGGAGGACACATTTGAACCCCTCGGAACATGTCGGGTACCGTGCGTCCTTTGGAGAATTTGCAATACTTATGGTCCCGTTGACAAGCAGCCCAAAACTTCAGGCAAATCTGCAAGGCGCCAGACAGTGAGAGCAATTAACCAGTGGAACCACCCGCCTCCAGAAGAGGTGAATGCTCCAACACTGGAAGTTTTTAATAGGATAGGGCTTCCTACCTGAGCAGGGGGTTGGACTAGATGACCTCCAAGGTCCCCTCTGACTTTATTATTATTATTATTAACAACCTGCCTCCAGAAGTTGTGGGTGCTCCAACACTGGAGGTTTTTAAGAAGAGACTGGACAGCCCTTTGTCTGAAATGGTGTAGGGTTTCCTGCCTGAGCAGGGGGTTGGACTAGATGACGTCCAAGGTCCCCTCTGACTTTATTATTATTATTAACAACCTGCCTCCAGAGGTTGTGGGTGCTCCAACACTGGAAGTTTTTAAGAAGAGATTGGACAGCCATTTGTCTGAAATGGTGTAGGGCTTCCTGCCTGAGCAGGGGGTTGGACTAGATGACCTCCAAGGTCCCCTCTGACTTTATTATTATTATTATTAACAACCTGCCTCCAGAGGTTGTGGGTGCTCCAACACTGGAAGTTTTTAAGAAGAGACTGGACAGCCCTTTGTCTGAAATGGTGTAGGGTTTCCTGCCTGAGCAGGGGGTTGGACTAGATGACGTCCAAGGTCCCCTCTGACTTTATTATTATTATTAACAACCTGCCTCCAGAGGTTGTGGGTGCTCCAACACTGGAAGTTTTTAAGAAGAGATTGGACAGCCATTTGTCTGAAATGGTGTAGGGCTTCCTGCCTGAGCAGGGGGTTGGACTAGATGACCTCCAAGGTCCCCTCTGACTTTATTATTATTATTATTAACAACCTGCCTCCAGAAGTTGTGGGTGCTCCAACACTGGAGGTTTTTAAGAAGAGACTGGACAGCCCTTTGTCTGAAATGGTGTAGGGTTTCCTGCCTGAGCAGGGGGTTGGACTAGATGACCTCCAAGGTCCCCTCTGACTTTATTATTATTATTATTAACAACCTGCCTCCAGAAGTTGTGGGTGCTCCAACAATGGAAGTTTTTAAGAAGAGACTGGACAGCCCTTTGTCTGAAATGGTGTAGGGTTTCCTGCCTGAGCAGGGGGTTGGACTAGATGACCTCCAAGGTCCCCTCTGACTTTATTATTATTATTAACAACCTGCCTCCAGAAGTTGTGGGTGCTCCAACAATGGAAGTTTTTAAGAAGAGACTGGACAGCCATTTGTCTGAAATGGTGTAGGGTTTCCTGCCCGAGCAGGGGGTTGGACTAGATGACCTCCAAGGTCCCTAACAACAACAACATCATCATCATCAAGAATACATTATTCCAGACTTACATAATAATAATAATAAAGTTGGAAGGCTCCTTGGAGGTCATCCAGTTCCCCAAACTTTCCAGGAGGGAGGGGGGGGAAAGAGGGGATGACTTGGGGAGGGGGCAGGCCATGTGCACGGCTGCCATGTTCACAACGACACAACGAGTGAGGGCCACAACGAGGCTCTCACGAGGGTGGCCGTGAGCACCCGCAACGGGGTTTGCGTGAATGGGGCCCTGCGCACGCCCCAGCTGGCCGGCCACTCACGTAGAGCAGTAACCATTAGACCACAGCCTGGTCGTGGCCCGTGGCCCATAGGTTGGGGACCCCTGCATTATTCGACTTACAACAGTTCGTTGAGTGGGTGTTTGGAGTTATGACGGCACTGTAAAAAGTGACCCAGGGCCGCTTTTCACGCAGACGACCGTGCGAGTGTCCCCCGCCCCCTGTGATCACGTGATCTAAATTCAGAACGCTTGGCCACCGATTCGTATTTATGACGGTTTTGCAGCATCCCGGGGGGTGGTGGTGGTCACCTGATCCCTGTCTGCGCAACCTTCTGACCAGCAAAGTCAGTGGGGGAAGCCAGATTCACTTAACGACCGTGTGGCTAGCTCAACAGCTGCAGCGATTCGCTTAACCACTGTGGCAAGGAAGGTCGTAAAATGGGGCAAAGCTCCTTTAAGGACGGTCTGGCTTATCCATGGACATTCTGGAGTCCGTTGTGGTTCCTTCTAGCACTGATGATGTTACCTAGTTTCGCTAATGAAACGTCTGTAAGAAAAAAGCTCAGAGAGCGCCAAGGACCCCACAGTCGTCGGTCTCCTCCTGCTCCTCCTCTTCCACCTGCTCCTCCTCCTCTCCACAAACCCCCTCCCTTCTAGCACTGATGACGTTACCTAGCTGGGCCATGAGACGTCCGCAAGAAAACCAGCCAGCTCAGAGAGCACCCAGGACCCCTCCTCCTCCTCTTTCTTTTCTTCCTCCTCCTCCCTTCCTCCTCCTTTACTCCACAATCCCTTTTAACACTGGTGACGTTCCCTAGCTGGGTCATGAAACATCTGCAGGAAAACCACCTCACCAAGGACCCCACAGTCCTCCTCCTCCTCCTCCTCCTCCTCCCTTCTGGCACTGATGATGTTCCCTATCTGGGTCATGAAATGTCTGCAAGAAAACAATCCAGCTCAAAGAGCACCAAGGACCCCACAGTCCTCCCTCCTCCCTTCAAGCATTGATGATGTTACCTAGTTGGGTCATGCAATGTCTACAGGAAAACCACCCAGCTCAGAGAGCACCAAGGACCCCACAGTCCTCCTCCTCCTCCTCCCTTCTAGCACTGATGATGTTACCTAGCTGGGTCATGAAACGTCTGCAAGAAAACCACCCAGCTCAGAGAGCACCAAGGACCCCAGAGTCGTTGTCTTCCTCCTCCTCCTCCTCCTCCTCCTCCTCCTCCTCCTCCTCCTCCTCCTCCTCCTCCGTGCAAACCCCCTCCCCACTAGCCCTGATGATATTCCCTAGATAGGTCATGAAACGTCTGCAAGAAAACCACCCAGCTCAGAGAGTGCCAAGGACCCCACAGTACTCTTCCTCCTCCTCCTCCTCCTCCTCCTCCTCCTCCTCCTCTCCTCCCCCTCTTCCTCATCTCCTCCTCCTCTTCTTCTTCCTCCTCCTCCTCCTCTTCCTCCCATTCCCTTTTAGCCCTGATGATCTTCCCTAGTTGGGTCATGAAACGTCTGCAAGAAAACCACCCAGCTCAGAGAGCACCAAGGACCCCACAGTACTCTTCCTCCTCCTCCTCCTCCTCCTCCTCCTCTCCTCCCCCTCCTCCTCATCTCCTCCTCCTCTTCTTCTTCCTCCTCCTCCTCCTCTTCCTCCCATTCCCTTTTAGCCCTGATGATGTTCCCTAGTTGGGTCATGAAACGTCTGCAAGAAAACCACCCAGCTCAGAGAGCACCAAGGACCCCACAGTACTCTTCCTCCTCCTCCTCCTCCTCCTCCTCCTCTCCTCCCCCTCCTCCTCATCTCCTCCTCCTCTTCTTCTTCCTCCTCCTCCTCCTCTTCCTCCCATTCCCTTTTAGCCCTGATGATGTTCCCTAGTTGGGTCATGAAACGTCTGCAAGAAAACCACCCAGCTCAGAGAGCACCAAGGATGCCACAGTTCACACTTGAGTTGCCAACGCTCTCTTCTATTTTACTTACTTTGTTCATAACTCCGCCAGTCCCAGCGTATGGTGCCAACAAGCTAACAGGTCCCGCCTCACAATAACAACACGAAAAAGCAACACACTCAATCAAAACCTTGGACTCTTTCTAAGCTGCAGGTGATTTATGCCTCTTACTGGGAAAATAAACCAGTCGATTGGGGCCTTCAAGGCTTCCTCCCTCCCTCTGGAATTGAGTGAAAGATAAAATATTTGGAATTACTGTCAAATATACAAGCCAGGAGGGGGAGAGGGAGCAAGTGAGAGGAAAAATCAGCAGGAAAACAGGAGGAACGACGCCCCTGAACAAGGATCCAGGCATTCCTCGACTTACAACGTCGTTTAGTGACCGTTCCAAGTTACAACGGCACGAAAAAAGTGACACAAGTCCTCGCCCTTACGACCATCTCAGCATCAGCGACCAGCATGCATTTAAGATGTTTGCGGTGTCCCAGAGTCACGTGTTCGTCATTTGTGACCTTCTTGGCCGGCTTCCGACATGCGAAGTCAATGTTAGAAGTCAGATTTGCTTAACGACCGTGTGGTTCACTTAACAACCCACCACGATTCGCTTAACATCCATGGCAAAAAGGGCCATAAAATCAGGAGCAAGCTCCCTTAACGACCGCCTGGCTTGGCGATGGTAAGTCGAGGACTCCCTGTAATGCCCCCGTTTCCCTTTCGAAGCGACAAATCCCACAATCGTCGTGTACGGCGGTTTCGTTTTGAAAAGGCCCACGAGAGTCTTAGACGCCCCCCTCCCCCCTTTTACTGGGAAGGAAACCTTTTTTTCTGTTCGGAGGATGAAATGAAAATAGCTCTTTTTGAGAAAGGACTGGTGAATATTTCCTCTTTTTTTTACTTTTTTTCTCTTAAATGTGTATTCTCTGTATTTATAAAATTCATCTTGTTCAAATTCAGCTTTATCAAATTCATATCTCACGGTGCAAGGGACACAGCCGCTCTCAACCTCCTTCAAAATGACTCTGATGTAGTCTTTCTGAACCTGGCTCATTTTCACTTGAGTCCATTCATCACAGAAGGCTGGCTGGGGGATTCTGGGAGTGGAAGCCCACCCCTCTTAAAGCAGGCTGGCTGGGGGATTCTGGGAGTGGAAGCCCACCCCTCTTAAAGCAGGCTGACTGGGGGATTCTGGGAGTGGAAGTCCACCCCTCTTAAAGCAGGCTGGCTGGGGGATTCTGGGAGTGGAAGCCCACCCCTCTTAAAGCAGGCTGGCTGGGGGATTCTGGGAGTGGAAGCCCACCCCTCTTAAAGCAGGCTGGCTGGGGGATTATGGGAGTGGAAGTCCACCCATCTTAAAGCATGCTGGCTGGGGGATTCTGGGAGTGGAAGCCCACCCCTCTTAAAGCAGGCTGACTGGGGGATTATGGGAGTGGAAGTCCACCCATCTTAAAGCAGGCTGGCTGGGGGATTCTGGGAGTGGAAGCCCACCCCTCTTAAAGCAGGCTGGCTGGGGGATTCTGGGAGTGGAAGTCCTTCCCTCTTAAAGCAGGCTGGCTGGGGGATTCTGGGAGTGGAAGCCCACCCCTCTTAAAGCAGGCTGGCTGGGGGATTATGGGAGTGGAAGTCCACCCATCTTAAAGCAGGCTGGCTGGGGGATTCTGGGAGTGGAAGCCCACCCCTCTTAAAGCAGGCTGGCTGGGGGATTATGGGAGTGGAAGTCCACCCATCTTAAAGCAGGCTGGCTGGGGGATTCTGGGAGTGGAAGCCCACCCATCTTAAAGCAGGCTGGCTGGGGGATTCTGGGAGTGGAAGCCCACCCCTCTTAAAGCAGGCTGGCTGGGGGATTCTGTGAGTGGAAGCCCACCCCACTTAAAGCATGATGGCTGGGGGATTATGGGAGTGGAAGCCCACCCCTCTTAAAGCAGGCTGGCTGGGGGATTCTGGGAGTGGAAGTCCACCCCTCTTGAAGCATGACTGGTTGGGGGATTCTGGGAGTGGAAGCCCACCCCACTTAAAGCATGCTGGCTGGGGGATTCTGGGAGTGGAAGTCCTTCCCTCTTAAAGCAGGCTGGCTGGGGGATTCTGGGAGTGGAAGCCCACCCCACTTAAAGCATGCTGGCTGGGGGATTCTGGGAGTGGAAGCCCACCCCACTTAAAGCATGCTGGCTGGGGGATTATGGGAGTGGAAGCCCACCCCTCTTAAAGCAGGCTGGCTGGGGGATTCTGGGAGTGGAAGCCCACCCCTCTTAAAGCAGGCTGGCTGGGGGATTCTGGGAGTGGAAGTCCACCCATCTTAAAGCAGGCTGGCTGGGGGATTCTGGAAGTCCACCCATCTTAAAGCAGGCTGGCTGGGGGATTATGGGAGTGGAAGTCCACCCATCTTAAAGCAGGCTGGCTGGGGGATTCTGGGAGTGGAAGTCCGCCCCTCTTAAAGCAGGCAGGCTGGGGGATTCTGGGAGTGGACATCCACCTGTCTGTAAGTGGGCAAGGTTGAGAGACATTGTTCTAACCTGCAGATTGATGGCTCAGCTCCCCTGAGGGGGACCCCCGCCAAATGCAAGCAAGGAAGCAAAGTGGCTCCATCCCTTTCCTTGACAAGCTAGCTTTCTACTTGCAAGGAGATGCAACACCATGCCTTTCTCTCCCTCCGATTCCGCTGTGAAAAAGATTCGTTGAAAACAGACACTTTTTTCCCCCTCCCCCGCCCCGCGTGCCACGGCCTCCGCACCTGGACCTGCCACTTGGCCACGATCCGGTCGACAATTTCATTGTTGTCTTTGTTCAGCTTGCTCTTGTCGTAACATTTCTCGTAGCAGAGAATACGCAGATACTGGGAGCCTTCCAGCTCTATCTCGAACTCCTGCGGAATCAAGCAGGGAGGAAATTTATGGAAACAGCAAAGGCAGAGAGAGAGAGAAAGCAAGAAAAGGAGTAGTAGTAGTAATAATAATATAACAACAACAACAACAATAATGAAGTTGGAAGTGACCTTGAAGGTCATCTAGTCGAACCCTATACCATTTCAGACAAATGACTGTCCAGTCTCTTCTTAAAAGCTTCCAGTGTTGGAGCATTCACAGCTTCTGGAGGCAAGGAGTTCCGCTGGTTCATTGTCCTCACTGTCAGGAAATTCCTCCTTAGTTCCAGGTTGCTTCTCTCCTTGATGAGTTTCCATCCATTGCCCTTCCATCCTTCTTTATCATTTTTCCTTTCTCTCCTTATCATTTTCCTTTCTCTCCTTCTTTCCTCCCTCCCTTCCTACTTTATCATTTTTCCTTTCTCTCCTTCCTTCCTTCCTTCCTTCCTTCCTTCCTTCCTTCCTTCCTTCCTTCCTTCCTTCCTTCCTTCCTTCCTTCCTTCCTTCCTTCCTTCTAGAATCATAGAATTCTAGGGCTGGAAGGGACCTCTAAGGTCATCTAGTCTGATCCCATGCTCAGGCAGGAAATCCTATACCATTCCAGAGAAATGGCTGTCCAATCTCGTCTTAAAAGCCTCCAGTGATGGAGCACCCACAACTTCTGGAGGCAAGGAGTTCCACTGGTTAATTGTTCTGACTGTTAGGAAGTTTCTCCTTAGTTCCAGGTTGCTTCTCACCTGGATGAGTTTCCATCTGTTGCTTCTTGTCCGGCCTTCAGTGATAATACAGGAAGTCCTTGACTTACAACCATTCATTTAGTGACCATTCAAAGTTACAACGGCACTGGGAAAATTTGAGTTAGGACCCTTTTTCACACTGACGACCGTTGCGGCATCCCCCTGGTTACGTGATCAAACTTCAGACGCTTGGCAACCGACTCATATTTATGACGGTTGCAGCGTCCCAAGGTCACCTGATCCCCTTTTGCGACCTCTTTATGACAAACCAAGTCAATGGGGGGGGGTAAAGCCGGATTCACTTAACAACCGTGTGACTAAATTAAGAAGTGCAGTGGTTCACTTAGCAACTGTGGCAAGAAAGGTCGTAAAATGGGCCAAAGCTCGCTCATTAGCAACAGTCTCACTTAGCAACAAAAGCTCTATTTTGGTCCTAAGTCGGGGACTACAGAAGTGGTGAAATAAGTACAAAAATCAAATACGAGTAAAACTGACACATTTTGAGAAGGCCCAGGAGCCGTGTAAGGGTATACACGTAGTCCTCAACTTACGACTGCCATTGAGCCCAAAATGGCCGTTGCTAAGCAAGGCAGTTGTTAACTGAGTTTTGCCCCATTTTGTGACCTTTTTGCCACAGTGGAGCTGTTAAGTGAAACGTGCGTTCGTTAAGGGAATCTGGGTGTCCCCCCCCTTGATTTTGCTTCTCGAATGGTCGCAAAAGGGGATCATGTGACCCCAGGAAACGGCAACCGTCATAAATATGACAGTTAGAACAATTATCCAGTGGAACAGCCTGCCTCTAGAAGTGGTGAATGCTCCAACAATGGAGGTTTTTGAGAAGAGACTGGACAGCCTTTTGTCTGGAATGGTGTAGGGTTTCCTGCCTGAGCAGGGGGTTGGACTAGATGACCTCCAAGGTCCCTTCCAACTTTATTTATTCTTATAATCAAGGAGAGAAGCAACCTAGAACTAAGGAGAAATTTCCAGACAATTAGAACAATTAACCAGTGGAACTCCTTGCCTCCAGAAGTTGTGAATGCTCCAACACTGGAAGTTTTTAAGAAGAGACTGGACAGCCATTTGTCCGAAATGGTATAGGGTTTCCTGCCTGAGCAGGGGGTTGGACTAGAAGACCTCCAAGGTCCCTTCCAACTTTATCGTTATTGTTGTTGTTGTTGTTCTTATGTGCCAAGTGTCTGAAATTTGATCACGTGACCCTGGGGAATGCTGCAACGGTCGTTAAGGGTGAAAAACGGTCACAACTTACAACCCCAAAGAGCCAGCTCTTTTACCGTCGTATGTCGAGGATCTCCACTACTGCCCACATTAAAGCTCTTTCTAGAAAAGAAAGCAGGGGGTATCTCCCACACTGGCACCGAGAGAGAGTCTGGCAGAGTCCGGAGGCACTTAAATTGGATTAATAAATAAAATAATCAATGGACTCCGTGCTGCATTGTTAGGTCATCTTCAGTTTGCACAGTAAATTGGTCACTGCACATCGTTTCTTCCGGGAACCCTTTGCTGCGAAATGGCTGCGGCCTGCCCCACAAGTAGTAGTAGTAGTAGTAGTAGTAGTAACAACAACAACAACAACAATAATAATCTCCTGTTGATTGATATTGCTCTACCAGGAGATGCCAGAGTCGAAGAAAAAGAACTGGAAAAATTACAAAATACCGCAACCTGGCCATCGAAACTGCGCGATTATGGATGAAACATATAACGGGGACACCCATTGTCATCGGGGCACTGGGAACTAGGTCCAAAAACTTTGTAAAATACATCAAGAAGCTGCAGCTTCCTGCCATAACTCCAGCAAAGCTACAAAAAACTGTGCTACTCGGAACATCTTACATTTTAAGGAGATACCTGGTTGAGACCTAGGATGCTGGCAGCAACCCGTGTCAACCATTAGTGCCAGTCAATTTGAGTGTTCGGTTGACTGAGTTTCATGGTTTATGAATAAAAGTTTTATAATAATAATAATAATAATAATAATAATAATAATAATAATAATAATAATAATAAAGTTGGAAGGGACCTTGGAGGTCATCTAGTCCAACCCCCTGCTCAGGCAGGAAACCCTATACCATTCCAGACAAGTGGTTGTCCAGTCTCTTCTTAAAAACTTCCAGTGTTGGAGCACCCACAACGTCTGGAGGCAAGGAGTTCCACTGGTTAATTGTTCCCACTGTCAGGAAATTTATCCTTAGTTCTAGATTTGTTCTCTCCTTGATGAGTTTCCATCCGTTGCTTCTTGTCCTGCCTTCAGGGGCTTTGGAGAATAGCTTGACTCCTTCTTCTTTGGGGCAGCCCCTGAGATATTGGAACGCTGTTCAGATCGTTATTTTCCTTCGTAATTTAACCCGATTTTTGCACTCAAGCAAAAGTATAAAATTGCACAATCACAATGTGTACCACACTGATTCTCAGAGCGAGGAGCGTATGGCTGGTCAAAGGAAGTTTTGAGTGTGCGCGCATGCGCACGTGCGCACACACACACACACACACACACACGTACGTCCAATTGGGACATCTCCCACCTAGGACAAGTAAAATAATGTCAGGGCATCTGAGCATGTGCAGAATGTCATTTCAACCCTGGGGTTCAAGGCCATACCAGTTTCATCCTGAACTTCCTCTGCACTCAGATCATCCCCAATTTAGAGTGTCTTTAGTGACTGTTCAAAGTTACTACATAAGTGTAAAAAGGAACTTATGATTGTTTTTCACACTTACGACCGTTGCAGTGTTGAAACGCTTGGCAACTGATTCGTATTTACGACGGTCGCAGCCTCCCGGGGGTGTCACATGATCCCCTTTTGCGACCTTCTGACCAACAAAATCAACGAGGGAAGCCAGATTCGCTTAACGACCGTGTGACTGACTTAACGACTGCAGTGATTCTGTGGCAAGAAACGGTCATCAAATGGGGCACAGCTCACTTAACTGTCTCGCTTAGCGACAAAAATTTGGGCCTTAGCTGTGCGCATAAGTCAAGGGCCACTTGCATCAGAAATCAGCGATGAAAGCTGTTGCAAATCCACCTGGAAATCAGCACATGCTCAGAGGAAGCGCGGCAAAGCCATTTGCTTTTTTTTTTTTTTATCCCAAATGTGATAGGGAAAGGCTGTGTATTTTGCCCCGGTTGGGAAATGGTGGGGAGGAGGCACTCTGCACATGCTCGGAGGCATCGCAGATGGCTTACCTCGTTCCACTGCGGCTCCGTTGTGTCCCGGAAAACTCGTGTCTTGGCTTTGCTGACAAAGTACCCAAAGGAATCCACTTCAAGGCTGCAGTAGAGGTCTAAGAAGATCGGGAAGAAAAAATAGGAAATCAATTTGATATTTCAAGTTGTTGCAGAATCAAGAGACTCAGACCCCCGGAATCAAAAGAATGTTTGTTTCATTTTGCGCAAAAGGTTCAGAGCAAAAAGCAATGTCCATGTCAGAACACATGTTCATGGAACAGCAAGTACATATATAGTCTCCACAAGCCGTAAAACACGGAAATGTAATTTATGAGCTCTGATTGGTTACATGGGTTCTAAGCCCCCTTCTAGCTCATTTCTAGCCCCCCTTTGCGTTGCTAAATTATAGCTAAATATCTTGCAACCACGTCTCAAGCAAAGGTCGCAGGTGTCTTGCTAAGGGTCTTAAGCAGGGGTCTTCAAACTTGGCCCTTTTATGACTTGTGCACTACAACTCACATAATTCCTCAGCCAGGCATGCTGGCTGAGGAATTCTGGGAGTTGAAGTCCACAAGTCATAAAAGGGCCAAGTTCCCTGGTCTTAAGTTTCCTGCACCATTTGTGGTTTAGCTACAAGCGAGACATAGGTGGTTAGCTGTAACTGAACTCTGTGCTGGCCTACGAATTGTGGCCGACAGTTGAACTTGTGGTTTGGCCTCTTCCATTTCCTTGTTCTTCTTCCAACTGATACACACATTTTCTTCATGTCTCACTTTTATGTCCTACCTCACTTTTATGACATGCAGCATTTTTAGGGATTCTTTGTATCTTTCTTTATGGCCTGCCTCCAAGTGGGGAAAGTTGTTAAAATTCACCCCTTGGTCAGTGTTTCCTAACCTTGGCTGGCTGGGGGATTCTGGGAGTGGAAGTCCACCCCACTTAGAGCAGGCTGGCTGGGGAACTCTGGGAAATGAAACCCACCCCTCTTAAAGGATGCTGGCTGGGGGATTCTGGGAGTGGAAGCCCACCCCTCTTAAAGCAGGCTGGCTGGGGGATTCTGGAAGTCCACCCCTCTTAGGGCAGGCTGGCTGGGGGATTCTGGGAGTGGAAGCCCACCCCTCTTAAAGGATGCTGGCTGGGGAATTCTGGGAGTGGAGGTCCACAAAGCATGGCTGGCTAGGGAATTCTGGGAGTTGAAGTCCACCCCTCTTAAAGCAGGCTGGCTGGGGGATTCTGGGAGTGGAAGTCCACCATTTTAAAGATGCCAAGGCCGAATACGACTGCTCTAAGAGATGATATTCGGCTCCTGACTGGAAAAAAGACTTGGGAGGGTGATCTGTTAACAGCCACTCCTCGCCAACGTGACCCTCCGTGAAAATGGCTGCTGATCCCAGATCTGCCTATCTAGGAAGCAAAAGCATCATGATGGGGAATTGAGGAGGGGGCAGCGGAAAAACCTCGGGCAATTCCGTCAGGCCAGGTAAGCTCAACTCTTAAAGGACAATATTTGTAGCTCAACTTCAAGCTTAGAGGCTTTCTTGCAGACGTTTCACTGCCCAACTAGGTAACATCATCAGTGCTAGAAAGGAGCGAGGTCTGAAGAATGGGGGGGAGGAAAAGGAGGAGGAGGGGGAAGAGAAGGAGAGGGGGAGGAGGAGGAGGAGGAGGAGGAGAGGGGGAGGAGGGGGAGGAGAGGGGGAGGAGAAGAAGAAGAAAAAGAAGAAGAGGAGGAGGAAGAGGACTGTGGGGTCTACGATGCTCTCTCTGAGCTTAGTTGTTTTCTGCAAACGTCTCATCACCCAACTGGGGAACATCATCAGTGCTAGAAGGGAGGAGGGGAGGAGGAGGAGGGGAGGATGGTTGTAGACCCAGATCTGCCCCTTGCAAAGTGACACCCACAATAGGGGGTTCCCCTGGACCCCCCACCCCAGACCCTCCCTAGGTGAATCTGCAGCTGGGTCAAATCATACCCTACAAGGCGCTGGAGAGGGGAAGCCACAGGGAAGATGCAAAAAGTAATTAACAGATCTACTAAATCCATTTGGCACTTACTGGCAGATTGCTTGAAGCCCTTGACCGAGTGGACGATCACATGCAAAAAGCCGCACATTCCTAAAGGTTTGTCATCTGCGGAGGAGGAACCGGGGAGGGAAAAGAGAGAGCCATTTACGGGCCTTTATTTTTTGACCCCCCAATTCTCGTTTTATTTTCAAAGTTAAAAAAACAAAATACAGGCAATCCCCGACTTACAATGGTTCTTCTCGTGCAGGGGTCTTCCAACTTGGCACTTTTAGGACTTGTGGACTTCAACTCCCAGAATTCCTCAGCCAGGCACGCTGGCTGAGGAATTCTGGGACTTGAAGTCCACAAGCAGCGGTCTTCCAACTTGGCCCTTTTAGGACTTGTGGACTTCAACTCCCAGAATTCCTCAGCCAGGCACACTGGCTGAGGAATTCTGGGACTTGAAGTCCACAAGCAGCGGTCTTCCAACTTGGCCCTTTTAGGACTTGTGAACTTCAACTCCCAGAATTCCTCAGCCAGGCTGTTGGAAGGCCCCTGTTTTAGTGACTGTTCAAAGTCACAGCATCCCTGGAAAGGTGAGTGACGACCGTTTTTCACACTTACGACCATTGCAGCATCCCCCTACTCAGGTGATTAAAAAAAATAGACAGCTCGGCAACTGTCTCCTATTTACGAAGGTCGCCACGTCCCAGGGCTCAGGTGATTTCCCCTTTTGCGACCTTCTGACAAGCAAAGTCGATCGTGGAAGCCGGATTTGCCTAACAATGGCAACGATTCGTTTAAGTGCGGTGGCAAGCAAGGTCGTAAAATGGAGCAAAATTGACTTTAACAAATTAATTTAATTAATTAAAAGAGACTGGACCATCACCTGTCTGAGATGGTATAGGTCCTCCTGCTTGAGCAGGGGGCTGGACTAGAAGACCTCCAAGGTCCCTTCCAACTCCTATTCTATTCTATTCTGTTCTGCTGTTCTGTTCTGTTCTGTTCCATTCTGTTATTCTATTCTATTCTATTCTATTCTATTCTGTTCTGTTCTGTTCTGTTCTGTTCTGTTCTGTTCTGTTCTTCTGTTCTGTTCTATTCTATTCTATATTCTATTCTATTCTATTCTGTTCTGTTCTGTTCTGTTCTGTTCTGTTATTCTATTCTATTCTATTCTATTCTATTCTATTCTATTCTATTCTATTCTATTCTATTCTATTCTATTCTATTCTATTCTTCTGTTCTGTTATTCTATTCTATTCTATTCTATTCTATTCTATTCTATTCTATTCTATTCTATTCTATTCTATTCTATTCTTCTGTTCTGTTCTGTTATTCTATTCTATTCTATTCTATTCTATTCTATTCTATTCTATTCTATTCTATTCTATTCGTCTCATTTAGCAACAGACATTTTGTGGTTGTAAGTCCAGGACAACCTGTATAGGCATTGCTGTATTTGCTGTAATATTTGCATTTAAAAAGAAAAAAGAAAAAAAAAGTTGACATATAGTTAGTCCATGACTTAGAAGTGCCGGAGTAACTCTACGAGAAAAAAAAATAGAAACAGGAAAAGAAAAAAGAAACCAACAACCATCGAACATCATGTGTGTGTGTGTGTGTGCGTGCACACACACACATACACATGCAAATTGTGAATGGCTTTCATTTCATTTGCTCAACTGCAACCTAAGCAACGCACTAGGCAGGGAAACATCACACTAAAAAGTGAGATTCCCCGACTGCACACAGCATCCTGTTAATTAAAGGGGCCGCGGTGCTTGCAAAGAGCAGAGAAGCCACTAATTTGGGGTCACGAGTAGGAAGGAGCCCCCACCGGGCTTTGTTCCCCACAGGCTGGTTTTTAGGAACCGTTTTTTGTGTTTTGTTTTTTTTGCCGCGCGTGCCCTGGGTGAATCACCAAGAAGGCTCCAGCAATCAGGTTAACCAGCTTAAAAAGTGCCTTAATTGGCCGCCACTTTTCCCAAGCAACTTATCGCTTAACAACTTCAAGTATTAAGTAATGACTTAGGAAAACAAAAACAAAAAAACACCTGTTTCGTGGCCTCCCACGCTTCAAAAAATGAAAAAAAATATATCTCATTTTTCCCCCAACAGTTTGCAAAGCATCTCTTTGCAAGCATACCGCCACCTAGTGGTAGGAAAAGGACAAATCTGAAAATTGGAGCTTAACAACAACAACAGTAATAATAATAATAACAGTAATAGTAGTAAACCTGCCTTTGGTTCTCCATGACAGAGCCTCGCAGAGGCAGAACTTTTACTATACACATTAGAAAACTACAACGTGACGTGACTTTTCGACACGATCGCCATTCAAACTGAGGCACTTGTCCTAACGATGGGGGGTGAGGTGTTACCCCCCGTTGATAGGGCTCGCAACTTGGGCGTCCTCCTGGACTCACGGCTCAATTTTGAAGACCACATAGGAGCCGTGACCAGGGGGGCTTTTGCACAGGTTCGCCTGGTGCGCCAGTTGCGTCCCTATCTGGACCGAGACGCCCTACGCACAGTTACTCATGCGCTTGTTACCTCCCGTTTGGACTACTGTAACGCTCTCTACATGGGGCTGCCCTTGAAGACCACTCGGAGGCTTCAGCTGGTGCAGAATGCGGCCGCGCGAGTTGTAATGGGGGTCTCCCGATACTCCCATGTAACACCTCTACTCCGCGAGCTGCATTGGCTTCCGGTTGCCCTCCGGGTGAAATTCAAGGTGCTGGTTATTACCTATAAAGCCCTACATGGCCTGGGTCTGGGCTATTTGAGGGAACACCTGCTGCCGGCATCAAACGCCCTTCGCCCAGTGCGCTCCCACAGGGAGGGTCTGCTCAGGGTGCCGCCGGTGAGAGATTGCCGGCGGGTGACACCCAGGGATAGGGCCTTCTCAGTGGGGGCGCCTGCCCTCTGGAACCCAGCTGCCGGTGGAGCTGAGGACTGCCCCCGACCTCCGATCATTCCGCCGGGGCCTGAAGACCTGGCTCTTTGAGCTCTCAGGCCCAGGCTGAGGAGAAATTTTTAATTGGGGTTTTAAGTATACAGGGTCAATTTAATATTTTTTAATTTGGTTTTTTAACTTTTGTATGGTGGATTTTTTAATTTCCTGTAAACCGCCCTGAGTCCTCAGGGAATAGGGCGGTATATAAATGTAACTAACTAAACTAAACTAAACTAACAACAACAAGAGTTGGAAGGGACCTTGGAGTTCATCTAGTCCAACCCCCTGCTCAGGCAGGAAACCCTATACCATTTCAGACAAATGGCTGTCCAGTCTCTTCTTAAAAACTTCCAGTGTTGGACCATTCACAGCTTCTGGAGGCAGGTTGTTAATAATAATAATAATAATAATAATAATAATAATAATAATAATAATAATAATAATAATAATAATAATGTTGGAAGGGACCTTGGAGGTCATCTAGTCCAACCCCCTGCTCAGGCAGGAAACCCTATACCATTTTCGCACAAATGGCTGTCCAGTCTCTTCTTAAAAAACTTCCAGTGTTGGACCATTCACAGCTTCTGGAGGCAGGTTGATAATAATAATAATAATAATAATAATAATAATAATAATAATAATAATAATAATAATAATAATAATAATAATAATAATAATAATAATAATGATGATGATGATGATGTTGGAAGGGACCTTGGAGGTCATCTAGTCCAACCCCCTGCTCAAGCAGGAAACACCATAGTATTTCAAGCAAATGGCTGTCCAGTCTCTTCTTAAAAACCTCCAGTCTTGGAGCATTCACAGCTTCTGGGGGCAAGGAGTTCCACTGGTTAATTGTTCTCACTGTCAGGAAGTTTCTCCTTAGTTCTAGGTTGCTTCTCTCGTTGACTAGTTTCCATCCGTTGCTTCTTGTCCTGCCTTCGGACACTTTGGAGAATTGCTTGACTCCGTCTTCTTTGGGGCAGCCCCTGAGATACTGGAATCCTGCTATCATGTCCCCCCCTCGTCCTTCTCTTCGTTAAACTAGACAGACCCAATTCCGGCAACCGTTCCTTGTCTGTTTAAAACTCCAGCCATCTAATCATCTTTGCTGCTCTTCTCTGCCCTCTTTCTAAATGACTGTGGGAGGCTGCAATCGGTCGCAAACGGAAGCCGGTTGCCGAACGCGCAACTTGCAATCATGTGACAAGAAGGTGCCAGGGGCCAAAGCGCACTCACCGTCCGTGTTGCTGGTCAGAGGGATGTTGTGCACCGTCCGCTACTTGAAACAGGATCCCATCAGATACTGCAGCTCCACAGAACTTAGCACAAAGGTCTGGAGGTCTAAGGGGGGATTGCAAAAGTTTAGCAAAAGGCCAGGAACACGGAGAGTCTCCTGGCTGGGCGTGGGGAGCGAGGAATGTGTGTGTGTGTGGTGGGGGGGTGTCATTATGGGAAGAGATTAGAAGGGCAGCAGCTTGGGGAGAGGAGGGCGCAAAAACGGCAGCACAAGTCACAAGGATGCAACAGAAGCTCTACGGAAGCATCCTTTTGTCCGAAAAGGACCGGGGGGCGGAGTCAAAAGAGAAGAAGCCTAGAATCCCTGCGTAGCCACAAGCAAACTCATCCCGGCCCTCCTTGAATGCCGTGGAGCTTTATCGGACTCTGAGCAGGTGCTAGCACCAAGAGTTGAGCAAGATTAATGCCAGGCGGGAAGGTCCAATTAAACCCCATTTCCTGTTAAAAGCCTCTGCGCGGGGTGTCTTCTCACTAACCATTCGCACCTGCTTGGAGTTAGATGGGGCCGATGCCCTCGAGGGAGGTGGACTGCGTTCAGTTGTGGCTACGTAGAGATTCTAGGCTGGAGCCTTTCTTGACTCCGCCCCTGGATTCTGCCACTCCTTACCCTACTTCTCATCTTGTTCGTCTCGTCTTTTCCCTTTTATGTTTTGTGCCTTCCTTTCCTTCCCTCCTCTTTTTCAGCCTTTTTTCTCTCTTACCTTTCCTCCCTCCTTCCTTTTTTCAGCCTTCCTCCCACCCTCCATTCCTTTTTCTCCCTTCCTCCCTTCTTCTTTCCCTCCCCCTTTCTTCCTTCCTTCCTTCCTTTTCAGCCTTCTTTCTCCTTCCTTTCTCCTTTCTCCCTCCCTCCCTCCTTTCTTCCCTCCTTCCTTCCCTCCCCTTCCTTCCCTTCCTTCCTTTTTCAGCCTTCTTTCTCCTTCCTCCCTTCTTTCCTCCCTGCCTCCCTTCTTCCTTCCTTCCCTCTCCCCCCTTCCTTCCTTTTTCAGCCTTCTTTCTCCTCCTCCCTTCCTCCCTCCCTCCTTCTTCATCCTTCTTCCTCCTTCCTCCCTTTTCTCTCCCTGCCTCCCTCCCTCCCTTTTTTCTCCCAACCTCCCTCCCCTTTCCCTTCCTTTTTCAGCCTTTTCTCCTCCCTCCCTCCCTCCCTTCTTCCTTCCTTCCCTCTCCCCCCTTCCTTCCTTTTTCAGCCTTTCTCCCTCCTCCCTCCCTTCTCCCTTCCTCCCTCCCTCCCTCCTTTCTTCAGCTTCTTTCTCATTCCTCCCTTGCTTTTCTCTCCCTGCCTCCCTCCCTCCCTTCTTTCTCTCTCCCTCCCTCCCTCCCTTCTTCCTTCCTTCCCTCCCTCCCTCTTCTTCCTTCCTTCCCTCCCTCCCTCTTCCTTCCTTCCTTTTTCAGCCTTCTTTCTCCTCCCTCCCTCCCTTCTTCCTTCCTCCCTTCCCTCCCTCCCTCTTTCCTCCTTCCTTTTTCAGCCTCCTTTCTCCTCCCTCCCTCCCTCCCTTCTCCCTCCCTCCCTCTTTTTCCCCTTCCCATTTCCTGTCCTCCTCTCAGGTGCAAAGCACCAGGTCCACTTAAATGGATTCACTGCAGCATAAGCTACACACATGATTTATTCTCAGCTAACAGCCAGCATCTGCTTAGTTAGTTAAGGGTCAATGGCACTCAAGGAAGGCTGGACTTAGTCCGCTGGTGGCTATGTTCTAGGTTGACTCTCTTTTTGACTAACCACCCACAGCTTCTGCCATTCCTTCTTCCAGATCCTGTGACTCAAGATCAGCCTCGCCCACAGAAAAACGAGGGAATAATATCCCCGAGGAAGCACAGGGACGCTCTTGAACCTCCGCAGGAAGCCCCTAGCAACCCAGGAGAAGTTCCACCCCAGGAACTTCTCGTTTCATAAGACCACCGGCTGAAAAAACCAAGGTGGACTCAGGGGCTGGATCGACCACCTGAAGGCTTACCTTTCTTCTGCAGTTTCTGGATCGCCTCCCGCCACTCTGACCGCTCGTAGTCCGAGGAGAGAAGGAAGAGGTAGCTCTAGGATGACCAGAGAGAGCAAGAAAAGGGGCTTTGTCAAAGGGATGTGGCAATCCCCTAGGGAGAGTTGTGGGGTCCCGGGTGGTCTCTCTGAGTCTGGGTGGCTTTCTTGGAGACGTTTCACGACCCAACTAGGTAACATCATCAGTGCCGGAAGGGAGGGGGGTTTGCAGAGTGGAGGAGGAGGAGGAGAAGGGGAAGAAGAGAAGAAGGATGGGAGGAGGGAGGGAGGGAGGAGGAAGAGGAAGGGAAGAGCAGGAGGAGGAGGAGGAAGAGAAGAAGGGAAGAGGAAGAGGAGAAGGAGGAGCAGGAGGAGGAGGAGGAGAAGGGGAAGAGGAGGAGGGCAGGAGGAGGAGGAAGGGAGAGGAGAAGGAGGAGCATGAGGAGGAAGAGGAGGAGGAGAAGGAGAACAGGAAAAGAAGGGAAGAGGAGGAAAAGCTGGGGAGGAGGAGGAGGAGGAGGAGGAAGAGGAGGAGGAGAAGGGGAAGAGGAGGAGGGCAGGAGGAGGAGGAAGGGAGAGGAGAAGGAGGAGCATGAGGAGGAAGAGGAGGAGGAGAAGGAGAACAGGAAAAGAAGGGAAGAGGAGGAAAAGGAGGGGAGGAGGAGGAAGAGGAGGAGAAGGAGGAGGAGGAGCAGGAGGAGGAAGAGGAGGAGGAGAAGGGGAAGAGGAGGAGGGCAGGAGGAGGAGGAAGGGAGAGGAGAAGGAGGAGCATGAGGAGGAAGAGGAGGAGGAGAAGGAGAACAGGAAAAGAAGGGAAGAGGAGGAAAAGGAGGGGAGGAGGAGGAAGAGGAGGAGAAGGAGGAGGAGGAGCAGGAGGAGGAAGAGGAGGAGGAGAAGGGGAAGAGGAGGAGGGCAGGAGGAGGAGGAAGGGAGAGGAGAAGGAGGAGCATGAGGAGGAAGAGGAGGAGGAGAAGGAGAACAGGAAAAGAAGGGAAGAGGAGGAAAAGGAGGGGAGGAGGAGGAAGAGGAGGAGAAGGAGGAGGAGGAGCAGGAGGAGGAAGAGGAGGAGGAGAAGGGGAAGAGGAGGAGGGCAGGAGGAGGAGGAAGGGAGAGGAGAAGGAGGAGCATGAGGAGGAAGAGGAGGAGGAGAAGGAGAACAGGAAAAGAAGGGAAGAGGAGGAAAAGGAGGGGAGGAGGAGGAAGAGGAGGAGAAGGAGGAGGAGCAGGAGGAGGAAGAGGAGGAGGAGGAGGGGAAGAGGAGGAGGGCAGGAGGAGGAGGAAGGGAGAGGAGAAGGAGGAGCATGAAGAGGAAGAGGAGGAGAAGGAGAACAGGAAAAGAAGGGAAGAGGAGGAAAAGGAGGGGAGGAGGAGGAAGAGGAGGAGAAGGAGGAGGAGCAGGAGGAGGAGGAGGAGAACTACTACGGGGTCTTTGGTGCTCTCTGAGCTCGACTCTTTTCTCGCAGACCTTTCACGACCCAGCTAGATAACGTCATCAGTGCATAAAGGAAGCTCCTCTTAGAATTTCGGAGAAAGAAGCCACAGATTTGAGGAGGGGGTCTAGGGGCTGAGGGCCCCTTTCTCTGTCCAACATCCCGGAGACCCCTCTGCGGAAGGAGACAACCAGCCCAGATGAACAAAGTAGGCAGAAGGCAGCTGAAACCTAAAAGCCCCTCGCCAGCAACCGACGACACCCAGATAAGCAAAGATTAACACTGGACCGACAACCAAGCAGTAAACCGTAATCCCAACCGAGGAAGGACCAGCTCAGACAAACCAACAGTAAACAAGGAACCGCCAGGAAGAACAGACACCTGCCCACCCTGACAGGGCTGTACACGAAAGAGAACAAACCCCACATTCCCTTGCACCGACAACGTCACCTAGTTGGGTCGTGGAACATCTGTAACCAAACAACCAACCTCATGGAGCACCGCAGACTCCATTCCTCCTCCTCTGTTGGACGCCCCTCCCTCCCAGGGCTGAGGATGTTCCCTAGCTGGGTACTGAAACGTCTGCAAGGAAACCACCCAGCTCGGAGAGCACCAAGGACCCCACAGTCCTCCTCCTCCTCCTCCTGCCCTTCTCCTCCTCCACTCCACAAACCTCACTCCCTGCTAACTCGGATGATATGATCTACTTGGATCATGAAACGTCTGCAAGAAAACCGCCAAGCTCAGAGAGCACCAAGGACTCCACAGTCCTCCTCCTCCTCCTCCTGCCCTTCGACTCCTCTCCCCCTTTTTCTTCTCCTCCACTCCACACACACCCTTCCCTTCTAACTCTGAGGATGTTCCCTAGCTGGGTCATGAAACGTCTGCAAGGAAACAACCGAGTTCCGAAAAACCCCACGGTCTCAAGTTGACTTTTGCAAATTGGTAAGCCCCAGAAAGCCTCAGGGGATCCATGGGAAATGCACTTTCTCCCCAAGTAGCTGAAATTGTGCCTGTTCCAGATAATAATAATAATAATAATAATAATAATAATAATAATAATAATAATAATAATAATAATAACAACAACAACAACAACAACAACAACAACAACAACAACAACAACAACAAAGTTGGAAGAGACCTTGGAGGTCATCTAGTCCAGCCCCCTGCTCAGGCAGGAAACCCTGCACCATTTCGGACAAGTGGCTGTCCAGTCTCTTCTTAATAACTTCCAGTGTTGGAGCATTCACAGCTTCTGGAAGCAAGGAGTTCCACTGGTTAATTGTTCTGTCAGGAAATTTCTCCTTACTTCTAGGTTGCTTCTCTCTTTGGTTATAATAGTTATTAATAGTAATAAAGTTGGAAGGGACCTTGGAGGTCATCTAGTCCAACCCCCTGCTCAGGCAGGAAACCCTGCACCATTTCAGACAACTGGCTGTCCAGTCTCTTCTTAATAACTTCCAGTGTTGGACCATTCACAACTTCTGGAGGCAGGTTGTTAATAATAATAATAATAATAATAATAATAATAATAATAATAATAATAATAATAATAATAATAATAATAATAATAATAATAATATAAAGTTGGAAGGGACCTTAGAGGTCATCTAGTCCAACCCCCTGCTCAGGCAGGAAACCCTATACCATGTCAGACAAATGGCTGTCCAGTCTCTTCTTAAAAACCTCCATTGTTGGAGCATTCACAGCTTCTGGAGGCAGGTTGTTCCACTGGTTAATTGTTCTCACTGCCAGAAAGTTTCTCCTTAGTTCCAGGTTGCTTCTCTCCTGGATGAGTTTCCATCCGTTGCTTCTAGTCACCCCTTCTCATCCCCACTTCCTACCTTGCCGTTGCGGTTGTGGATGCGCAAGGGGATGGAGGGCGAGTTGAGCAGCAGCCAAAACTCGTTGTCAAACATTTTCTTCTTGAGGCGTTCCATGGCTCGGCTCTGGCCTTTATTCGCCTTCTGTGGAGGAAGAAGAGGAGGAGGAAGAGGAGGACTTAGGACAGCTGAACCAAACCTCCCAGCTGGACCCTTGGCCAAAAGGTCTCAGCCCCACATCCTGAGGCTCCCTCCTCCATATCTGCACAGAGAGGACCTTGGAGAAGGTATATGCAGCGACCCTTAAGCAGTGGTGGGGTTCAGCCGGTTTGTACCGGTTCAGTAGAACCGGTAGCTAAATTTTGCTAAGTTCGGAGAACCGGCTGAATGAACACCGCTTCTGGAAGTCCATTCTAGGCCTGGGAGGGTCCTAGAACGGCCCGACAGAAGTGCATGGATGCCACTTCCAGAAGTTTGTTCTGGGCCTGGGAGGCCTGGAGGAGGCCTCCCAGTCCTAGAACGGCCCACCAGAAGTGCATGGATGCCATTCGAGAAGTCCGTTCTCGGCCTCGGAGACAAGGAGGTGACCTCCCAGGCCTAGAACGGCCCACCAGAAGTGCATAGATGCCACTTCCAGAAGTCTGTTCTGGGACTCGTACGCCTGGAGGAGGCCTCCCAAGCCTAGAACAGCCCGCCAGAAGTGCATGGATGCCACTTCCATAAGTCCCTTCTGGGCCTCAGAGGCCCAGAGGCCTCCCAGGCCTAGAACGGCCTGCCAGAAGTTCATGGATGCCAGTTCCAGAAGTCCCTTCTGGGCCTCGGAGGCCCGGAGGAGGCCTCTCAGGCCTAGAACAGCCGCCAGAAGTGCATGGATGCTACTTCCGGAAGTTTGCTCTGGACCTGGGAGGCCTGGAGGAGGCCACCCAGGCCTAGAACGGCCCACCAGAAGTGCATGGATGCCACTTCCAGAAGTTCATTCTCGGCCTCGGAGACAAGGAGGTGACCTCCCAGGCCTAGAACGGCCCACCAGAAATGCATAGATACCACTTCCAGAAGTCTGTTCTGGGCCTCGGACGCCTGGAGGAGGCCTCCCAGGCCTAGAACAGCCCGCCAGAAGTGCATGGATGCCACTTCCAGAAGTCCCTTCTGGGCCTCGGAGGCCCACAGGAGGCCTCCCAGGCCTAGAACGGCCCGCCAGAAGTGCATGGATGCCACTTCCATAAGTCCCTTCTGGGCCTCGGAGGTCTGGAGGAGGCTTCCCAGGCCTAGAACGGCTGCCAGAAGTGCATGGATGCCACTTCCGCAAGTTCGTTCTAGGCCTTGGAGGTCCAGGCCTGCATCCAATAAGAGAACCGGTTGTTCAGGTATTTGAATCCCACCACTGCCCTTAAGGAAACGTGAACTGCGCCCGGGAAAACAAGGCCGCGTGAGAAAGAAACTCAGGATGGTCCTTTCTTGATTCTCTAATGTATCAAACAGAATAAAATGAGGAAATACTGTCAAGCTTTCAAGATTCTGCTTATTCTTCTATCAAGTAAGCTGAGTCCTAGTGCAGACAGTCCTCAACTAGCAACTATTCGCTTAGTGACCATTCAAAGTTACAACGGCACCCAAAAAAAGTAACTTATGGCTGTTCTTCACACTCAACCACCGTTGCAGCATCCTTGTGGTCACGTCATCAGAATTCAGGCGCTTGGCAACTGACTCATACTTACGACGGCCAGGGTGTAATTCCCTTTTGTGACCTTCCGACAAATAGTCAACGGGGGAGGCCAGATTCGTTTCCCGACCGTGTTTCTAATAAGAACTGCAGCGATTTGCTCAAACACGGTGTCAGGAAAGGTCGTAAAATGGAGCGAAAGTCACTTAACATCTGTCGCGCTTAAATTTTAGGCTCAATTGTGGTCATAAGCTGAGGACTACACTTATTCAGTGGGTGTTTTTCCCGGTAGTTGAAGGGGGGCGGTTATTTTGTGACCTGATCTCCCTTGAAGGACTCACACACACACACACACACACACACACACACACACACACACACACAGACTTTAACCCACGACAACCTCTTGGAATCCGATTCTCCCACAAACTAAAGCCAGCAGCTGTTCTTAAATGAAACACGCAGTCGGTCGTTAAGCGAATCCACCGACCTCCTTCAGCACTTCGCTCTTCATGGAGGAGATCTTGATTTTCATGTCTTCCAGGTCGTGGTCAGGCATGGCCTGGACGTGTGGACACAGGTCGGACTCTTCCAGGGAAGGGAAGACCAGCTCGGCCAACGGAATGTACCACTTGCACTCATACTGCTGGTGTTTTCTGTGGAGGGAAGGCCAAGCTTAGCCTGAACTGGCTCCGGAACGGTCTGGCCTAGCCCCAAAACGACATAGTAGGACAATCCAGCCAATAGGTCGTGGATGGGAGGCCACCAGGAGATCCCAGAGAGCTCACTTCCATATTGTGGGCCAAGAAAAATCCAAGGACCCACCAAGACTCAGCCTGCACTTATCTTTTATCCAAACCACATGGACAGGGAAATCCTTTTTTATATGGCTGACTATTAATTCTATCCTATCCTATCCCATCCCATCCCATCCCATCCTATAATATTCTATTCCATTCTATCCTATTCCATTCCATTTTCTATTTTATTCTAATATTATTCTATTCTATTTTCTATTTTCTATTCCATTCCATTTAATATTTTCTATTCTATTCTATTATTCTTTTCTATTTTCTATTTTGTTCTGTTTCATTCCACTACATTCCTTTCTATTTTCTATTTTCCATTTTCTATTCTATTCTAATATTATTTTCTATATTCTATTCTATTCTGCATTCTCTTCTTTTCTCTTCCATTCCATATATTCTATTCTATTCTATTCTATTCTATTCTATTCTATTCTATTCTATTCTATTCTATTCTATTCTATTCTATTCTATTCATTATATATCTAGGTAAAGGTAAAGGTAAAGGTTCCCCCGCACATGCGTGCTAGTCGTTTCCGACTCTAGGGGCCGGTGCTCATCTCCGTTTCAAAGCTGGAGAGCCAGCGCTTGTCCGAGGATGTCTCCGTGGTCATGTGGCCAGCATGACTAGACGCCAAAGGCACACGGAACGCTGTTCCCTTCCCACCGGAGTGGTCCCTATTTTCCTACTTGCCTTTTTACGTGCTTTCGAACTGCTAGGTTGGCAGAAGCTGGGACGAGTAACAGGCGCTCACTCTGCTATGCGGCACTCGGGATTCGACCCGTCAAACTGCCGACCTTCTGATCTTGCTCAGCCTCCTAACCCACTGAGCCACCGTGTCCCTTATTCTATTCTATTCTATTCTATTCTATTCTATTCTATTCTATTCTATTCTATTCTATTCTATTCTATTCTATTCTATTCTATTCTATTCTATTCTATTCTATTCTATTCTATTCTATTCTCTAATCCAGTATTTTCCAGTTGGGCCACTTTAAGACATGTGGAATTCCAAGAATTCCCCAGCCAGTCTCAAAAGCGGCCAAGGTTAGGAAATTCTGCTTTAATCATTTCCCCGCAGGGTCTCTTCTCCCCACGGCTTCTCTGCAGCCCTCCCTCTTCCCCCAAGCCTCACCCAACGCCCGTCTTCTTCAACTTGGCGCAGAGCAAGACGTCCGTAAAGAGGAAGACGTGGCGCAGCTTGCGAGACCCCTCCGCCACCTCAACCAGGAAGCCATCCTTGACCAGCTGGCGGGTCTGCAAAGGAGGAAGAACGCTTTAAAAAAAAAAAAACCACAACCCCATAACTCCAGAAAGGCACTGTGGCTTTTCCTATAGGACAGGATAGGGCCCGCTCCGAACGGCATGCTCGGAGACTAACTGGGAAACTGGGGACATCTGAACGCCAAGGACGGCCTGTGAAATCAGGGCTTAATTCTAGGTTGAATCACCGATTCTTACCTCGCAGCAACGGAGAGGTTGCTGCAGGCATCAAATTCATTTCCTAAATCCGTCAATCAAATTTATATAGCCCTCCATTTTGTTTCAAAGCAACTCTGAGCAGCGTACAACAATCAGATAGAACCCCAATGTTAAAAAAAAATTACAAACCATTTGTTGTAAAAAAAAACATGATTTTTTACTTTCATTGCATCGTCATTTGGTGGGGTTAGGGATATCTATTTCTGATTATTTTAATGCTCTATCTATCTATCTATCTATCTATCTATCATCTATTTATTTGTTTGTATCTATTTATTACAGTCTGTCTATTTATTACAGTCAGTCTGTCTGTCTGTCTGTCTATTAGTCTGTCTATCTATTAGTCTACCTACCAACCCATCCATCCATCTCTTTCTATCCATCCATTACAGTCAGTCTGTCAGCTGTCTGTCTGTCTGTCTGTCTGTCTGTCTGTCTGTCTGCCTATCTATCTATCATCTCTATTTGTCTGTCTGTCTGTCTGTCTGTCTGTCTGTCTGTCTGTCTGTCTATCTATCTATCTATCTATCTATCTATCTATCTATCTATCTATCTATCTATCTATCAAATTTACAGGCTGTCCATCTTATCTCAAAGTAACTGATTTCTGATGATTTTAAAGCATAGATACATAGATGATAAATAGATAGATAGATAGATAGATAGATAGATAGATAGATAGATATAGATAGAGATACAGACATATAGATATATACAGTATCTTTAAAATCATCAGAAATAATTCAGTATATAAAGTTACCTTGAGGTAAAATGGGCAGCTGGTAAATTTTATAATTTTTTTATATAAAAATATATACATTTTATATAAAATGTAGATAGATAAATAGAATGATGATAAATAGATACAATATAGATATGATATATAAAAAGGTAAAGGTTCCCCCGCACATGCGTGCTAGTCGTTTCCGACACTAGGGGCCGGTGCTCATCTCCGTTTCAAAGCCGAAGAGCCAGCGTTTGTCCGAGGACATCTCCGTGGTCACGTGGCTGGCGTGACTAGACGCCAAAGGCGCACGGAAGGATGTTACCTTCCCACCGGAGTGGTTCCTATTTTTCTACTTGCATTTTTATATGCTTTCGAACTGCTAGGTTGGCAGAAGCTGGGACGAGTAACAGATGCTCACTCTGTTAGGTGGCACTCAGGATTCGACCCGCCAAACTGCCAACCATCTGATCGACAAGCTCAGCGTCTTCACCCACTGAGCCACCGCGTCCCTAGATATGATATATAGATATATACAAATTTTACAGGCCGCCCATCTTACCTCACGGTAACTGACAGAATAAGCTGCCCAGAGTCGCTTCAAAATGAGATGGATGGCAAACAAATTTAATGAACAAATGAATCACAAATCAATTGTTGTTGTTGTTGTTGTTAGCTGCGAAGTCGTGTCCGACCCATCGCGACCCTATGGACAACGTTCCTCCAGGCCTTCCTGTCCTCTACCATCTTCTGGAGTCCATTTAAGCTCACGCCTACTGCTTCAGTGACTCCATCCAGCCACCTCATTCTCTGTCGTCCCCTTCTTCTATTGCCCTCGATCTTTCCCAGCATTAGGCTCTTCTCCAGTGAGTCCTTCCTTCTCATTAGGTGGCCAAAGTATTTGAGTTTTAGCTTCAGGATCTGGCCTTCTAAAGAGCAGTCAGGATTGATCTCCTCTAGGACTGACCGGTTTGATCGCCTTGCAGTCCAAGGGACTCGCAGGAGTCTTCTCCAGCACCATAGTTCAAAGGCCTCAATTCTTTGGCGCTCAGCCTTTCTTATGGTCCAACTTTCACTGCCATACATTGCAACTGGGAAGACCATAGCCTTGACTATACGCACTTTTGTTGACAGGGTGATGTCTCTGCTTTTTAGTGTGCTGTCTAGATTTGCCATGGCTTTCCTCCCAAGGAGCAAGCGTCTTTTATTTTTATTTTATCAGATTTATATACCGCCCTTTCCCTGAGGACTCAGGGCGGTTTACAGGGAATTAAAAATCGAAACATACAAAAGTTAAAAACCAGTTAAAAAATATTAAATTCACCCTGTACACTTAAAAACCCCAGTTAAAAATTTCTCCTCAGCCTGGGCCCGAGAGCTCGAAGTCCCCATGGCTACAGTCCCCATCTGCAGTGATCTTGGAGCCCAGGAAAATAAAATCTGTCACTACCTCCATTTCTTCCCCATCTATTTGCCAGGAATTGAGAGGGCCAGATGCCATGATCTTGGTTTTCTTAATGTTAAGTTTCAACCCAAGTTTTGCACTCTCCTTCTTCACCTGCAACAAGAGGCTCTTTAGTTCTTCTTCACTTTCTGCCATTAGAGTGGTATCATCTGCGTATCTTAGGTTGTTGATATTTCTTCCGGCAATCTTAATTCCAACTTTTGATTCATCTAGCCCTGCCTTTCTCATGATGTGCTCTGCATATAAGTTAAATAGGCAGGGCGACAGTATACAGCCTTGCCGGACTCCTTTCCCAATTTTGAACCAATCAGTGGTTCCATGTCCAGTTCTCACTGTTGCTTCTTGACCCGCATATAGGTTTCTCAAGAGACAAATAAGATGGTCTGGTACGCCCATCTCTTTAAGAACTTGCCACAGTTTGTTATGATCCACACAATCAAAGGCTTTAGCATAGTCAATGAAGCAGAAGTAGATGTTTTTCTGGAACTCTCTAGCTTTCTCCATGATCCAGCGTATGTTGGCAATTTGATCTCTAGTTCCTCTGCCTCTTCGAAATCCTGCCTGTACTTCTGGTAGTTCTCGATCCACATACTGCTGAAGTCTAGCTTGTAGGATTTTAAGCATGACTTTGCTAGCATGAGAAATGAGTGCAATGGTGCGATAGTTTGAACATTCTTTGGCATTGCCTTTCTTTGGAATTGGAATGTAAACTGATCTTTTCCAATCCTGTGGCCACTGTTGAGTTTTCCAAATTTGCTGGCAAATTGAGTGTAGCACTTTTACTGCATTGTCTTTTAAGATTTTGAATAGCTCAGCTGGAATACTGTCACCTCCACTAGCTTTGTTGTTGCTCAGCTTTTCTAAGGCCCACTTCACTTCACATTCTAGGATGTCTGGCTCAAGGTCAGTGACCACCTCATTGTGATTATCTGGGACGTTAAGCTCATTCTTGTATAGTTCTTCTGTGTAATTTTGCCACCTCTTCTTAATCTCTTCTGCCTCTGTTAGGTCCCTGCCATTTTGGTCCTTTATCATGCCCATTTTTGCATTAAACGTTCCCTTCATCTCTCCAATTTTCTTGAAAAGATCTCTGGTCCTCCCTATTCTATTGTTTTCTTCTATTTCTTTGCATTGTTCATTTAAGAAGGCATTCTTATCTCTTCTAGCTATTCTCTGGAATTCTGCATTCAATTGGGTGTATCTTTCTTTTTCTCCCTTGCCTTTCGCTTCCCTCCTTTCCTCAGCTATTTGCAAAGCTTCCTCAGACAGCCATTTTGCTTTCTTGCATTTCTTTTTCTTTGGGATGGTTTTGGTTGCTACCTGTTGTACAATGTCGCGAACCTCTGTCCATAGTTCTTCAGGCACTCTGTCTATCAGATCTAATTCCTTAAATCTATTTGTCACCTCTACTGTATATTCGACAGGGATATGATTTAATTCATACCTGAGTGGCCTAGTGCTTTTCCCTACTTTCTTCAGTTTAAGCCTAAACTTTGCAAGGAGAAGCTCATGGTCTGAGCCACAGTCAGCTCCTGGTCTTGTTTTTACTGACTGTATAGAGCTTCTCCATCTTTGGCTGCAGAGCATATAGTCAATCTGATTTCTGTGTTGACCGTCTGGTGGTGTCCATGTGTAGAGCCGTCTCTTGGGTTGTTGGAAAAGAGTGTTTGCTATGACCATCGTATTCTCTTGACAAAATTCTATCAGCCTGTGCCCTGCTTCATTTTGTACTCCAAGGCCAAACTTGCCTGTTATTCCAGTTATCTTTTGGCTTCCTACTTTAGCATTCCAATCCCCCATGATGATAAGGACATCGTTTTTTGGTGTTAGTTCTATAAGGTGCTGTAGGGCTTCATAGAACCGGTCAATTTCATCCTCTTCAGCACTGGTGGTTGGGGCATAGACTTGGACTACTGTGATATTGAATGGTTTGCCTTGGATTCGAACTGAGATCATTCTGTCATTTTGAGGATTGTATCCCAGTATTGCTTTTCCTACTCTTTTATTGACTATGAAGGCTACTCCATTTCTTCTGAGGGATTCTTGCCCGCAGTAGTATACCTGATGGTTATCTGAATTAAATTCACCCATTCCTGTCCATTTTAGTTCGCTGATGCCTAAGATGTCGATGTTCAGTCTTGTCATCTCTTGTTTGACCACGTCCAGCTTTCCTTGGTTCATGGATCTTACATTCCAGGTTCCTATGGAGAAAACATCTTTACAGCATCGGACTTTCCTTTCACCACCAGACACATCCACAGCTGAGCGTCCTTTCGGCTTTGGCCCAGTCGCTTCATTCTTTCTGGCGCTACTAGTACTAGCCCTCTGCTCTTCCCCAGTAGCATATTGGACGCCTTCCGACCTGAGGGGCTCATCTTCCAGCGTCATATCGTTTTGCCTTTTGGTACTGTCCATAGGGTTTTCATGGCAAAGATACTGGAGTGGGTTGCCATTTCCTTCTCCAGTGGATCACGTTTTGTCAGAACTCTCTGCTATGACCTGTCCGTCTTGGGTGACCCTGCACGGCATAGCTCATAGCTTCATTGAATTACGCAAGCCCCTTCGCCACGACAAGGCAGTAATCCATGAAGGGGCACAAATCAATAATCATTATTAAAAACAGTTTTTAAAACATTACAAATGTTCACACACGGCCTTAGAACCCTACAACAGCCGTGCCGACTCCCTCCCGAGGCACTGCACTCATCCTGATCGCGTGGATGGGTTTCTTAACTCTGATAGAGCCTCCAGTCACAGAGGCAGTATATCTTGGAATCTTGGCAACCTCCACCTAGAGAGGAATCTGCTTTGGAAAGAATTCATGGCTGACTATTGGTTGGGAACCCATTCTAGTGTAGAGAGAAAGAGAGAGAGAGTCTGTCTTTTTTTTTTTTTTAGGAACCCCCAAAATGCCTCACGCCTGATATCACACCCAACGGCCCACTTGCCTCTCCTTTCGGGGTAGTGACAGCCGTTCTGCGAGGATCGATGTCCTCATTGATGCTGGAGAGGAAATTCTGGGAAATCCGAAGGGCGTCCTGCAGAAGTGGGTAATCGGGGTGGTCGGCCGGCGTGTGCTTCAGCAGATCCTGGAGACACCCCCCCAAAAAAGCATTTTTTTAAAAAAATCATCACATCATAACAGAGTTGGAAGGGACATTGTAGGTCATCTACTCTGACCCCCTCCTCCCGCCCAAGCAGCAGACCCTACTACACCATTCCTGACAGACATGGTCAGATCCTGGATGCCAAAGCCAGCTTCCCCATTACACAGGCAGTCCTCGACTTTCAACGGTTCATTTAGTGGCCGTTCAGTGTCACAACGGCCTTGAGAAAAAGTGGCTTATGACCGCTTTCCACACTTACGACCGTTGCCACAGTCAAAATTCAGAGACTTGGCAACTGACTCACATTTGTGACGGTTGTAGCATCCCCTTTTGTGACCTTCTGACAGTAAGTCGGTAAAGTCAAGTCAATGAGGGAGGCCAGATTTGCTTAACAAATATGTGATTCATTTAACAACTGCACGGATTCACTTAATGACTGCAACAGGGGGAAAAAAAGTCACGAAAATCAGGGCCAGTCACATGATGACTCTTTAGGCCAGGGGTAGGCAACCTTGGCTCATGGACTTCAACTCCCAGAATTCCTGAGCCAGCATGGCTCAGCATGGAAACCTCTCCATTTCCCCTCAGCATGGCTGGCTCAGGAATTCTGGGAGTTGAAGTCCACAAGTCATGAAGGAGCCATAGTTCCCCCATGATGGCTCAGGAATTCTGGGAGTTGAAGTCCACCAGTCATAAAAGAGCCAAGGTTACTTACCCCTGCCTTAGGCTTAGCCATGCAAGTTCCCGCCCAATGGCAGTCGTAAGTTGAGAAGGACCATAAGCTTATTATAAAAGATCCTCAGAGCCTTCCACATTTGAAGACTGCAACACACTGATTGTCGTCTTTATAAATTAGTCTATAAAAAGGAGTGCCCCATTTTCACAAGGAGCCCCCAGGCAACTTAGGTATCCCCCAGCTGATCTAGCAGGAGCCCATCTCCCAGAATTCTCTGCGGCTGGTTTGGCAGGGCATTCGGGGATTCCCAGACTGTAAAACACTGGAGAACCTTTAGTTGCAAAATGGCTGCCTGGGGTCACCAGCCCAGTGCCATCTCTCCATCTGCAAAATTGGGGCAACAAAACACCCGCACTTTTTTAAGGATTAGAAATAGAATAGAATAGAATAGAATAGAATAGAATAGAATAGAATAGAATAGAATAGAATAGAATACGAATAGAAAAGGAGCAGAGTAGAATAGAATAGAATTAAAATAAGAATAGAATAGAATTAAAATAAGAATAGAATAGAATAGAATAGAATAGAATAGAATAGAACAATGAATAGAATATAGAACACAGTAGAATATAGAATAGAATAGAATACAATAGAATATAGAAGAGAAGAGAAAATAGAATAATGAATAGCATATAGAACAGAATAGAATATAGAATAGAATAGAATATAGAATAGAATAGATTAGAATAATGAATAGAATAGAATACAGGTAAAGGTAAAGGTAAAGGTTCCCCCGCACATGCGTGCTAGTCGTTTCCGACTCTAGGGGCCGGTGCTCATCTCCGTTTCAAAGCCGAAGAGCCAGCGCTTGTCCGAGGACGTCTCCGTGGTCATGTGGCCGGCATGACTAGACGCCAAAGGCGCACGGAACGCTGTTACCTTCCCACCGGAGTGGTCCCTATTTTTCTACTTGCATTTTTACGTGCTTTCGAACTGCTAGGTTGGCAGAAGCTGGGAACAGGCGCTCACTCTGTTATGCGGCACTCGGGATTCGACCCGCCAAACTACCGACCTTCTGATCGACAAGCTCAGCGTCCTAACCCACTAAGCCACCGCATCCCTTAGAATAGAATATAGAATAGAATAGAATAGAATAGAATATAGAATATAGAATATAGAATATAGAATATAGAATATAGAATAGAATAGAATAGAATAGAATAGAATAGAATAGAATAGAATAGAATAGAATAGAATAGAATAGAATAGAATAGGAGTAACAGAGTAGGAAGGGACCGAGGTCTTCTAGTCCAACCCCCTGCTCAAGCAGGAGACCCTGACCTAAGCTTTCTTTCCTTCACGACCACCCCAAATTCCCTGTGGGGTTTTACTCACTTGTAACACACTGGTGCTTCGAGCAACTCGATTTATAGGCTTATACAGCAACGCTATAAATGAAGAAAAGAGGGGGGGAAATGATTATGAGAATAAGGAATGTGTCAGGAGGAGGAATAAAGAAATAAATCTTTTTCAACAGCTCTGTTGCTAATAAATTTACATTCATGCTCCTTTGTAGCAACCCCCCCTCCCTCTCTTCAACTACATCAAAAATGGTAAATCGATAGTCCTCGACTTTATGACCAGAATTGCAGGGGTCTTCCAACTTGGCTCTTTTATGACTTGTGGACCAACTCAGCATGCCTGGCTGAGGAATTCTGGGAGTTGAAGTCCACAGGTCATAAAAGGGCCAAGTTGGAAGACCCCAGCTTGTGGACTTCAACTCCCAGAATTCCTCAGCCAGGCACGCTGGCTGAGGAATTCTGGGAGTTGAAGTCCACAAGTCATAAAAGGGCCAAGTTTGAAGAGCCTTGCAGAATTGGGACTAGAATTTCCATCGCTACGCAAGGCGCTTGAGTAAGTCAGTTGCACCCGGTTTTTTGATGGTTTTTTTTTTGCTAGGTTGTTAAGTGAATCATTGCAGTCCTTAAGTGAATCGTAGTCACTAAGCAAATTTGGCTTCCCCCATTGACTTTGCTTAACAGAGGCTAGCTGGGAAGGTTATAAAAGGGGATCACGTGACCTTAGCATGTTGCAACCGTCCTAAGTCCACGCCAGTTTCCAATTGCCCAAATCATTCACGGCCAGAGGAAGAACCAGTTGTAAGTGTGAGGACTGGTCACAGAGCGAGTCACATTTTCCAGCACTGTCATAATTTCAAACGGTAGCTAAATGAATGGCCGTTAAGTTGAGGACTGTCTGTATCGTTTCAATGCACAAATAAACCATGTCCATTTCCTCCCCCCCCAAAAAACAAGTAAGGTGCAAAACATTAACAACAACAAAATCACACTTTTCCGGCTCATTTTTTCTGCACCTGGAGCGGTTTTATTGATTGCATTTTTAATTAATCAATGATCAATAATTTAATGCATCACACCCTCACATCCACTTTCTGCTCTTCCAAATTTTTGATAGAAAACCATCGATATCCCTAACAGGAAAAAGTTACAGGTAATCCTCGACTTACGATGATTCATTTAGTGACCATTCAGTCACAACAGCATTGAAAAAAGGGACTTTTACAGCCTCCCCTGTAGTCACATGGTCAAAATCCAGGCAAGCTTGGCAACCGACGTGATCCCCTTTTGTGACTTCTTTAGGACGAGCAAAGTCCAGATTCATTTAGTAACCGGGTTACTAATTTATCAACTGCGGTGACTCGCTTAACAACCAAAAAGGTCGTCCCATGGGGCAAAACCCACTTAACCATTTTTTTCCCCACTTAACGATGTAAATTTGGGTTCCGTCGCGGTCGTAAGTCAAGATACCCATTTACTGAGCTTTGCGCCCAGCTCCTCCAAAAGTTGTGCTTATACAACAAAATTGCTTCTCGGCCGTTCCTCCTTTATTTTCGTGAAACCAATCGCGTTGTGTTCTCTGCTGAAACATTTAACACAAAAACACACACACACACCGTGGGAATGTGGGTTTTTGTTTTTTTCTGCTAATGGCAGATTAGATGGTTGGCTGCATTCTGACTGTGCGGCCAGATTGCCATTCGATCTGTGGGCAAAGCCGGGTGGGATTTTAAATAAAACGGCAACTCTACCCTAATCCGCATGAAAGGGGACGACATTCCTTTTTTTATTTTTATTTCTCCTTACGTCATTCCTGGAGTTGAACTCACTTTTGCTGGGGGAGAGGAAGAAAATATTTAGTACTTTTAGTTCAGTGTGGGTATGAAACGGAGCAAAAACTGGGGGGGGGGAGTTCCCCCTCTGCTTTTCTTCAAAAAAATACCTCTTCCAGGAGATGTTGAGATAAGGGGAATTTTGGTTATTTGGAAATCAGTTGAAAATAAGGATTTTATCTGTTCAATATTTAAAAATTAGACTTAAAAGGGAAAAGAAAATTAATTATTACGAATAGGTTTGATTTATTGATTAACCCAGGCAATATATATATATATATATATATATATATATATATATATATATATATATATATATATATATATATATATATATATATAATGGTTTTGATTTATTAAAGGGGGATATTGTAGATGGTTTAATATGGGAAATAGATAACTCTTAGGAAATAGAACAAGATTACATTCAAATAGATAAAAATGTGTATTTTAGATATTATAGTTTGTTATGAAGTGAGACAAGGGGAATCTTGGTTGCCCAAAGTCTGAAAATTATAAACATCAAAGGTTAAATTGGAATATTGAGGAGAAAGTAAAAACTGAGTAAAAATTAATAACAGGATATGGATTGTTCATGAAGATTGATTGAATGTAATTAAGATATGTATGTGAAAAATTTATTGATAAATGTAATAGTGATATTTTTATTGAGTTGATATAATTAGAAATGTACTAGCTTGAATACGAGACAGTAAATGTTAAGGGAAAAAGAGAAGAAATATTTGATGTTGTAATTTGAGAATTGTACTAAAGATTTTGTTATCGAATTTTTGATTAACCCAATCACCACGTTGCTTTTCAAACACTCAAATGTAAAATTGGAAAATTAATAAAATATTATTTTTTTAAAAAAATTCCTCTTCCCAAAAGGAAATTTTAAAAAAGCATCGCACACCAGAATTCTTACTGAGGTTGTAAGAGGCAGTCCTCCACTTATGATGGTTCATTAGTGACCATTCAAAGTTACAACGGCACTGGAAAGGTGACATCTGACCATTTTTCACTCTTACGACCGTCGCCGTATTCCCCTGTGGTCACGTGATTTACATTCGGACGCTTGGCAACTGACTCACATTTATGACGGCCGTGGAGTCCTGGGGGGGGATGTCACGTGATCCCCTTTTGTCCCTTCTAACAAGCAAAGTCCATGGAGCAAGCCAGATTCACTTAACAGTCATATGACTCTCTTAACAACGGCATTGATTCCCTTAACGACGACGGCAAGAAAGGTCGTAAAATGGGACAAAAACTCACTTAACAACTTTCTCGTTTAGCAACAGAAATTTTGGGCTCAATTGTCGTCCTAAGTCAAGGACTTCCTGTACTATGACAGTCGCAGCATCCCCGGGCTCACGTGATCCCCTTTTGCGACCTTCTGACAAGCAAAGTCCACGGGGGAAGCTGGATTCGCTTAACGACCCTGTTACTCACTTAACAGCTGCAGCGATTCACTTAACAACCGTGGCAGGAAATGTCGTAAAATGGGGCAAAATTCACTTAATGACTGTCTTGCTTAGTGACAGAAATTGTGGTCGTAGGTTGAGGACTACTTGTCCTCAAGAATTCTGGGAATTGAAGTCCACAAGTCTTAAACTGACCACAGTTGGACATCTCTGGTTTACGCCAAAAACATTTTGCACACCCAGCTAGTTTCTGACTTCTGCTGGGGACAACTTCTCCTTTAACACCCAGCCTCTCTTCACAATTAAACCCACAAATAAAGAGAAAAAAAAATATTTCTTTCTTAAATTTATACACTGACACTTTCTCGCCATCGGGAAAGATTCTGCATTTTTCAGGACAAAAGTCAGGGACCTGAAATGGGCTAAACTAGGAAATCCAGCCACCAGGAGCAGACAACGCTAGCTACTACCCAGTGCATGGTGCGTGTCCGTCCCCCCCTCCAAGAACGGAGCCCCCATTAAAACATGCTTTAAGAGGGGTGGAATTCCACTCCCAGAATTCCCCAGCCAGCTTGCTTTAAGAGGAGTGGACTTCAATTCCCAGAATTCCCCAGCCAGCATGCATTAAGAGGGGTAGGCTTCCACTCCCAGAATCCCCCAGCCAGCCTTCTTTAAGAGGGGTGGGCTTCCACTCCCAGAATTCCCCAGCCAGCCTGCTTTAAGAGGGGTGGGCTTCCACTCCCAGAATCCCCCAGCCAGCCTGCTTTAAAGAGGGGTGGGCTTCCACTCCCAGAATCCCCCAGCCAGCCTGCTTTAAGAGGGGTGGGCTTCCACTCCCAGAATTCCCCAGCCAGCATGCTTTAAGAGGGGTGGACTTCCACTCCCAGAATCCCCCAGCCAGCCTGCTTTAAGAGGGAAGGACTTCCACTCCCAGAATCCCCCAGCCAGCCTGCTTTAAGAGGGGTGGGCTTCCACTCCCAGACTCCCCCAGCCAGCCTGCTTTAAGAGGGGTGGGCTTCCACTCCCAGACTCCCCCAGCCAGCCTGTTTTAAGAGGGGTGGGCTTCCACTCCCAGAATCCCCCAACCAGTCATGCTTCAAGAGGGGCGGACTTCCACTCCCAGAATTCCTTTGCAAGCATCTCGCCAACCTGGAGCTGAGACCCCACCCCCACCCCCGCCATTCCCATAGGAGAAATGGAAGGAAAAGGATGCTACCCAGTCTGCGGGCCCCCAAATTCCAACCCTCGACTGGGGGGTGGGACGGGCGAGGAATGGTTTCTGGCAGTGGAAGCCGGGTGAGCTAAACCAGGGAAGCCCCCTCCTCAAATCACATAACTGTTTTCAAAGAGAGCGGCTTGTAGCCCTGAACAGCTGCCAAGAAGACCCCCACACACACACCTCCTTCCCCCATGTCCTCAGAGTTAGGAGTCCCCAACCTCGAAGGAGACAAAGGGGGGGCGCATGAATCCCGCCCCCTCCCCAATTCACCAAGGGATCCAAATGGAGCAAAATAAAGGAGAAACAGGGGACACACCCCCTTTTTCTCCATCCAGGTAATTGCTGGGGAGAGAGACCCTCGGACCACCTCCTCCCCTCCCCCCCGTTCACCAACCGCTGGCCGAGCTCCCCACCTTTTCACACACACCCAAATATTGCTTAGGAAAGCCCCCCCCCACCAAGACCAGACCAGCCTTGAAATTTTGAGGAACAAAGAAAACCCGCTGAGCAAGGTGAGAAGGAGACAAGAAAAAAAAGACCCTTCCTCATTTTTCCTCCCCCCCCTATTTCCTGACATGACAAAGACAAAGACAAAGCCTTGGCCGCTGTCCCCCTCCCCACGCCCCTCTCGGACATTTTAGAGTAGGGGGTCAACAACCAGCAGCCCTGGCAAGGCAAGCCCCCTCGGAGGGATGCGCTCCTGCTAAGAAGACCCCTCCCCACACACACACACACTCCCCCTGCCCAGCTCTTAGGGGAGAAGGAGAGGGGGTGAGATAAGGGGAAGGGGTCACCTGCAGAAGCCCACCCACCGTAGGTGCAGTTACAGCAAAAGCGAACGATGAGCAGTATCTCCATGGCACCATCATCGCGGCACCGGGGGTCCGCCAGCTCCAGAGGTGGAAGAAAGAGAGAGAGAGAAAGAGAGAAAGAGGAAGAGAAGGGGAGGGAGGAGTGAGGGGCTGCCAGACAGCGCCAGCATGCCAAACAGGGAAGCCCCCTCCTCGCTCTCTCTCCCTCCCTCCCTCCCTCGCTCTCTCTCCTCTCTTCACTCTCTTTCTCTTCTCTCTTTCTCTTTTCTCTCTTCCCTTTCTCCCTCTTTCCTTCTCTTTTATTTCTTTTTTCTCTCTTCAGTCTTTTTTTTCCTCTCTTCCCTCTTTCTCTTCCCCTTTCTCTCTTTTCTTCTTCTCTTTTTCTCTCTATTTCTTTTTTCTCTCTTCCCTCTTTTTTCTCTTCTCTTCTATTTCTTTTTTTCTCTCTTCCCTCTTTCTTTTTTCTCTTCTCTTCTATTTCTTTTTTCTCTCTCTTCAGTCTTTCTGACTTTCTTCTCTCTTCCCTCTCTCTCTTCCCCATTTTACTCTTCTCTCTCCTCTTCACTTCTCTCTCTCTATATATATATTTCTGTTTTTCTTTCTTCCCCTCTCTTTCTGTCTTTCTTTTCTCTTCTCTCTCTCTCTATATATATATATTTCCTTTTTTCTTTCTCTTCCCTCTCTTCGTCTTTCTATCTCTTCTCTTCTCTTCTTTTCTTTTCTCTTCTCTTTATTTCTTTTTTCTCTTTCCCTTCCCTCTCTTTGTATCTCTCTTTTTTTCTCTCTCTTCCCTCTCTTTCTCTACACACACACACACACACACACACACACCGGTCTTTCTCTCTTTCATTTCCCCCCTTCTCTCTCTCTTACTCTCTTCCCAGGAAACTGGTAAAAGGGTTCTTTCTGCAACCAGCAATCTTGGTTTGTTGTGGGCACCCCAAAAGAGCAGGCAAGGGGAGGCAGGAAAAGATGGGGAGATGCCATCTGACACCCCAAAATGCTACCCTTTCCCCCCAAACTCCCCCTCCCCACAAAAAGAGGAGAAGCTGGTTACCTTCCATGGTGACAAAACTGTGGGTCCCCTTGACTTTCAGCTCCTGTAAAACGGAAAACATCAGCAGAAGCCAGCATGGCAATGGGGGACCCTGCCCCCCCAAAAAAGAAGCTCCCTCTAGCAGAGGTCAAAGGGGGGTGCCCCAAAGCAGGGGCATCGAGGGGGCCAGCTGCAGCTTTGGAGTCGAGGCAGTTTTTCCTGGCTTGGTCCTTTTCTCATCATTTTCCAAGGAGGAGGGGGGGGAAATATAACTAACTCCCAGCAAGCCTAAAGGAGAGGGTCGCTGAGGGTGGTCTCGGAAAGAGGAAGGGTCTCGGAGGGCGTGCAAAAGGGACTTGCAAGCACAGCAAACACCAACGGCTGCAGCCAGGGCCAAAGACACAATTGCGCACAAACACACCAGGGTATGGGAAGGAAGGATTTCGAGATAAAGATTCTGGAAAGGAAAAAAAAAACAGTGGATTTAAGAAAGGGGAATATTTGTAGCTCAGGGTTGACATGAGGGGTGTCCTTGGTGTTCTCTGAGCTTGGTGGTTTTCCTTGCAGACGTTTCATGACCCAACTAGCTAACATCATCAGTGTGAGGAGGAGGAGGAGGAAGATTGTGGGGTCCTTGGTGTTCTCTGAGCTGGGTGGTTTTCCTTGCAGACGTTTCATGACCCAACTAGCTAACATCATCAGTGTGAGGAGAAGGAGGAGGAGGAGGATTGTGGGGTCCTTGGTGCTCTCTGAGCTTGGTGGTTCTCTTGCAGACATTTCATGACCCAACTAGCTAACATCATAAGTGCTGGGAGGAGGAGGAGGAGGAGGACTATGGGATCCTTGGTGTTCTCTGACCTTGATGGTTTTCCTTGCAGATGTTTCATGACCCAACTAGCTAACATCATCAGTGTGAGGAGAAGGAGGAGGAGGAGGATTGTGGGGTCCTTGGTGTTCTCTGAGCTGGGTGGTTTTCCTTGCAGACATTTCATGACCCAACTAGCTAACATCATCAGTGTGAGGAGGAGGAGGAGGAGGAAGAGGATTGTGGGGTCCTTGGTGTTCTCTGAGCTTGGTGGTTTTCCTTGCAGACGTTTCATGACCCAACTAGCTAACATCATCAGTGTGAGGAGGAGGAGGAGGAGGAAGATTGTGGGGTCCTTGGTGTTCTCTGAGCTTGGTGGTTCTCTTGCAGACGTTTCATGACCCAACTAGCTAACATCATAAATGCTGGGAGGAGGAGGAGGTGGAGGAGGACGAGGACAAGGACAAGGACTATGGGATCCTTGGTGCTCTCTGAGCTTGGTGGTTCTCTTGCAGACGTTTCATGACCCAACTAGCTAACATCATAAATGCTGGGAGGACGAGGAGGAGGAGGTGGAGGAGGACGAGGACAAGGACAAGGACTATGGGATCCTTGGTGCTCTCTGAGCTTGGTGGTTCTCTTGCAGATGTTTCATGACCCAACTAGCTAACATCATAAATGCTGGGAGGAGGAGGAGGAGGAGGAGGAGGAGGAGGAAGATTGTGGGGTCCTTGGTGTTCTCTGAGCTTGATGGTTTTCCTTGCAGACGTTTCATGACCCAACTAGCTAACATCATAAATGCTGGGAGGAGGAGGAGGAGGAGGAGAATTGTGGGGTCCTTGGTGCTCTCTGAGCTTGGTGGTTCTCTTGCAGATGTTTCATGACCCAACTAGCTAACATCATAAATGCTGGGAGGAGGAGGAGGAGGAGGAGGAGGAGGACTATGGGATCCTTGGTGTTCTCTGAGCTTGATGGTTTTCCTTGCAGACGTTTCATGACCCAACTAGCTAACATCATAAGTGTGAGGAGAAGGAGGAGGAGGAGGATTGTGGGGTCCTTGGTGTTCTCTGAGCTTGGTGGTTTTCCTTGCAGACGTTTCATGACCCAACTAGCTAACATCATCAGTGTGAGGAGGAGGAAGTTTGTGGGGTCCTTGGTGTTCTCTGAGCTTGGTGGTTCTCTTGCAGACGTTTCATGACCCAACTAGCTAACATCATAAGTGCTGGGAGGAGGAGGAGGAGGAGGAGGAGGTGGAGGAGGACAAGGACAAGGACAAGGACTATGGGATCCTTGGTGCTCTCTGAGCTTGGTGGTTCTCTTGCAGACGTTTCATGACCCAACTAGCTAACATCATAAATGCTGGGAGGAGGAGGAGGAGGAGGAGGAGGAGGTGGAGGAGGACGAGGACAAGGACAAGGACTATGGGATCCTTGGTGCTCTCTGAGCTTGGTGGTTCTCTTGCAGACGTTTCATGACCCAACTAGCTAACATCATAAATGCTGGGAGGAGGAGGAGGAGGAGGAGGAGGTGGAGGAGGACGAGGACAAGGACAAGGACTATGGGATCCTTGGTGCTCTCTGAGCTTGGTGGTTCTCTTGCAGATGTTTCATGACCCAACTAGCTAACATCATAAATGCTGGGAGGAGGAGGAGGAGGAGGAGGAGGAGGAGGAGGAGGAGGAGGAGGAGGAGGAGGAGGACGACGACTATGGGATCCTTGGTGTTCTCTGAGCTTGATGGTTTTCCTTGCAGACATTTCATGACCCAACTAGCTAACATCATCAGTGTGAGGAGGAGGATTGTGGGGTCCTTGGTGCTCTCTGAGCTTGGTGGTTCTCTTGCAGATGTTTCATGACCCAACTAGCTAACATCATAAATGCTGGGAGGAGGAGGAGGAGGAGGAGGAGGAGGAGGAGGAGGAGGAGGAGGAGGACGACGACGACTATGGGATCCTTGGTGTTCTCTGACCTTGATGGTTTTCCTTGCAGACATTTCATGACCCAACTAGCTAACATCATCAGTGTGAGGAGGAGGAGGAGGAGGAGGAGGATTGTGGGGTCCTTGGTGCTCTCTGAGCTTGGTGGTTCTCTTGCAGATGTTTCATGACCCAACTAGCTAACATCATAAATGCTGGGAGGAGGAGGAGGAGGAGGAGGAGGAGGAGGAGGAGGAGGAGGACGACGACGACAACTACTATGGGATCCTTGGTGTTCTCTGACCTTGATGGTTTTCCTTGCAGACATTTCATGACCCAACTAGCTAACATCATCAGTGTGAGGAGGAGGAGGAGGAGGAGGATTGTGGGGTCCTTGGTGCTCTCTGAGCTTGGTGGTTCTCTTGCAGACGTTTCATGACCCAACTAGCTAACATCATAAATGCTGGGAGGAGGAGGAGGAGGAGGAGGAGGAGGAGGAGGAGGAGGAGGAGGAGGAGGAGGAGGAGGAGGACGACGACGACTCTGGGGTCCTTGGTGCTCTCTGAGCTTGGTGATTTTCTTGCAAACATTTCATGACCCAACTAGGGAACAATATCAGTGCTAGAAGGGTGGGGGTGGGGGGTTGTGGAGAGGAGGAGGACTCTGGGGTCCTTGGTGCTCTCTGAGCTTGGTGATTTTCTTGCAAACATTTCATGACCCAACTAGCTAACATCATCAGTGCTAGGAGGAGGAAGAGGAGGAGGAGAACTCAGAGACCACCAAGGACCCCTCAAATGTGGATTAGCAGAGGTGGAGATCATGGTCTTCGCTAGAGGTTTTTAAGGAGAGACTGGACAGCCATTTCTCCGGGATAGTACAGGTAGTCCTCAACTTACGACCATAATTGTGCCCAAAATTTCTGTTGCTAAGTGAGACAGTTTTTAATTCAGTTTTGTCCCATTTTGCGATCTTTCTTGCCACTGCGGTTCAGTGAATCCCTCCGGTTGTTAAGTTAGTCACACAGTTGTTAAGTGAATCTGGCTTCCCCCATTGACTTTGCTTGTCAGAAGGTCGTAAAAGGGGATCACGTGACACTTCTGGGACACTGCGACCATCGTAAATACGATTCGGTCGCTAAGCGTCCAAATTTTGATCACGTGACCACGGGGAGGCTACAATGGTCATAAGTGTGAGAAACAGCCATAAGTCACTTTTTTCAGTCCCGTCGTGACTTCGGTCACTAAACAAATGGATTTTAAACTGAGGACTATCTGTATTCTGTAGGCAACACACCAATTCTGCCTCGATCGGCCTAGAAAATTCAAAAATAAGCACAGACAGCTATTTCACTGATGTATTCCCTAGTACGGGTGATCCTTGACTTAAAGCCATTCATTTAGTGACCGTTTGAAGCTACAACAGCACTGGGAAAAGTGACTTATGACCAGTCCTCACACTTACGACCGTCGCAGCATTCAGGGATCAGAATCTAGATGCTTGCCTAACAGGCATGCACTATCCCGGGGCCATTTGTCTGAAATGGTATATAGGGTTTCATGCCTGAGCAGGGGGTTGGACTAGATGACCTTCAAGGTCCCTTCCAACTTTATTATTATCATTAATCCCTGGTTTGCTTGCAACAAGCAAAGTCAGTGCAGGAAGCCGGATTCGCTTAACGACCACATAGTCCGCTTAACAATTGTAGTGATTTGCTTAACAACCCATGCTAAAAATCTGGGCACTTGGCAACCGGCATGAATTTACCACGGTTGCAGGATCCCTGGGTCACATGACCAACATTTACGATCTTCCTAGCCGGCTTCTGACAAGTAAAGTCAACGAGGGAAGGCAGATTCGTTTAACGACAGTGGCAAAAAGGTCATAAAATCGGGCCCAACTTGCAGTGATGGAAATTCCGCTCATAAATTGAGGCCTACCCAGTGGTGGGATTCAAATATGGGAACAACCAGTTCTCTGTGTGGATGCCACTTCCGGAAGTCCATTCTGGGCCTGGGCAACAAAAAATTAGCTACCAGTTCAGCAGAACTGGTGCAAACTGGCTGAATCCCACCACTGGGCCTACCTGTATCTTTGCTTGTATTAATCTAGACCAGGGGTCTTCCAACTGGGCCCTTTTATGACTTGTGGACTTCAACTCCCAAAATTACTCAGCCAGGTATCCTGGCTGAGGAATTCTGGTAGTTGAAGTCCACAAGTCATGAAAGGGCCCAGTTGGAAGACCCCTGTCTCAAAGCATCCTGGCTGAGGAATTCTGGAAGTTGAAGTCCGCAAGTCATAAAAGGGCCCAGTTGGAAGACCCCTGTCTCAAAGCATCCTGGCTGAGGAATTCTGGTAGTTGAAGTCCACAAGTCATGAAAGGGCCCAGTTGGAAGACCCCTGTCTCAAAGCATCCTGGCTGAGGAATTCTGGAAGTTGAAGTCCGCAAGTCATAAAAGGGCCAAGTTGGAAGACCCCTGTCTTAAAGCATCCTGGCTGAGGAATTCTGGGAGTTGAAGTCCGCCAGTCCTAAAAGGGCCAAGTGGGAAGACCCCTGTCTTAAAGCATCCTGGCTGAGGAATTCTGGGAGTTGAAGTCCCCAAGTCATCAAAGGGCCAAGTTGGAAGACCCCTGATCTAGACAGCACCACTGCTATCCACAATGACAACTTTCTGACACATTTGTGCTTCTAATTCGGAAAACAGAGCAATAACCCAGCCATAACCTAGAACAGGGGTCGGCAACCTTGGCTCTTTTATGACTCGCGGACTTCAACTCCCAGAATTGGGAGTTGAAGTCCGCGAGTCATAAAAGAGCCAAGGTTGCCTACCCCTGACCTAGAACTAAGGAGAAATTTCCTGACAGTTAGAACAGTTAACCAGTGGAACAACCTGCCTCCAGAAGCTGTGAATGCTCCAACACTGGAAGTTTTTAAGAAGAGACTGGACAGCCATTTGTCTGAAATGGTATAGGGTTTCCTGCCTTAGCAGGAGGTTGGACTAGATGACCTCCAAGGTCCCTTCCAACTACTTCTTCTTCTTCTTCTTCTTCTTCTTCTTCTTCTTCTTCTTCTTCTTCTTCTTCTTCTTCTTCTTCTTCTTCTTCTTCTTCTTCTTATTATTATTATTATTATTATTATTATTATTATTATTATTATTATTATTATAAAATAATTATAACTGTCCTATTCTTGCTGAGATTGGAATTCACACCACCGTCAACTTTAGACGGGGACCAAAAATATGAATTTACACAATCAAAGAAACAAACAAAAATTGGAACATTGGAGAATCGTAGTGGATAATATCCTTTTTGTCAATCTTTTTTTAAATAAAGGGTAAGGATTCTGAAGCCAAGATTGGACACCTCTGTGTTTAAGATTAATGATGCTCCCTTGCTCTGATACCAATTTTTAATGCCTTTATTTTCTGTTTTTTTAAAAAAACCTTGTACCCTATTATTGTTATTACTGATATATCTATAATAAATAACTTTTTTTAAAAAAAAGGACAAGCTGCTTATAGGTAGCCCTTGATTTAGGACCACAGTTAAGCCCAAAATTTCCGCTTCTAAGCAAAACCGTTAAGTGAGTTTTTGCCCCATTTTACGACCTTTCTTGCCACCGTTGTTAAGGGAATCCTTACACTTGTTAAGTGAGTAACATAACTGTTATGTGAATCTGGCTTCCCCATTGACTTTGCTTGTCAGACGGTCGCAAAAGGGGAATCACGTGACCCCAGGATACGGCAACCCTCATCAATATGAGTTAGTTGAGGGGGGATTGGTGGGGTTTTTACTGTCATTTTATTGGGGTTTTTATTATGTATTAACTGTTTTTTAATGGGCATGTATTTAATTACTTTTTAACTTTTGTAATTCTGTGTTTTTATTCTTGCCCTGTACACCGCCCTGAGTCCTTCGGGAGAAGGGCGGTATAGAAATATTAATAAATTAAATTAAATTAAAATTAGTTATCACGTGTCCGAATTTTGATCACGCAATCATGGGGATGCCGTGAAGGTCGTTAAGTGTGAAAAAGGGCCGTTGTAACTTCAGACGGTCACGAAATGGACGGCTGTAAGTTGAGGACTCCACGTATGATGAAATTACACAGGATTTCACCCTCTTCCCTAAAACTCACCTCTGATATTTTCTGGAACTGGCTGTTATGCTGGCTGCATTTTTCGGCGGTCTCCAGTGCAATTTTATAGTTGTCCACAAAAGCCTTGTAAATTCCCAGATGGGTAGCCTGTGGCAGAGAGAGAGCATATTAATTATGGAGGAAAACTGTCAGAACACATCAGGGTGGATAATAACCAATGATTTTTTAAAAAAAATATATTAAAAAATTGGATTTTATTTAAATCGGATTTTTTTTTATTTTTATCAAATTTATTTTAATAAAATGCTTTTGGAGTAAAAAAAAATCTACCTAAAGGTAGTTTTCTATTTAAGGTATATTAAGAATTTGGTTTATTCAGCATGAAATAGAGCTTAGTTATGTAACAGGAGGCTGAATATTCTATTCTGCAATATTTACATTTTTGGTCAACTCATTCAACGAATCCAAGCTCTGCAAGCTGAGATAACAATAACAACAACAACAACAACAACAACAACAACAGGAGGAGGAGGAGGAGGAGGAGGAGGAGAAGGAGGAGGAGGAGGAGAAGAAGAAGAAGAAGAAGAAGAAGAAGAAGAAGAAGAAGAAGAAGAAGAAGAAGAAGAAGAAGAAGAAGAAGAAGAAGAAGAAGAAGAAGAAGAAGAAGAAGAAGAAGAAGAAGAAGAAGAAGAAGGTTGGAAGGGATCTTGGAGATCATCTAGTCCAGCCCCCTGCTCAGGCCCTGCATTGATGCATTCACACAATTTCACTGTAACCATGAGATAAATCACAAAACAAAGTTCAGGACTATTCCTTTATCCCACTGTTTTGCAAATCTACGTACACTACAAACTGCATGATGGTTTGAAGAGAAATGCATCTGTACCAAACCCCGTTTTAATTAAATAAAAGAATTTGAGTGGTTCTCCAACTATGTGTGATTAGCCTATTAAGCTAAAATCGGTTCTGATATATCGCTGTTTTACTAACCTGGCAGCTTATTATTCTAACTAGGAAACCTTCACTTTGTTTGCAAATAATAATAATAATATTAAAGATTCTAGCTACCAGCAAGAATGAGGTCCTTACATTTAAAGAGCACCTGTCATTTCAGATCCAGCCTGGCAGCACCTGTTAGCGGGCATCCACTCTCCTGCTGCCCATCATGTCCCTCATCTTATTGTGTTGCTGCCACATCACCAGCTGCCCCGTTAAAGTGAGTGGGACTGTCGGTGAGTCAACAGCCGGTCAGAGGAGCCACCGCTGGGAGACAGAGATGACAGCTGCTCTTTAAAAATTATGGTTTAAATTGAGCCTTTTTACTAGTGACTTAAATTGTGATTTAAATCAACTTGATTTAAATCAGATCCACCCTGGAACACGTTAGAATGCCATTTTGTGTTGCAATAACTACTGTACAGAATTATTTTGCCAGTAGATGGCAGTGTTTAGTGTGTATCTATGGTTATATAAACAAGGGACGTGGTGGCTCAGTGGGTTAGGACGCTGAGCTTGTCGATCAGAAGGTTGGCAGTTTGGCGGGTCGAATCCCGAGTGCCGCGTAACAGAGTGAGCGCCTGTTACTCGTCCCAGTTCGAAAGCACGTAAAAATGCAAGTAGAAAAATAGGGAAGGTAACAGCGTTCCGTGCGCCTTTGGCGTCTAGTCATGCTGGCCACATGACCACGGAGACGTCCTCGGACAAGTGCTGGCTCTTTGGCTTTATGTCCAAGTACAGTTTTTACAGTAAAAGCAGTTTCAGCAGTAAAGCACATGGTGACTGTACTCTTTCTTGGCTATATATAAACGGAATTTCTGACAAAAACCCATGACCAAAGCCATCAGAAACCCACTGACAGGTAGTCCTCGACTTAAAAAAGTTTGTTTAATGACCGCTGAAAGTTACAACGGCACTGAAAAAGGCGACTCATGATGGTTTTTCACAGTTACGACCTTTGTAGCGGTCCTCACGATCAGGCGTTAGCCAAGCGCCCAACTTTTGACCACATGACCTGGAGATGCTGCGACGGTTGTAAGTTTGAGGACCGGTCATAAGGCAGTTTTTTCAGCGCCGGTGTAACTTCAAACGCCCCCTAAACAAGTGGTTGTAAATCAAGGACTATTCTGCAAGGCGAATCAACCAGCCAAGTCCATGGGGAAGCCAGATTCACTTAAGAACCGTTACTAGCTTAACAATTGCAGTGATTCACTTAACGAATATAGCAAGAAAAGTTGCAGAATGGGGCAAAACTAAACTTAGCAATGGAAATTTTGGGTTCAATTGTTGAATACCGATTTTGTTCCTCTTGTATAATTTTAACTGCTGTTTATTCTTACTTGTTCTCATTTTTATTGTGGTTGGATGTGTCCCAGCAGGGGAGCGTTATAAATAATTTTTTTGTTTGTTTCTCCGTCTGTCTTCCTTCTAAGGATGGTTTTGAGCCTCCCAGCACGCGTATTCCAGTTTTTCGGCATCCTTCTTAAGGGTGGCCCTCAGCCCATTCGTGTAAAAAATCTCCATTTTGTCAAAAACGTCTTCAACGTTAACCTTCCCCTCTCGATTAGAAGTTCCCCTTAGAAATTCCCTTTCTAAAGCGAAAGGCTAATATATATATTAATGGTTGCTCGGAGAGAACTGAATTCTGTGTGTTTCTCTTAAATTTCACTGAAAAGCTACCTTTCCATTGCAAAATGCTTTGGAAATCTGCTTTGAAAAACCAAGTGGAAATATTTCAAGACTAAAAGACTGAATCCCTACCTAATCAGAGGAACAGACAATCCTGACTAGTATGTGTGAAACATTCAGATCAAGTAAGATGATGTGTTTCTCACCCTTAACCATTTTATGAGGGGTTCTTCAGCAAGCGTGCTTTCTCTACTGCTCTACTCTACTCTACTCCGTTCTATATTCTACTGTATACTATTCTGTTCTGTTCTATATTCTATTCTATATTCCAATCTATTTTCTATTCTGTTCTATATTCTATTCTGTTCTGTTCTGTTCTGTTCTATATTCTATTCTATATTCCAATCTATTTTCTATTCTGTTCTATATTCTATTCTGTTCTGTTCTATTCTATTCTGTTCTACTCTATTTTCTACTCTACTCTATTCTATTCTATATTCTATTCTATTCTATTCTATATTTTATTTTATTCTATATTCTATTCTATATTCTATTCTATTCTCTATTCTATTCTCTATTCTATTCTGTTCTGTTCTATTCTATTTTCTATTCTATTCTATATTCTATTCTATATTCTATTCTATTCTATTCTATTCTATTCTATTCTATTCTATTCTATTCTATTCTATTCTATATTCTATATTCTATATTCTATATTCTATTTTCTATTTTCTATTCTATTCTATGTTCTATTCTATTCTATTCTTCTATTCTATTCTATTCTATTCTATTCTATTCTATTCTATTCTATTCTATTCTATATTCTATTCTATTTCTATTCTATTCTATTCTATTTCTATTCAATTTTATTCTATTCTATTCTATTCTATTCTATTCTATTTTCTATTCTATTCTATTCTATTCTATTCTATTCTATTCTATTCTATTCTATTCTATTTCTATTCTATATTCTATTCTATTCTATATTCTGTTCTGTATTCTATTCTATATTCCCATTCCATTCCATCCCATGGGGCCAGGACTTGTTGGTTTTGGGGGGACCCCAAGCCCCTTTTGCACCCCAGAGTGTAAAGATTGCTGAAAGGTGCAGCAGATTCAGGAACTAGAGGATGCCGGACTTACCAGCTTCTGGAAAAGATGCCCCAGGACCACCTGGCTGTCCCAATTCTGCAGGTGAGGCCAGAGATTGTCGTACATCTCCTTGTGAATTTCGTAAATGTCCTGAATTTTGTAGAAGATGGTCTCGATCTGCTGGATGGTGAGGACCGGCTGGGAGGTGGTGGCCGTGGCCCTCAGCGGCTTCATCGGCTGCAGTGGAGGGGGAGGAAGAGCCATCAAAGGGGGGAATAAGCCCTGGGACCGCCACCAACCGCCTCCCCCCACACACACACAGACACTCACCCAAGGATGTGTCTTCCTTGCTTAACTGATTTCTTGAGATATCTACCATAACTTTTCTCCAGGAGAAGCGGGCTTGTATTGCAGGCCCCTTTAAGACTTATGGACTGCAACTCCCAGAATGCTTCAGCCAGTGCTGGCTGGCTGAGGAATTCTGGGAGTTGAAGTCCACAAGTCTTAAAGGGACAGACTTCAGAGACCCCTGTCTCGTTCCTTTTTTGATCCCCACAACAACCCTGTGAGGCAGGCTGGGTGGACAGAGAGAGAGAGACAGACAGAGACAGACAGATAGACAAACAGACAGAGAGACAGACAGAAGACCTAGGCTGCAATCAGGGCATTCCAAGGCCCAGGGGAGATTTGAACCCAGAACCTCCCAGATATATACACCTTCGCTGCTATGTCACTCACCACCACATACCATCTTTGGCCCTTGGGGCACAATTCCCATCACCCCCAGCCATTATGGAGGTTCTGGCTGCAGCTGGCAGTTGTAGTCCTACCTTTGTCCAGCTCGGCTACTTTAAAATGGGTGGACCAACTCCCAGAATTCCCCAGCCAGGTATTGGAAATTCAGTTCCCAGAATTCCCCAGCCTGCATGCTTTAAGATGCGTGGACTTCAACTCCCAGAATTCCTCAGTGAACCACACCGGCTGATTGGCCCCAAATCACCCACTGGCTTTCTTGTCTAAGGCGGGACTAGAACTCACCATCTCCTGGTGATTGGCCCAGCTGGTTTTCTTGTCTAAGGCGGGACTAGAACTCACCATCTCCTGGTGATTGGCCCAAAGTCACACAGTGGGCTTTCTTGTCTAAGGTGGGACTAGAACTCACCGTCTCCTGGTGACTGGCCCAAAATCACCCAACTAGCTTTCATGCCTAAGACAGGACTAGAACTCACAGTCTCCTTCTGATTGGCCCAAAGTCATCCACCTGGCTTTCAAGCCCAAGGCGGGACTAGAACTCCCAGTCTCCTGGTGATTGGCCCAGCTGGCTTTCTTGTCTAAGGCGGGACTAGAACTCACCATCTCCTGGTGATTGGCCCAAAGTCACACAGTGGGCTTTCTTGTCTAAGGTGGGACTAGAACTCACCGTCTCCTGGTGACTGGCCCAAAATCACCCAACTAGCTTTCATGCCTAAGACAGGACTAGAACTCACAGTCTCCTTCTGATTGGCCCAAAGTCATCCACCTGGCTTTCAAGCCTAAGGCGGGACTAGAACTCCCAGTCTCCTGGTGATTGGCCCAGCCGGCTTTCTTGCCTAAGGCGGGACTAGAACTCACCGTCTCCTGGTGATTGGCCCAAAGTCACCCAACTAGCTTTCATGTCTAAGGTGGGACTAGAACTCACCGTCTTCTTGTGATTGGCCCAAAGTCACCCAGCTGACTTTTGTGCCCAAGGCGGGACTAGAACTTCCTTTTCTCCTGGTTTCTAGCCTGGTGCCTTAATTTCTAGAAGCAAACTGGCTCTCGAATTGGGTGTCCACTAATTCAAACATGCAACCCTCCAAGAATGTCTCACCGCCCCTCGAATTGGAAACCCCACTGCAAAAAACGAAAGTTTTGGAAACTACCAAGTTGTGTTTCTTCTTAGAAACCTGCGTCAGAAGGGGCCAGAAAATTCTAGAAAATTCCCCCCAGCCGTCCTTCCACTCTCCCCACAGTTGTTATGCAAGGCTGAGCGAGGATTAGAAACAGGAACCAAGAGAGAGGGCTACTTCCTCCCAGGAACCCATGAGGATGTTGCAGAAGAAGAGATGTATTCTAGCAAAATGGGACCTGTGGAACTCCCTGCTACAAGACCTCATGCTGCCCACCTCATGAAGGGCTGCCATTTACTGTGGCAAGCTGTCCTCGACCTATGACTACAATTGAGCCCAAAATCATTCTCTCCTCCCTCCCTCTCTCCCCCTCTCTCCTCAGATGGATGGGTGATAGATACACAGACAGATAGACAGAGAGAGAGAGAGAGAGAGATAATGGATGGATGGATGGATGGATGGATGGGAGATAGATAGATAGATAGATAGATAGATAGATAGATAGATAGATAGATAGAGATAATGGGTGGATGGCTAGATGGATGATAGATAGATATAGGTAGTTCTAAACTCAGATGGATGGATGGATAGATGGATAGATAGATGAGAGAGAGAGAGATGAAGACAGACAGACAAATAGATCTAAAGTGGGATGGATAAATGGATGGATGGATAGAGACAAACAGCCAGATACAAGCAGACATAGACCTAACATTGGATTGATGGATGGATGGAAGGAAGGATAAATGCAAGACAGATGATAGATAGATAGATAGATAGATAGATAGATAGATAGATAGATAGATAGATAGACAGACAGATAGATAGATAATGGGTGGATTAATGGATGGATGGGAGAGATAGATAGATAGATAGATAGATAGATAGATAGATAGATAGATAGATAGATAGATAGATGATAGATAGATAGATAGATAGATAGATAGATAGATAGATAGATAGATAGATAATGGGTGGATGGATGGATGGGAGATAGATAGATAGATAGATAGATAGATAGATAGATAGATATAGAGAGAATTAAACAGATGAATGATGGATAGGTATAGAGATAGATGATAAATACAGAGAGATAAACAGATGATAGATACATAGATACATAGGTATTATACGATAGATAGATAGATAGATAGATAGATAGATAGATAGATAGATGATAGATAGATAGATAGATAGATAGATAGATAGATAGATAGATAGATCGATCTAAACTCGGATGGATGGATGGATGGATGAGAGAGATGAAGACAGACAGACAGATCTAAAGTGGGACGGATAGATAGATGGATGGATAGATGAGACAGACAGACAGATACAGGCAGACATAGATCTAACTGGATGGATGGATGGGAGGAAGGAAGGAAGGATAAATGCAAGACAGATGATTGATAGATAGACAGACAGACAGACAGACAGATAGAAAGACAGAGAGACAGACAGACGTAGACACAGATCTAAAGTCGGATGGAGGGATGGAGGGACAGATAGTTTCCAGGCCCCAACAAGGTCATCCAGACAGTGCCAAAGAGCCCCAAACCCTGGAGAAGCCAGAATAAACCCCCTCCCACCCACCCCAAAGGGCCTGGGGGGGGTCTCTCCTGGAGACCAAAGTCACCTCTCTGCACAACGACTGCACCCTAAAAGCCTGGAAGGGGGGGCTCTTCTGCACGGACCCCCATTTAGGGAAGGAACTCTGAGCGCTTCGCATGACTTGCATGGGAACCTTCCAAGCCCAGCAGGCCAGCCAGGAGTGGCGCAAGAGCAGCGGTTGCCATGGCAGCCGGAAAGATCCACATCTCAGGGGCTTCCTCCCCTCCCCCCAAAAAATACAATACAACACAACACAACACAATACAATAAAACAATAAAACAAAATATAAAATCATAAAATAAAACAATAAAATAAAATAAAAGCATTAAATAAAATATGCTAAAATATACTAAATTAAAATAAAATAAAAGCATTAAATAAAATAAACATTAAATAAAATATTCTAAAAAACTAGAATATACCAAGCTAAAATAAAACAAAACAAATAAAATATACTAAAATAGAATAAAAAAATGAAATGAAACTGAACTAAATAAAATAATAAATAAAATAAAACAATAAAATATACTAAACTAAACTAAAACAATAAACTAAAATAAAATAAAACAATAAAACCATAAAATAAAACCATTAAATAAAATATATTAAAATATACTAAATTATATTAAAATAAAAGAAAACCATTAAATAAAATATACTAAAATATCCTAGAATATACTAAACTAAAATAAAAATAAAATATACTAAAATAAAATAAAAAATAAAATAAAACTAAACTAAACTAAATAAAATAAAATAATCAATAAAATAATAAAATAAAATAATAAAATAAAATAATAAAATCAAACCATAAAACCATAAAATAAAACCATCAAGTAAAATATGCTAAAATATATTAAAATAAATTAAAATAAAACCATTAAATTAAATAAAACCATTAAATAAAATATATTAAAATATACTAAATTATATTAAAAGAAAAGAAAACCATTAAATAAAATATACTAAAATATACTAGAATATACTAAACTAAAATAAAAATAAAATATACTAAAATAAAATAAAAAAACAAAATAAAACTAAACTAAATAAAATAATCAATAAAATAAAATAATAAAATCAAACCATAAAACCATAAAATAAAACCATCAAGTAAAATATGCTAAAATATACTAAAATAAATTAAAATAAAATAAAACCATTAACTAAAATAAAACCATTAAATAAAATATACTAGAATATACTAGAATATACTAGAATATACCAAAGTAAAATAAAACAAATAAAATATACTAAAATAAAATAATAAATAAAACAAAACAATAAAATATACTATACTAAACTAAAACAATAAAATAAACTAAAATAAAATAAAATAAAACAATAAAACCATTAAATAAAATACATTAAAATATACTAAAATATATTAAAAGAAAAGAAAAACATTCAATAAAATATACTAGAATGTACTAAACTAAACGGAAACAAACGAAATATACTAAAATAAAATACGCAAAAGAAAACAAAATGGAAACAGGGGCCGGCCGGTCTCACCAGCAGCAGCGCCTCCAGCTGGTTGATGTACATCTCCTCGCTGGCCAAAAAGTCTTTCAGGACCAACTTCCGCATCTCCACGCCTTTCCCGGCATCTTGTTCACCCTGCAGAAGGCAGAGGGAAAAGTTACAAGGGCCCGGATCCCTGGCGGGGGGTGGGGGGGAATCCTCGAACACAAGCCCCAAATTTCCACTGCAAAACGAGACCACTGTTAAGTGAGTTTTGCCCCGTTTTGCGACCATTTTTGCCTATTTCCCTAATACGGTTTGTTGAGTTAATCTGGCTCCCCCATTGAAGATGGAACGGAACAGAACAGAATAGAATGTAGAGTAAGAATAGAATGGAACGGAACGGAACAGAATTGAAAATAAGGAATGTAATAGAGTAGAGCAGGGCTTTTCAACCAGCGGCACGGGTACCACCCGTGGTACATTGGCACCTGGCAGGTGGTACGCGACCATCCTAGGAAAGTGGTAGCGGGGGAGGGGAATGCGCTGAACCAGTGGCAGCACCGCACAAGCCTATAAAAAACTAATTTTTATAAATTAGTTTTAACTTTAATATGTATTAATATGTATTAATTACTACGGGCATAGTTGTTTAATTACTTTTTAATTTTTGTATCCTGTTTTTATTGTGTATTGCCCTGTTCACCGCCCTGAGTCCTTCGGGAGAAGGGCGGTATACAAATTAAATTATTAAATTAAATTAAATTAAGAGATGGATGAAGCTGCAGGGCTGTCGTGGCTCAGCGGAAGCGCCGGGATCAGCGCCGGGATCCAGCTGGAGCTCAGCACCAATCCTGGCGCTTCTGAGCCCAGAAGAAGCGCCGATCAGCTGGAATGTTGCAGCATCTCCAGGGTCTTGTGATTTACCTTCAGATGCTTGGCAACCGATTCGTATTTATGACGGTCCCAGGGTGTTGTGAAGGAACCAAAACCTGCTGCAACCACCCAGCAGATGGGGGGGTAACCAAACACCCCCCACCCCACCCCTGCTGCCAATCCTCAACAGAAATGCTCACAACCATGAAAACCTCGGACAGGAGGAAGAGCGCTGCAGGGCGGGCAGGCGGGTGTCTTGCTCGGCTGTGGCTTGGGGGGCACTTTTTTCAGGGCCATGGTAACTTCGAACAGTCACTAAGTGAACTGTTGTAAGTCGAGGACTACCTGCACTTCATCACTTTTTTTTTGGTCATCAAGTTTTTGACCCCTTGCTAGGCGATTGGTGGTACTCGGATGTTGCCATATCCTAAAAGGGGCACAGTGGGTGAAAAGGTTGAAAAGGCCTGGACTAGAAAATATGGAATAGAATAGAATAAGAATGGAATAGGAATGGAATAGAATAGAAAATATGGAATGGAATCAGAATAGATTAGAACAGAACAAAATTTAATAGAAAGGAGTAGAATGGAATAAAATAGAATAGAACAGAACAGAACGGAACGGAATAGAATGGAATAGAATAAAAAATAGAATAGAATGGAATGAAATGGAGTGGAATGGAATAGAATAGAATAGAACAGAATATAGAATAGAATAGAGTAGAATAGAGTAGAATATAGAATATAGAACAGAACAGAACAGAACAGAACAGAATAGAACAGAATACATAGGAATGGAATGGAATAGAATATGAAATGAAATGAAACGGAGTGGAGTGGAATGGAATGGAGTGGAGTGGAATGGAATACAATAGAACAGAATATAGAATAAATAGAGTAGAGTAGAGTAGAGTAGAATAGAGTAGAATATAGAATGTAGAATGTAGAATGTAGAATATAGAATGGAATGGAATGGAATGGAATGGAATGGAATGGAATGGAACGGAACGGAACAGAACAGAACAGAACAGAACAGAACAGAACAGAACAGAATAGAATAGGAGTAGCTGGAATGGAATGGAATGGAATAGAATAGAATAGAATAGAATAGAATAGAATAGAATAGAATAGAATAGAATAGAATAGAATAGAATAGAATAGAATAGAATAGGAGTAGCTGGAATAGAATAGAATAGAATAGAATAGAATAGAATAGAATAGAATAGAATAGAATAGAATAGAATAGAATAGAATAGAATAGAATAGAATAGAATAGAATAGAATAGAATAGGAATAGAATAGAATAGAATAAAAATGGAATGGAAGGGAATGGAGTGGAGTGGAGTGGAGTGGAGTGGAGTGGAGTGGAGTGGAGTGGAGTGGAGTGGAGTGGAGTGGAGTGGAACGGAACAGGAATAGAATAACTGAATTGGAGGGGATCTTGGTGGTCTTCTAGTCAGAAGGTCACAAAAGGTGCTCACATTGTGGCCCAAATGCGGTTGTAAGTTCAGGACTACCTGAATTTATTTTCCCCATCTTTTAGTTCTTGCAAACCATCTCTGGTTTAAACTTGTCACATCCTTTTTCGTCAACGTCTCAGCCACGCCATGCTACCCCCACGATCTCAGTCTTCCCTTCCGTTCAACCCATTTTCTCGACTTTCAGACCTTCCTTTGCCAACACAGACCTCGTTCTTGACCTCTTTTGACATTCGTGACCTAGAATCCAACAAGGAATGACCCGGTGTGCTTCCTGCCCTCATTTTCCCCAAAAAGACCCGGATTACTTTAAAAAAAAGGCCACCACTCTGTAATCAGTGACATGATAAAGAGAGAAAAAAAATAACTCCATTTGCACAATCTTTATCACCACAGTGCAAAGAAGCTGTGAAGGCTCCAACACTGGAAGTTTTTAAGAAGAGACTGGACAGCCATTTGTCTGAAATGGTATAGGGTTTCCTGCCTGAGCAGGGGGTTGGACTAGATCACCTCCAAGGTCCCTTCTGACATCATCATCATTATTATTATTATTATTATTAAATCCTAGCTTAGCATTTGAGCAGCCTTGCAATTTGTCTTTAATTCTACCTTTCTGCAAACAATGGGCACTAAGTCTCAATGTTGGTTTTGCCAAATACCAATTTAATACCCCTTTACAAGGAATACACTTGGAATACGGCATCCAGTTTTGGTCGCCACGATGTAAAAAAGATGTTGAGACTCTAGAACAGACATGTCAAACACAAGGCCCGGGGGCCGGATCCGGCCCGCGAAGTGGTTTCATGCGGCCCGCGAAGCCATCCTGGAAACAGTGAGGGAACGGCCCCCACTGCCTTGGCCCTGGCCCAGAGACCCTCCTTCTGCCAGAGACCCTCAGATCTGTCCCACTCCTGCCCAGGCCCCCATAGGCACCCTTGATGCGAACGATGTAGAGCTGGCCACGCCCACCCAGTAGGCCATACACACTCTAGCCACGCCCATCCAGTAGGCCACGCCCACCCAAGCCACACCCACCCGGCCCCTTGAGGGCAACCGCAATGCTGATGCGGCCCTCAATGAAATTGAGTTTGACACCCCTGCTCTAGAAAGAGTACAGAGAAGAGCAACGAAGATGATCAGGGGACTGGAGGCTAAAACATATATGGAACGGTTGCTGGAATTGGGGATGTCTAGTTTGATGAAGAGAAGGACCAGGGGTGACATGATAGCAGCCTTCCAGTATCTCAGGGGCTGCCCCAAAGAAGAGGCAGTCAAGCTATTCTCCAGAGCGCCTGAAGGCAGGACAAGAAGCAACGGATGGAAGCCAATCAAGGAGAGAAGCAACCTGGAACTAAGGAGATTTCTTGGCAGTGAGAACAACTAACCAGTGGAACAACCTGCCTCTAGAAGCTGTGAATGCTCCAACACATGAAGTTTTTAAGAAGAGACTGGACAGCCATTTGTCTGAAATGGTATAGGGATTCCTGTCTGAGCAGGGGGTTGGACTAGATGACCTCTGAGGTCCCTTCCAACTTTATTATGATTATGATGATATGCTATAGCAATGAAGCACATAAGAAATTAAAACCACAGTGACACACACTGTGTATCTTTACTATATATCTCTCTCTATCTATCTCTGTCTATCTAATTATGTCTGTCCATTATCTCTCTCTCTCTCTCTCTCTCTCTCTCTCTCTCTCTCTATCTCTCTATCATTTATATCATCTATCTGTCTATATCTATCTATACAGTATGATCTATCTATCTATATCTATCTATATCATTTATATCATCTATCTGTCTGTGTCTATATCTATATCTATCTATCTATCTGTCTGTATAACTATCTATCTCTATCATTTATATCATCTGTGTCTATGTCTATGTCTATGTCTATGTCTATGTCTGTCTGTCTGTCTATCTATCTATCTATCTATCTATCTATCTATCTATCTATCTATCTATCTATCTCTCTCTCTCTATAGAATTAGGATTTGAGGTTACAATCCCCTCCCTGAGCAAAGAAGCAACCCGTAGTTATATAGATGTATAGAGTAATATATTACAGCTAATATATTACCTTGACTTACAACAGTTCATTTACTGACCGTTCAAAGTTACAACGGCACTGAAAAATGTGACGTGATCCTTTTTGTCACACTTACGACCAATGCAGCATCCCCATTCAGGTGCTTGGCAATTGCCCCATATTTACGACGGTCGCAGTGTGCCGGAGCCACGGGATCCCCTTCTGTGACCTTTTGAGAAGCGAAGTCAATGGAGAAACCTAGACTCATTTAACGACTGCGTGATTCACGGAACCACCATTAATCCAACGGTCCTAAGTTCGAGGACTTCCCTCTACCCCCTCTGCCATGAGGCAGGACACGAATTTGGCCAGGAAATAAAGAGGGAAATAAATCACGCCAGGCTTCACAATTGCCTACAAATTGTGCACAAAGCCGCAGCTGATAAATTACACCTGTTCCTTTCACGTTGTATGACACGCAACGCTGTGACTCAGCCTCCTTGTCCTCCAGGGCCACAAAGACACAATCGTGTTTGGCTCCCGACATCGGCCTCGCTCAAAGCCACCTGGCGGACTTTGCGGTGGAGGTGAAATTTGAACCCAGCACTTGCCCCCTTTCCCAGGTTACAATGCCACTGCCCTCCTTCCGGGTCGCGCCCACCCGCCTACGCAAACGTTACAAAAGAAACCCCATCTGAAGAACCACGGGTCGACAGGCAGTCCTCGAACCTACGTCCAGAACAGACCCCAACGTCTGTTGTTAAATGAATCCAGCTTCCCCATGTTTTATGTTATAGATAGATAGATAGATAGATAGATAGATAGATAGATAGATAGATAGATTCTGATGGGGGAAGCTGGATTCACTTAACAACCGTGTGTCTTGCTTAACGACGGCTTTGATTCACTTAACAACCGTAGCAAGGAAAGTCGTGAAATGGGGCAAAACCTCACTTCACAAAACGTCTCGCTTAGCAGCAGAAATGTTGACCTTAACGATTGTGGTCGTTAAGTTAAGGACGGTTTGCAGGTAGACTGCTACTGAAGGCAGAAGTGCAACAGGTTGCTTGACAACCTCCTTTCCAAGTGGGGTGAGCCGTCACCCCAAGAGGTGTGCAGAGAAGGTTTGCTTCCCGGGGTTTTCCACCAAATCATCAAGACAGGGGTGAAGGAGTCCGTTACAAGGAGGTGGACACCAAGAGACCATCCAAACGATCTTGGCTGATAACGAGAGAGGCAGGCCTGTGGCTTGCAGATGGAAACAGACAAGACACACGACGTCATGCAGCACAATATTAGTGGAAGAGAATGAAGCCAAAATCTCTCAGGGATTTTTGAAGAATCCCTCCGTTTAGGAGACCCTCCATTGACCGGCACTGTCTACCTGAGAGATTGCAACCCTAATTTGCTTTCTTTAAAAACTCAGCTCACAGGTTGACAATTGTCCATCATCACATGCCTACAAACCCACCCTGCAAGGTAGACTTGAGAGAATGCCAAACCCTCCCTCCCCAATACCCGTCTAGAAAGCAACATATTCTAATACAGAATCCTAAGGCTGGAAGGGACCTTGGAGGTCTTCTAGTCCAACCCCTCCCAGCTCAAAGCTTTCATGCTTATGTTCTTATGCTATTGTAAACTACCCAGAGTCACTCTGGATAGTGAGACAAACGGCCTATAAATTCAACAAATGAAGAAATCAATATCTGAGCTCTTTCCAAGTCAGGTCTGTGGCCTGGCTAGGGAATTCTGGGAGTTGAAGTCCGCAGGTCTTAAAGTTGCCAAGGTTGGACAACTCTGAGCAAGGGTGACAGACCTCCCCTTTATAGCCACAATGGGCTTCTGAATTCAGAATCAGAATAGAGCTGAAAGGGACCTCGGAGGTCTTCTAGTCCAACCCCCTGCTGGAGACCCTATTCCATTTCTGACAAATGGCTGTCCAGTCTCTTCTTGGAAGCCTCCAGTGATGAAGCACCCACAACTTCTGGAGGCAAGGAGTTCCACTGGTTAATTGTCCTCACTGTCGGGAAATTCCTCCTTAGTTCCAGGTTGCTCCTCTCCTTGATTCGTTTCCATCCATTGCCCTTCCTTCCTTCCTTCCTTCCTTCCTTCCTTCCTTCCTTCCTTCCTTCCTTCCTTCCTTCCTTCCTTCCTTCCTTCATTTTTCCTTTCTCTGCTTCATTTCTCTCATCTTCCGTCCTTCCTTCCTTCATCATTTTCCTTTCTCTCCTTCCTTCCTTATCATTTTTCCTTTCTCTCCTTCCTTTCACTCCTCCCTCCCTCATGATTTTTTCTTTCTCTCCTCCCTCCCTCCCTTATCATTTTTCCTTTCTCTCCTCCCTCCCTCCCTTCCAGAATCATAGAATCCTAGGGCTGGAACGTCGTCTACTCTGACCCCCTGCTCAGGCAGGAGACCCTATACCATGTCAGACAAATGGCTGTCCAGTCTCTTCTTAAAAACCTCCAGTGTTGGAGCCTTCACAGCTTCTGGAGCCAGGTTGTTAATAATAATAATAATAGAGTTGGAAGGGACCTTGGAGGTCATCTAGTCCAACCCCCCCCTGCTCAGGCAGGAGACCCTATACCATGTCAGACAAATGGCTGTCCAGTCTCTTCTTAAAAACCTCCAGTGTTGGAGCATTCACAGCTTCTGGAGGCAGGTTGTTCCACTGGTTAACTGTTCTCACTGTCAGGAAGTTTCTCCTTAGTTCCAGGTTGCTTCTCTCCTGGATGAGTTTCCATCCGTTGCTTCTTGTCCTGCTCTCAGGTGCTTTGGAGAATAGCTTGACTTCCCCTTCTTTGGGGCAGCCCCTCAAATACTGGAAGACTGCGATCAACGTCCCCCCCCCCGCCCCTAAGTCCTTCTTTTCCCTAGACTGGCCATACCCAATTCCTGCAACCGTTCTTCATATGTTTTAGCCTCCAGCCCCCCCCCCCTGGATCAACTTTGTTAACTTAAAATTGCAAGCCACCTTAAGCAGAACCCCCAAATTTTCTTTGATCTATGCTTCACCCAGAAGAATATGAGAATGTGGATATCTGCTACGTAGCTTGGCTCGCTGCTTTTCGCCTTCCCACGCAGGCCTCGGGCAACCTCCAACCTGATTTTGCCCTGCCAACTGAACACTCCCAGGAACAAGTCGGCACAGTCACACACACACACAGACACACACGCACATGCACACACACACACGCACACGCACACACACAGACACACACACCCCACAGGCTTTGCACTGTTGTGGGTGCAAGCAAGGGGGATTTTACCCTCCTCCATTTCCATTTCCAGGAACTAAGCAAACGGGTCAAAATCTGAATGCTGTTTCGGTGGTCCTCAAGTTACGACCGTTCTTTCAGTGACTGTTCAAAGTTATGACAGACCCAAAGAAAGATATAGGCCATCCTCCACTTTATCAGGACAAAATTTCCCTCGCTAAGCGAGACAGCGGTCAAGTGAGTTTTGCCCCGCTTGACAAACTTTCTTGCTGCCGTCGTTAAGCGAGTCTCTGCAGCTATCAAGTTAGTCACCCGGTCATTAAGCGAATCCGGCTTCCCCCATTGACTTTGCTCGTCAGAAGGCCACCAAAGGGGATCACGTGATCCCGGCACACTGCGACTGTCGTAAATGTGAGACGGTTGCCAAGCATCTGGATTTTTGATCCCGTGGGATGCTGCAATGATCGTGTGAAAAACGGTCGTTAGGTCCCCTTTTTAAAACTTCAAATGGTCACTAAATGAATAGTTGTAAGTCGAGGACCACCTGTATTCATGACTTGGATTTCAAGTTAACAGCAGTGGTCTTGTGATCTCATTTTGGGAGCTCAACAACTAGCATCCATTTGTGGCCATTTGTAGTGTCCAGTCACCATGTAATCTCAATTTATGATGTTTTTGCCCCAAACCAGCAATAATAATAATAATAACAAGAAGAAGAAAAAACAACAATAATAAAACAATAACAACAACAACAATAATAATAAATCGCACAGACTGACTGTAAGCAGCGGCCTGACAAAGTAGCAACAATGGTGCATTGGAAGATCTGCAAGAAATACCATTTGCCTGTAAGCGAGAACTGGTGGGATCATATAATAGAGAAAGTCATAGAAAATGATAAAGTTAAACTGCTCTGGGACTTCAGAATTCAAACAGACAAGCACCTGCACAACATAACACCCCGGACTTAACAATTGTCGATAAGAAAGACGAATAAGTCTGGATAGTGGACGTGGCAGTGCCTGGAGACAGCAGAATAGACGAGAAAGAACTGGAGAAGATAACAAAATACAAAGACCTACAAATAGAAATAGAAAGACTGTGGCAAAGGCAAGCAAGGGTGGCACCAATAGTCATAGGCGCCTTGGGTGCAACCCCAAAACAACTGGAGCACCACTTGGACACCATCATCGGCATTGACAAATCCGCCATTAGTCAATTGCAAAAAGCAGCCTTAGTAGGAACTGCTTCCACCCTGCGATGAGATCTGTAATACCATCCAACATCCACATCTGCCTATCCCAGGTCCTTGGGAAGGACTCGATAGGTAGACAAAAATGCCAAATCCAGTCTGGACATCTGGCTGACTGTGCCATGATCAATAATAATAATAATAATAATAATAATAATAATAATAATAATAATAATAATAATAACAACAACAACAACAACAACAACAACAACAACAACAACAATAATGTTGGGAGGGACCTTGGAGGTCATCTAGTCCAACCCCCCAACAACAATAATGTTGGGAGGGACCTTGGAGGTCATCTAGTCCAACCCCCTGCTCAGGCAGGAATG